>CM029122.1:4895000-5272500 GCA_016859345.1 Istiophorus platypterus | reverse complement strand
CAATGGCTGTTTGCGCCAGGAAGGGCAGGGGTGGGAACGGAGCGGAACGGAACACCCTGAACCACGTTTCTCCTGGATCCTAACTTGGAAGTCGACCCGCCGTTTACCCGGGTTATTTATGGAAGAGTTGCGCGGCTCAGGTAGTGCCGGTTCCGTTTTGTCGTCCCGATGGTTAAAGTTTTGGACCCCGCTCCTCTGAGCCAAGTTTGTTTAGATATTACGGCCGGAGAAGAGAGAGGAGAGGAGCTCGGCTCAGGTTGAGCGGTAAGCGCCGCGGTAACCGGGTGCCTGGGCTTGTCATGGGGCTGAGCTTTCTAGTCGGTGTTAGTAATCAAGGGCACGGCCGGGGGGGACTTTAGCGGCCCCTGGAAGCTTGGAACAGCCTGTCCTTGTGCGCTGATTTTTCCCTAACAGCTCATCGGCCGTGCGGAGCTCAGAATAGTCAAGGGTTCAGTTTTGCATTCAGATCCCAGGTAACCGGAATGGACCATATATTTTAGCCCATCAGCTGGCTTTGGGGGGGGGGGGGGGTTGCTCTGGTGGCTGCGCATTACGCATCACATCTCAGTGACATAAGCCTTATATAATAATCTCAGGCGTTTGATTTGAATATGTTATTAGTCGCTTGTTGTCTGCGCAGCTGGCGCAAACAGCTGCACGTCTCCCACTTTTGTGACCTGCTTGGGGGGGGGAGTGTCTGTGTGTGTGGGTGGGGGTGGGTGGGTGGCTGGGTGGGGTGTTGATGTCAACTTGTCTTCATGCGCAAACTGATTAAGTGTTGGAAAGGTGGAGGAGCACCTATGTAAGGTGGTGATGATGATGTGGCTGGGGCTTGGCCCAGCGGGCTGATATTTATTTATTTATTTTTTAAACAGCCATGTCTGCTGAAGGGGTTTCTGTTGCAGGAAGGCAAGTCCCCCCCCCCCCCCCCCCCCAGTGCCAGACCACCTCCATGTCCACCTGGTGTTGACGTTGGGGAGCAGGGTTGCGTGTCAGAGCTCATTAATGCCGGATCCTCGTTTCCCTCTCATCCACGTGAATGCAGCCTGGCTCATAGCTCTGCATTGCAGTCTGAACCGAGTCTAGACCAGGCTATTTTTTCCCCCTCAGAGCTCTCCTGAGTTGTTTTTTTTTTTTGCACATAGATTCCTTCTGATGGTGTAATATCAGGGAAAAAAAAACCTGTGATGAAATTTTTTTTTTTTTTTAAATAATTTTAATTTTGTGAGTGTGTGTGTCCAGCAGTAACCCAGTTTGGCTTTGGGAAGGTCTTTGCGCATGGAGAGGGGTCGCCTCTGAGTCCCACCTCCCCATGGTCGCACACAGATGTGCTGTAACCCTAACACATGTGGTCTCTAGACATAGGGTCATATTATCTCCTCAATAATAAAAGCCCTGAGTTAGGTTACACTCACAGGCACTGCCCTTGGAGGATGGTTTGGAAACTCATCCTTGTGTTTGAACGGTGGAGAACATCTCATTGATCTTGAATGTCGGGCTGTTTGGGCTTTTGCTTCCTGTCATGTGGTCACCGTGGAGCAACTCTTCCTCTTCCAGCTTCGGCGTTTTTACAATCAAGTAGATCTTTACAATCAGCAGACATCCAGTACACGGCTCTGGTCCTGCTGTTCTGCCTGAGTTCGAAGCGGACTGTATTGCAGCGTTTATATTCAAAAAAGAGGATCTGGATCAACTATTAACGCTAGCAACTGATATTTCACATCAGTTTAACTCTGTTACATTTCTGAACAAAATACCACTTATCACAGAATTGTTTTTTGCTTTAATAGAAAAAAAATATTTCAGCATTTTTTTGCTCTTCATGGCATTAAAAACATCGAATACCTGAGAACGGAACTGGAGTGTTTAGTTGATTCATCCTTGAGTCGATCAACAAAACAAATCGGTAGCTATTCTGGTAATCAGATAATTGTTTTTAGTCTTTTTTTTTTTCTTTCTTTCTTTCTTTTTTTTTTAAACAAAAATAGTGACACAAACATCAATAATTCTCTGGTTCCAGTTTCTCAAAATGTCAGGATTTGAATTTTTTCATTGTCATACACAGTTGTAAGCTGGATATCGTTGGGTTTTGGACTATCGGTCGGACAAAGCAAGATGTTTAAAGTCATCATCCTCCATGGAGGATGTGAGGATTTTTAAAAAGGGATTTTTCCCCGTTTTCTGACATTATATAGACAAAACAATTCATCAAGAAAATGATCAGCGGACTAATCGATGATGGAAATAATCATTAGTTGCAGCCAAACTCAAATTAAAAGTGAATTACACTGATACCAGTCCGAGTTTTCCATTGTAAATTAACCCTTTAACGTAATAATTAGTGAATTATTGTTCACGTAGCCCATATCTTTTAACCATCCTTTCACAGTTGTCAGTAATATTGGTGTCATGGAAGGATGGCACAAGGGGATGGGTCTGACACAATCAATACAGCTTGATATTCTGAATGTCTGGTCCTGGTCCGACTGTCTTATCGCTGTTTTGGTGGCCTGCTGTGAATATGAGTGTTAAATGTTTGATTTTTGGTGAGCCAGTTAGAGGTACTTGATATTTGTCTGGGGGGTTTTGTTTTTAGTTAACTGAGCAAATATCCCGTTAAATGTCTTCTAGTGGGTGTCAGCACCACATTTAATAAATTTTTCACCGTTTTGCTTATATGATTTATTTTTCCTTAGTCGGGCTTGGCATCAAGCAAAACTACCTCTCTTGTAATGTTTCAAAATGCATTGGTACCAAACAGCTGCTCGTGTTAAGATAACAATATCTAAGAGCTTTGGCCTATTTTGTTAAATTAAAAAAAACTTTTGTTATCTTATCTCAAAATAAGGTATTGGTATAGGCAACGCAAGTGTTGTACTGGCACATGAATTTAAATTATTTTATTCTCAGTCCCAATGCAGGACTATCACATTGCAGTTTTTTTAACATTTCGTCCACCTCCTTTTCCTGCCATCAGTATCAAATAAATGTCAGCCAGCAGCAGATCAACTCAATGTTTTTTTGAAAGTAGGCCATAAGCAAAATCCCCCCAAAAACTCCCAAATAGTCTGCTTTTTACGCTTGATGCAAACTAGTGGAAAACAAATGTAGTTCAAGGTGTTGAAGGTTTTGAAACTTCACGTCCTGGAAAATACATAGAGATGAGTACTCCAGATATCATTTATACTCTGGTGTAGACAGCTGCAAAACTTGACATCTCAAGATACTTGTCATTTAAAAAAAATTGCCGGTCATAGAAGGAAAATCAACACTCGTTCTCTCAAAGGCTTACCTGTTTCCCACCCAGGTACCACTACAGAACTGTGACTTTTACCGGATGCACCCCACAGTGCTGGAGCCAAAATGGCCGCCACGGTGTTGTCAAGGCAGTGACCCGGCTTCCTCTGTGGTGTCGACCATGCTCTGTTATAGCGCTGAAGGCTGTATTCAGGTGCTTTCAGGCTCTTCCTGTTCTGGGTGACTGTCAGGGTGAAGAGCTGTTGGTGTGCTCGCTCGCTCGCTCGCTCTCTCTCTCGCTCGCTCTCGTGTGTGTGTCGTGTGTGTTTCTTTGCTGCAGCTGTCAGCGGCAATGTGATGTGTGGCCTAGAGCCACCATCACTGCCTGTGTGACATGAAAAGAAGATTTTTGACAGAAACAGATCAACATAAAAAGTGCAGACATCCCCAAAAGTGCTTTAAATAATATTTCATCTGGAATCTTGCACCATATCAGCCTATAACAGTTTTTTTTGGTTTTTTTGTTTTGTTTTTTTGATTTATGGAGATACTTAAGAAACATTTGGTAACACTTCGCTGTTATAAGCATGATTGCATTCAGGCTATCTGCAGGTCTTAAAAAGACTTTCTGTTTTCAGTTTACTCTAAAGAGGGTCTTTAGAGGTATTAAAAAGCCTGGAATTCAATTTAATAAAAATATTTCCTCTAGCCTAACATAGGCAGGAATTATAGTTATGAATAAACATTTTTGATGTGTTAAGATTTAATTTGGATACATTTTTTTTAATGGGATTTCAGCAAAAACTGGCTGGCACGTCCTCAGTGCTATTGTTCCAGACCTCTGACCGCATGTAAAATTATATGTGGACCTAGAATAAATTTGTTATTTTTAACCGATTAATCCATTCGTCTATCTGTTTTCTGCATCTTATTCAGGTCATGTATAAGTCATGTAATGATGTTATTAGGAATTATCGCGTTATCAGCTGAAAAATGTGATACATATCAATAAATTCATGCACTTAGGTTCTTATCATCCCTCCTGCTTCTCAGATTCCTTTCTTATTTTGACTGGTGTGATGGTGAAAAGCAGGTATTATTTTCGTTAAGTGTTGTATTCTAAAAGTCTTGTATTTTATTTGGTGAATGCAGTAGAAACCCTGATGATGAGAACTTATTATATATACCTGAATAGCCGTTTATTAATACTATATCACATAGGGTGATGTCTGAATCATTTAAATATTGTGTCAGGCAACTCATCAGCACCCAGATGTAGAGCACAGAGAACATGTCCCTGTGGTGGTGGTGATGGTGGGCCTTGCCATCACCACGGCAACCAAGGTGTAGCTTCACCGGTTGCTGGGGGCAACAACAGAGAGGCTGTGTGGAGCATCAGGCAGGGGTAGAGAGCAGGGTGGGTGGGAGGGATGGATGGATGGAGGGATCTGGAAGACAGCAGGTGAGAGGAGGAGTTGAGTGCTGGGTAGTTGGGTAAGGAGGTGCAGAGAAAGAGGAGGGGAGAGAGAGGGATGTGAGGAGGAGGAGGAGGAGGAGCGAAGTTGCCCTCGTTGCTGGGCAGGCACGTAGCGGTTCTTGGGAGTCTACATTCAGCCATGGAGACATCGCCTCCACTGTTGCGTCTGCTGAGCCTTGGCTGCCCCCCTTTCATTTGATTTCCTGTGGTAAATGCAACTGGAGAGAAAAGCAGCCCTCCACCATCTCTCCACACTGTTGGTATCAGAGCTGCGAAGATTAGTGGATCGACAGAAAATTAATGATCAACTATTTTGATATTTGATTACTCGTTTTAGTAATTTTTCATGCAAAAGTGGCAAAAGCAGGGCAATTGAATGCATCTCCTTGTGCTGTTTCCTTCTTTTCTTCATCATATTTGATCGAAGACTGAATATCGCTGGGTCTCGGACTGTCGGTCAGATAAAACGACATTAGAACGCTTCTCCATGGCTATGGTAAATTGTAACAGGCAATTTTCACAATTCTGACATTTTATAGAACAAACAATTGATAGACTAATCAATAATGGAAGTAATCCATAGTTCCACCTTTAATCAATATTATATTTGTTTGAGCCAATAACAGAATAATTTGAGAACATTGTCTCAGGTGTTATGATAAGATAGAAACACAAGGTTTCTGAGTAATAGTTCCCAAGATTTTGGAGCTGTTCAATCTCTGACTAGCTGACGAATCTGTACAAAGGTTGCTATAAAAACACATAAACAGAAAATTCAACTTTTGGTTTTACCAATAATTTAATAAGTATTCTGACGTTGCTGAAGAAAGTGTTATCAAGCGCTAAGTTAGTTTGTCTGTTCGTCCTTAGTTGCTGCAATATTATATGTAGTTTTATGTTTCAGAATAGAATTGGTTCCTGTTAACTTGATGAAAGTACCATGATTTGAGTCACTTTGTCAAATACAGAGGAAAACGAAGAAGTGTGAAATAAACTTCTTGTTCAGCTCAGTCTGGAGCGACGTGACTCACTCTTGAGGGATCCCTTTGTCGTCTTTCTCTTCCATCTAATTTTTTTGTACCACCATCCTTTTTTCTCACTTGGGAGCGTGTGTTTCTTTACAAATATAATGTTTGAATGGGCGTCTGTGACCTAGGTGAAGTGTTACAGCAGGAATGGTCTCCTCACTGGCACCCCTGCCTCATCAAGGCCATGGTTCATTTTTGACTACCGACTGTAAGCAGAGTTTCGAAGCAGAGTTTTGGCTTTGTCGCTGGTATCTGGGACATGCTTGGTTAAAAGTTAGATGGACATTTTAAAAGCTCTGTGATTGTTAATGAATATAAAAACCCTGGGGTTTTAAATATTCTAGAGGAAAGATTTTTGGTGAACTGATCTCCAAATAGGGCCAAAAATCGGTCAATGATGAAAGACAAAAGGTGTTAGCTGTAATGGTGGCAATGTGTTTTCACCAAGCAGGAGGGTGTGTGTGTGTGTGTGTGTGTGTGTGTGTGTGTGTGTGTGTGTGTGTGTGTGTGTATGCGTGTATGTGTGTGCGTGTGTGTGTGTGTGTGTGTCGGGGGGGGTGGGTCTCTGGGGATACCTGGGCTACCTGTACAGCTGTCAGACATCATAAAACCATTCATTGATGCTGGCTTTGCCTAATAGTCTGCTAACTGCCCTCTGTTTGTGTTGCCAGGTGGTTGCCTTAGCGATGGACGGGGAGTCAGAACCAAACCCTGTCGTGGCAGAAGAGGCAGCGGAGCAGGAGGAGCCTATGGAAGCCACTCCCTCCCCCAAGCAAGCGACCACGCCCCCCTCAGAGGAGGCTGGGGAGGCGGTTTCCATGGTAACGGAAGACGGAGCCACAAAGGAGGGCGGTGCAGAGGACAATGACGACGATGTGGTACTGGTAGGGGAGGAGGCTCCCCAGCCGTCTGCCACAGCCGTTTCCCAAGACGCTGCCAGCACAGACGGCCTGGAGCTGGCTGCATCTGTGGCATCGATGGACATGTCCACGGCAGCAATGCCTTCCAGGACCCCCAGTCCTCCCGCGTCTTCCAGTGCACCCACCGTGGAAGCACCTCCAAAACCTCCAACCACAGCAGCAGAGCCCATTGTCATTGATGACGAGGAGGACTCTGAACAGAAAGACGCTTCCTCCTCCTCACCAGCGCCCCCTGGGGGCTCCTCCGTGTCCCACTCGCCAGGTGCACTCAGCAGCACTGAGCCGGACTCAGAGATCAGGATTGCCAGCGTCACCACGCTTGGCTCCAGCAGCCAGAAAGGAAGCCCCGCCGTCTCCGCAATAAACACTCCGCCGCATCCAGCGGACGTCCAGGCGGACATGAATCTGATGATAACCTCGGTGACATCGCTCCAGGGTGGAGCGGCAGCAGTCACAGCGGTGAGAATCAACAGGGTGGAATTTACTTTTTTCATGTTGCAGTCTTCTAATTTACATTCACCTCTACTCTGTCAAACACTGATAATTAATTTCAGAGAGACACAGTTTTTCTGATGTTCAGTGCTGGTAAACACTGGTGAAAGCAGGTGTTCTCTTTGGCATAGCAGCTTTATTCTTGGCAAAGTGGATAACGATATTTTAGTAATGACGCTGCTGGGAGCTGAGATTTTATGCCAGTATTTATTTATTCCAGATGCACTGGCTTCTCTTTTAGTTAAACGTGGCTGGATTCTGAGCATACACTCTTGTGGCTTTGATTCCTAATCACTTTGTTTTCCAGTGTTTTGTCACTAAGGTGAAAACCTAACCTAAACAACCTGTGTGTCCAGGCAGGTGAAGGCCCGGCAGAGGAAAACGGTCTGCAGATAAGCAATGCATTCAGCCTGAATCCCGACACCCCATCTGGTCGACCCACGGCCTCCTTCAACCCTGGGCGGGGCTCAGGCCCCATGGGCCAGCTGGTACAGAATGGAGACACGGGGACACACAACAGAGCAGGTGACGAATTTATTATCTAGGGGGAAATTTAACCTGGTGTTTTCTAACAGGTAAAATGGCACAAATGTGATCCAAGTACAGCACCACAGTCAGCTTCGGTCACCGCAGTGTGAGCCTTGTTTGCTTTAACACCCCCATTACCCTGTAACCAGAAACTAATGAGCCATATCATATGAGTGCTTGCTGGCCACATGTATCTGTGAATTAATATAAACATATTTTTTGCAATTTCTGCAGTGTACTCTAAACGTTGCAGGATGCTGTTGACGGCTCCCTATACTAAATTAATTCAGATACCAGCCAACCAGCGTTGGCCAATATATTAATTAACTGATCTGAGAAAGTCATAAAAGTGATGTGCGTCTTTAACAACATAACTGAAACATTATGTAAACAAGAAGCCAGCTTTCTTTATTTGGGGTAACGGAATTAATGAACACGGTTTAGACAGACATTGCACATTGTGTGAATAAACACAGCCCCCCCCCAAAAATTCAAACGTAGGGTCATCCTGAAAAAAAGTTGAACCTGGCTCAACTTTTGCTACAACACAATGCAGCCTCACCAGTGTTGGCTAATCAGATACGTGCAGCCACACATTCCTGCTGGATTTATTTGTAACGTGAACAGCATATTTCAGCTGTTTACCTTGCGCTCGTCATGACAGAGGATTAAACGATTACTGCTGTGATGGTTTTCCAGAGTTTTAAAAACCTTCCTTGTAGCATTATTATTATTATTATTATTATTATTATAAAAACATTCTGCAGTTTTTCGGTGCCAGATAAGCCTTCAAACTCTCTGTCAATCCATGACTCCCAACTGGCTTTCCTGGGTGGTTTTTTACTCATCATCTGACTGGTACCTGAAGTTATGTACCTCGACCAACCACAACAGCATTTTTACTAGAAAAACAATAATTCTTTACACTTTTAAAATGAGTGTCGTGAACAGCCGTTTTACAATGGTGTATGTGCATCAGAAAAGAACCAGACAAGCCTCTTTGCAATGCATTGCTGTCACAGTAATGCAGTAGGGTGGAAAATAGAAAATTACTTCACTTCAGACATAATAATTATGTAAAAGTTCAACTATATCAGTTAATGATATAGTTCAAGCTAAATAAATCATTTTTGTTTAACCTAACAGTAGGCTGTTGGTAAAGTTTGGGCACATTTAAGTAAGGAAAATGGTATTTTCTGTCACTAGAATCCATCTTTGCTGTGGGTCTAAATTCTGTCAAACCCCAACCAAAATCTCTTTTACACCAGTCAGAGCTGATGTTCACATCTGCAGAAAACAACAGTGAACCGTCGCTGACTGATACAAAATCACCTGTGAGCTGGGCAGCGATGTTGGATTGTAGAGGGATGTAAGGGTTTAGAACACGTTATAATAATGGGACGGCATCTTGTGAAATCATGCTTTCGTAAGACAAAGAACCGCATTATGAACTCGTCCTTGCAAACTTCTCCCCTGTCATACTTTTTTTCAACATTAGAGCACTATGAATTCTGGGTGAATGCTCAGAGCAAAATCTGCCACGATGCAGACCTACGGATAGGCTGTGCATACGGGGCTTTAAATGGTTCCTAACTGGACCATCAGCCACTTTCTGTTTTCTCGGTGGGGCAGCTCTGCGCCCCCTTTTACTTACTGGCTTTCAAAGTCTGGATGGATAAAGTGGGACATTGGGACTGTGCCTTAGACAGAGACAGTTTTATATTCCTGTCTAGCGCTGTGCAGGCTCCAGATGGTGCTGTTGACTGCAGGGATGCTCTTTTCACAACCTGGCTTCTGGAGGAATATTTTGTTTCTTTCAGATGCATCATAGTTTCACGCCTGCAGGTTCGAGTCAGCGCCTCAGAATCACATTTTTCAAGCTGCCACTTCATCTCATTCAGCTTTACAACCGCCAAAAAAAACCAAAACAAAAAAAACCACCATGATTCGGCTAGATATGTAGCAAGTGTGAAGCCGTGTCACCTAAAGCCAGATGGTTGTCTGCTTTACCAGGATTGTGTTTTTTTTGGGGGGGGGCATTTTATCATCAGATTGGTCAAGGTGCTCCGTTATGGGGCGCCCCGTTAGGCTAATGGCTAAGGCACATTCCACATACCTGCTATGTTCCTGGTTCAGTCCCAGCCTGGGATCTTTATACATGTCAATCCCCCCATCCCTCCCTAAGTTTCCTGCCTGCATCTCCACCATCATCTGTCCAATAAAAGCAAAAAAAAAAAAAAAAAAAGAAGATTCAATGAAACAAACTGAAGGTCCAAAAGTAAGCGGACACCCACTCTTGACATCTGTATTTTTCAAAGACTTCAGTCCACTTTTCCAGGAAGGGTCTCCGCAAGACTTTGGAATCTGGCTGCAGGGATTGGATCTGACTCAGCCACAGTAGCTACTTGGCGTGCAAGCCTAGCTTGCAGTTGGCGTTTCAATTCTGCTGTATTATGAGGAGATCCCTCTACTGAAACTAAAGGTCCTAGCCTAAACCATGTAAAACAACCATAGACCCAGAGTACACAAAGCTATGTGCACAGGGTTATCGCATACTTTTGACATATTTCACGGATTAAAGATGTTAAAATGTGAGATAAAGTGACGGAGTTTTCTATGAAAAGGTTTTAGAACAGCAGTTGATACTCATGCGTGATAATTTTATGTACAAGTTAACATAAGTCATAAGTGCTATCACATTTCATTATTTCACTACAAGCATTTGTGACTCTATTCTTAGAGGCAAAATTCAAAGTGAAGATAGTTCCAGAAGGAGGAAAATGGTTAAAACAGAGTTAGGACAAGGCTTGAGTCTTGCTCTGATAAACTAAATCGTCCCGATAAATTTACATTCCCTGTTTTAATGTTAATTTGTTTGTTTTCTTTCACCCAAGATTCATGGATCTCCCAGTCAGCTTCAGTTCCCCGCAACCAAAAACAGACTGGGGTGGACTCTCCGTCACCAGCCACCTCGCTGCCCAAGCCTCCGGGCCAGTCTTCCTCATCTACTTCCTCCTCAGGCTCCCAGCAACAGCCCAGGACAGTCAAGGTTATCCCCCTTTTTTTTTTTTTTAATCACTAGGTTTAGATCATAACATACAGGAGGACATTAACATGGCGGCAAACTAGAAATTTTATTTTACGTTAAAAATTTAAATCCCGAGTTAGGGGGTTTGTTTGTCCATGCAACTTCAGTATCTTGCATTGTATTTTCATATAGAGCATGTTTTGGCAATGCTATTAGCATATCTTCAGGGATACAGTCCTCCAAACACGCTGCTACCAGACACCACTAGAGCAGATTCAAAAGTGAATGCCGTGAAACGGTTGTGGCACAGTAATTAAATGATGTGACTGTAGTTGTAGTTACTGTGCATGTGCATTTTGTGCATAAATTTACACCCATTTGTCACAGAATTCACTCTACAGCAACTTTACATCCATCACACAGCAATGTATCATGGCAGCACACAAACAGGAAAACAGGAAACTTATTTTATTTTGACAAAGCATGTGGGATTCAAAACATTCTCCAGCATTCATTATCTTGCTTATTTCTTCAGTTATCGTATACTCCCTGTGTTAACCAGTGAATGCTATTTTTGCAGTTTAGTTGTACTGTTTAAATGCATTTGGAGGAGAGTGCAACAGTAGATTGTGCAAAAGTAAATTTGGGTTTGATTTTTTTTTTTCCTTTTTTTTTTCCCTCCTCTTATGTTTCACTTACTTTCAGTGCCCTATTTTGGTTATATTAGTTTTGTTTTTGTTCATCTGAAAAGGGAACCAGCTGTTGTCTGGAGCAGACTGTGCAAAAATGTATAGAACAAAACTGCGCAGTCTCTATCAATGCAAGTTGGAAAATGTCTCACATGAGCAAAATGTACCTTGCAGGGCTTATAAAAAAGGATATTACTTCTATTTGCAGCTAATAGAGTAGGGTCATAGCTTACTTACTACCATTGTAAAATTCCCCCGCAGTCAAATCTTGTTGTATTTGTTCATTCCAGGTGACCTGCGCTAACTGTAAAAAGCCTCTGAAGAAAGGACAAACGGCCTACCAGCGAAAAGGCTCTACGCACCTGTTTTGCTCCACCACCTGTCTCTCCGCCTTCTCACACAAGCCTGCCCCCAAGAAGAGCTGCACCATGTGCAAGAAGTTAGTCTCAATCCGTCAGGCGATAGAGACAGTTTATGGTTTGATTTAGGAGTGTACACATGGGGTATGTTTAAAAGTAAAGGGGTTGTAACTAATAAAACAAATCCGCGTTTCAGTTTGTGTTTCAATTAAGGGGAATAGATCTTTTGAGTTATATCTTTTTCGCATTTAATAATTCTAACTTATGTTTGCAAGTCCTATACACAATAGTTAAATACAAAGAAAGATATATTTTTTAAACTAATTTATGTATATTTTAAATTATTTTGTATTATATTCAGATGCTAATCTGTCTGCACTCTGTGATACATTTGTGTTCTTCCAGGGACATCACAAACATGAAAGGTACCATCGTGGCCCAGGTGGACTCCAGTGAGTCCTTCCAGGAGTTCTGCAGCACAGGCTGCCTGGGCGCGTACGAGAACAAGCAAAACCCGCCCAAGTCGGGCCTCAAAACAAAATGTACTGTCTGCGGAAAGCACACGGAGGTCAGTCTGTGCGACATGCTTGAGGACACGCACTCCTCTCCTGCCCATTTATCGGTCATTCTTGGCCAGATCAACGCACATGCCCCTCTTTTCTGACGGCGGAATGAATAATTGAGTAGCAATGGGGAACAAAAAGTAAGAGTGGAGGGAAACCGGTGGAGGGGCAGTAATGGCATACTTTGACTAACCTGTGTATTAATTACGCCTACACAATGTAATGCAATCTTATTGTGTCTCTAATACTCTGATTTCCTCAGGGTAATCAAGACATTACGAACACCTTTCAATATAATAGTCCAATACAGAGAGAGCCTCAAGCACTAGCAGGGCTGTAGGTACTTAGTCCTCTTAGGCTTCACCTTCTCTTCGTTATTTGCTTCATTGACTTGGATGTTTGTTTTTAACACCAGTCTGTCTCTCCTTCTTTCTCTGCTTAGTTGTCTTCCACTCCAGCTCGCTTTCATTCAATATTTATCTCCTTTTCTTGCTTTTCTGTCTGCCTTCACTGTTCCCTCATTCGCTTTATTTTCTGTTCTTTCATGCCTTCTCTCTATTCTCCACCGCTCCATTTCATTATGGCTTCTGTGCTTCTTAGGGGCCCATTTTCAACAGGCCCTCAACTCAGTCTCCATGGCCACCGCATGCGAGTGAACGGGAGGGTACAATGGTTCCTCCAACCTCACATTGAAGGATTAGCTAGTTGGTCGGTGGTTGCGTTAAATTCATACGTTACGTAACACGAGAGATGGTCCACAGCTCCATTACTGTTTACTGTATCCAAAATAATTGAACTATCCATTCAGTTACTTGTGAGACTTGTGTTTTTTTTTTCCTACCTCACTCATTCATGGCTAGCCAGTGCTGCCGTCACCTAGCAACCGCAGCTGTCTCCATTTGTGACATCTTAAAATCATGTGCATTATTTATGTCTCCGTCTTGATTTAATTTGCATATAAAAGCAACAGCATAACCCCAGATAAACTGTGCTAAAATGATTTGCAAAGCAAATAAAATGGACAGTCCTCCTACATATATGTTTAAAAAACATGACTTTTCTTTCCTCTTGAGTCCAATAGCTTTATTTGACTTTAATTTACAGCCAGTTACGCTTTGTCGTGTGTACTCATGCTCATCTTATATTGGTGTTGATTAATTTTGCACAGCTATGACAACCTTTGAAGGACAAATTAGTCTGTAGCAAATCAAAACAAATACATGCAAGAGGTTTAGAAGCCTCCATTTTCAGTCACTGTTGGATTTCCTCTAAAATGTTTGCTCCTGCTAAGCCAGGAAATTGAGTGGAACAAAGTGTGATATTAAACACATGGCTCTCGGATCAAGGAGAGGTGTGCCATTCAAAAAGAAAGCAAATGGAGCTAAAGTTAATCAGGCCCTTTGTGTGCCCCCCTTCTGCATTTTTTTCTGTCCACAGATCCGGCACGAGGTTAGCTTTAAGACTGTGACTCATAAGATCTGCAGCGACGCATGTTTCAACGTTTACCGCAGGGCCAATGGGTTGATCATGAACTGCTGCGAGCAGTGCGGCGACTACCTGCCCAGCCGGGCGTCGGCCAACCACTTTCTGCTGGTCGACGGCCAACAAAAACGATTCTGCTGCCAGAACTGCATCAGGGAGTACAAGCAGGTACTGTGGGCATGACCACGGGCCGCAGGTGTGCAGCATTTGCCCGATTGGACCCTGTCTGCTTGATGCATTTCTTTCTGTCAACCATGTCCACTTACAGTAACAGCTCTGCTCTGACAGCCCAAAGCTCTGATTAATGTCAAAGTGTCTTTTATATTAATTTAGCTGTGGTGGACCCCCCCCCCTTACAGCTGGTAAACTGACCCCCACAGCAACAAAAATGTAAATACAGTAAAATGTTTAATGAGACATGGGTCACTAACACTGTTCTAACTGTAATGTTACTAATGTGCAGGTCAGTGCTCATCAGACCTCTGGATCTCTTTTTTTTTTATAACCTCTTAAGTAATTCTGTTTTTCATTTTTTTGCCGAATAGGTTAAAACTAAATTGTATTTTTAAGCGAGATTAGCCCAAAATTATAGGTTAGAATTGTGTTTGTTGCCTGGCAACACCAGCTTGTTGGACATTTTACTAATAAGTGGAGGAAACCGCTGGGGGGTCCATCTCATGTCGGTGGTGGAAAATTTAAAGGAGAGGCCAAATGTTAGGTGAAACTGTGAGCTGGTTCTCAGACATTCTGTCCAGTAACAAGCCTTTTCCTGTACAGACCCAATTAGCTGGTTCAATAATGAAACATAAGTGTTCAGATGATCTAGGGCTTGGGGACAAATGTTTCCCATCTCTATGGGGTATTTAAAATTGCTGTCTTTGCTATATCTGACCAGCCCAGTCGTGTAATTTTTCTGTAAGAATAAAGACTTAAGTCTGGTGGCAGGAGAAACTGCTCTCCCAACAACCACGTTAAAAACCTTGCACTCCAATTAAAGGGATCCATCAGGATTTCCCACAATTTTTAATAATCTGTTTTAATTTCTTGTGGTGTTCTTAATATGTCCCTCCACTATGTTGAATCCATTGCTTGGATATATTTTCATTACGACGCTGTCTATTCATGTGTCCGCGTGGACTTTTATGTGAATATAATGGCTCAAAATTGTTGATAAAAAAGCTCATCTTTTTAGCTGTTGGAGCACCTTGTCTATTGAATCATTTTTATTGTTTAATCAATTCGCTTTACCGGGGTTTTAATTTAATCTTACTGTGTTGACGGAACGTTATGTCTGTTGTAGTTTGATTGTATGTTTTTCCCGCTCCTTTCCCTCAGGCCCACAGTAAACTTGCGAGCTGCCTGAGCTGCAAGACGCTGATCAAGACGGGTGAGGTGCTGCACAGCCTCGGATCGAGTGGCACCATGGGCTCCTACTGCTCCGTCAGCTGCATGAACAAGGGCAAGCTGGGGTCCACCTCCTTCCTCAGTGAGTGAACCAGACTACACAAGAAAAACCTCTGAAATGGAATTTTACTGAACCGCAAATTTTCCAGGGTTAGGGAGATTAACCATCCAGAGTTTACCTTTCCCTTTGAACCTCTTAGGGTAATAGCTTTTTTTTTTTTTTTTTTTTTTAGACCAGAATGCTCCTGGTACAGTTCCACACAGTTTCACAGGTCCCATAAGATGTTCAGCACATGTCGGTGACATATGATTAGGCTGAGAGTCAGCAGTGGCAGAAAACACAATGAGCATTTATCCTGATAAGGGCTGGGTAGGCTGCTTATTTTGTTCAGATTTAAGTTATTTCCCCATCTGAATGTATTTTGGGTTTTTTGGGGGGGGTCAGCTTTGTTTGATGATCGATAAGTGAATTGATTGAGCAGCAGAGAAAAGCTCCAATTAATCTGTTTGTTGACTCCTGGTCCTTAGTAATAGTAGTAACATTAAACACACAAGTAGAAGCAGTAGTTACTTATTTTTTATCAAAAAAAAAAAAATCACAAACGATATGTAATTAATGCATTTTCATGCAAGTTCTGATGTTCAATGTCTGTGTGTGAAGATACAGAGCCCACATGTCACTTCTGTAAGAGGAACTCGTTACCGCAGTACCAGGCCACACTGCCAGAGGGAAACATCCTCAACTTCTGCAGCTCCCAATGTGTCACCAAGTTCCAGGTGGGGGCTCTTGCGTCATTTCAAATAAGAAGACACAGTTTTGTTTGGTTTTGGTGTTTTTTCAGAAAGAAAGAAATACAATGGAAATTAACTAGTCACGCTGAGGGAAATTGCATCATCATGTCCCTCTGATGTGTCCTGGATTCGTTTCCCCAATGATCCTTTGATGTCATTGTATGAAAACACCATATTGTTTTCTGCAACTGCAGCGTCTTGGTGGCTATGAGGGCAAAGCCAGGACCCCGCCGAAAACAAGCCAACGTACACAGTGATCTCATTCAGAGACAAATAGGTCAAACTACACCCCAAACTATTGAAGCTATCGATTCAGATTAGTAAAGCCATAAAGTGGTGTTCTGCCAAAATAATGCGTTAGGCTTTTGAAAATAAAACCCAGATTAACCGTTATCATTTACCCGTTTGACACATCTTCATGAAAAACAGCCACACAAAACACAAACATGAAACAGTGCATGTTCCCTCAGCGGAGTTCATTACCTGATTAGCTTTTTACCACTACACTGCATAAATTTGCATGTTAATGAGAAAACTAATTTTCCTCAAACTGCTGTGACTCTAAACATGGTTTTGGAGTTCGCATAAAATGCCCACATGCAAAGCAGGTTCGTGTGCATAGAGATATTTGTAAGTCAGTGTGTTATTAAGCCTCATTAGTTACCTCAACAGTACAACCAGGTGGTCTGTTTTTAATACATCAGTAATCAATATACTTCAGGCGGAGCATTAGACATGTTGGCTGCAGGTCAGCACGTCAAAAAAATATTTTTTTTTTTCAATTTTCTCCAAGTGATTTTCGTCTCTTTGCAGAATGCTACTCTTCAAACAGCCACCAACGGACAGACACCCCTCTCCACCACAAACAATACCGTCCAGCTGAAATGCAACTACTGTCGAGGAGCGTTCAGTTTGAAGCCTGAAACTCTGGACTGGGAGGTGAGACCAGTTTTTATTTTTCATACAGGTATCACAGGCAGTCAATGTTTCTGTCTACAAAAAAAATGAATGCCCTATAGTAGCGTAAAGTACCACAAACAATGAAATGAATGAATTACAATTAATTTATCTGGAGTAATCGTTCAAAGCAAAAATATGAATATTTTCTTATCACTCTTAAACCCAGAGTGGGCACATTATATTTATACCAATGCATCTGTCTTCAGGATAAGGTATACCAGTTCTGCAGTAAGACATGTTGTGAGGACTACAAGAAGCTCCACTGCATTGTGACGTTTTGCGAGTACTGCCAGGAGGAGAAGACGCTACACGAGACGGTCAAGTTCTCTGGGGTCAAGAGACCTTTCTGCAGCGAAGGTACTAATGTCCCTTGCTCTGCTCTCATCTGTGGGGCACTTGATAAATCTGAGTGTTTGGTTTGTTTTGGGGGTTTTTTGTTTGGTTTTTGGCCATATTTCCTATATATCTTATATCCAGGATTTTGCTTTTTAAATTGTTTTTTCCTTTTCTTTCCATCTCTTTTTCTATTTTCCCCCCTTTCTTCCACCTGTTGCCCTTGCCAGGCTGTAAGCTGTTATATAAGCAGGATTTCATCAAGCGGCTGGGTCTTAAGTGTGTCAGCTGCAACCACTGCAACCAGCTGTGTAAGAGAGGTGTGACCAAGCAGCTCGGAGGCATGACTCGGGACTTCTGCAGCGAGGCGTGTGCCAAGAAATTCCATGACTGGTACTTCAAGGTCTGCTCATGCTCAGCGTGTCATGAATGTGTTTTATTTGCCACACAGTGATGAAATAATTAAAGAGAACGTGTGTGTTTTTGTGGATTTCTTTAAAACGTGTCCTTGCGGCCACCAGGCGGCGCGGTGTGACTGCTGCAAGGTGCAGGGTAACCTGACAGAGTCAGTGATGTGGAGAGCAGAGATGAAACATTTCTGCGACCAGGCGTGTCTGCTGAAGTTCTACTGCCAGCAGAACGAGCCCATCATGGTCACACAGAAAGGCCCCGAAAACACCAGCCTGGGTACAATTTTTTGTGTGTGTGTTTGTGTGTTTCCTTTGTAGGATCTAAGGTCTTTCTACACATCATCCTCCTTAGCATGTGTTTAATCATCCTTGTGACAGAAATTACTCTTTAAGTATATGAAACATAGTTTGAAAAAAATACTTGCCTTTTGATGTGACTTAATGCGTCACTCAGATTTCTTCATGAGGCAAAGAAGTGATATATATCTTTTTTTTCTTTACAGGGTTTGAAATGCAAGGGGCTAAACTTGGGGTAAGTCAGACTGTGGAAAACGTGTTAGTATCATGGTTTTCTTTGAAGTATTTTTTATTTTATAAAGTCCATTAGTTCCAAAGTGTTCCCTGTACATTTATGACAAAGATGCACTTAAATATGCCACAATAACTGATCCTTTGTAAGAGCCATATGTTTTTTTTATTTGTCTTCCATGTGTCAGCTGGTGAACCAGGGTACTGTGGCGTACACCGGTGGAGGTTTGATGAGAGATGTCAAGAACAAGGCAGTGCTCTGCAAGCCACTCACCCTGACCAAGGCAACCTACTGCAAGCCACACATGCAGAGCAAACTATTACAGACAGGTAAACACAGTATATTACATAGAAGTGTGCTGCTAGTCGAAATATATGGTGTATTTTCTTTGCTTTTCTTTTTGAACATCCTTATTTTATTGTAAAGAGACATAGAACTTGATTAGAGGGAAATAATATGATGCAGCCATTTATACATTGGATATGATGATATAAAAGCCCAGTCTCATAAAAGCCCAATGCATCCAAGAAGCATGTATGACGGATTAAAGTCTGACTTCTCCAACCACCTCCAGAGGTGGACACATGCTAGCCAGATGTTGAAAAGGTGTCTCTCCAAGACACATGCATAATCTTTACTTCTCCCATAGTGAATCTATGTCAGCAGCCTGTGGAAAAATCCATCCGTGGTCTTTCTCCTCTGTCATTAAATCTTACCTGGATTTTTATCAAGATACGAGCCACTCGAAACGAGGTATAAATGGGGCCTAAGCCTGAATGGAAACAGAGGTGTCTTACCGGGCCGAGTGAAACGTGAGCAATCACAGCTCAGCATGTCAGAATGGGGTTTCACTTTAGCAAGGTGCCATTTTTCATCTTGGTCCTGCTTTAACAGTCAAGAGGTCAACAGAATTCCTGCCACCTGCCCTTTGAAATTGTTACTTCGTGACTCGTGATTAATACACATTCTGAGCTGCGGATATAATATGATTCTGTGTATCCACAGATGTAGACGACGGCGTGAAGAGGGAGTATGTTCCTGTACCCATACCTGTGCCTGTCTTCATCCCCATGCCCATGAACATGTATTCCCAGGTTGCTCCAACTCCAGTTTCTCTGCCTGTACCGGTAAGATCTTGTGCCACATACAGTTAATTGATGCTAAAATTAAAATATGTATTTTGTCAAGGTGTTAACTCAGACTAATTTTTAAAAGTCTGTATAATTAATATTAAAAATGGTAGGTTTCATTCTGTATTGGGGTATGTTGAAAATTTGTGTCTCAGCCAAGCAAATTAAGGAGGCACTTGCCAATCAAAGTAATCTGATTACTAAACCAAAAGCCGCATGTCATCCCGTGTGGTCCAGATTCCCGTGCCTGTGTTCCTGCCGACCACCCTGCAGGGGGCAGAACAGATCGTCCAGACCATCAGTGATCTGAAAAACAAAGTGCCATCTGACCCTCTGGAGGCTGACCTGCTCTCCATGGCTGAGATGATCGCAGAGGACCAGAAGTCGGGTGCGCTCACCACAGAGTTGAATGTCTGGATTAAAACGTTACAGATCAGAAATGTGAAGAGTACACTGCTGATGGAAATTCTTGGGATTATCTTGATACACATACATATTTTTTGTGTGACGCATTCAAAAGAAGTAGCACAGACAAGGACAAAAATCATGGTCATTTTTTTTTTTTTTTTCTAACAGAGTTCATACTTTTCATACTTCAGAATCAATGTCCTGGTTTATAAAAACAAAACAAAAAAAACTTCCTGTCTAACACACCTAAAGAAAGCTGCAGCAAATGATGACTGTAGGAACTCAACGGCTGTGTGTTTCAGATGTGAAGAGGGTGAAGGTGAAGAGAGAGCGTGGAGGGGAGGAGTCCTCCGGCAGCATCTCTGATGAAGGAGAGGAAAAAGAGGAGGAGCAGCAGGAGGAAGAAGAGGGCAAGTACGAGCCTGACCTGGACCTGGAGGCAGATTTCCCCCAAGGTAATAACACCTACTGCACATGAGGTTCTAGACCCATTGGCGCTCAGTCAGGAACAGTCGCAGTCATAATGTTAGTAGTAACAAGTAAAAACAGTTCTACAGTATTTGTCTTATCTTTGTCTTTTGAGTTTTAATCCATTTTAATATAACATTATTGCAAAAAGTGTAATTTCATTTTAACCCCAGTTTTCATTATTTATGAACACGACAGATATAATTCATATCATACAAAAAATAATAGGATGTAAACATAATTCTTGACATTACTTTTTAACTCAAGCCTTGACAAGCATGAGAGGGGTGTTTTATTATCCACCTCTTTTCTTAGGCTGATGCACTTTTTTATTTTTATTTTTTTTCAATCATTTGGATTTGTTATTTGTTGCCATCCAACTTTGAGTAGTAAAAAAAGTAAAGAAATGCTCCTAAGTTCACATCAGTCAACTGGTCTCCAGTCGTCCTCTCTCACCCTCTTTTTCAGCCTGTGTGCATCTTTCCTTCCTAGTCCATTCTGCATAGTGAAGCTGCTCTTATGTAACAGCAACTGACCGGCTGGGTTTTAATGGATCAGTACAGTAAAGTTGAGATTAAAATTCCTCCCTCTGGTTATTTATGGATCAGCTGTTGTCGCCCCTACCAGGAGAGAAGGTTTTAGGTTTGGCGTACTGTCCAGAAAAGGAGTGTGAAGTCATTAACCAGGCCAGGAATATGACTATTTTTGTTTTAATTTTTTATTCTTAGAAATTCTTTCCACTGGCCCATCATAGCACACTTAAGCTGGTCTTGGCTTCGCTGAGCCGCAATCCTTTGTATTTCAGGTACGGGTTGACCCATGATATTATCACCCTCCTTGGGAGCAAAGCAAAAACTTGATGGTCTCTGTCACAAACTGAGCTGTGTCGTTGCCTTAAAGGGACAAAACCCCATTTTTAAATCTCTCACTTGTTCCTTCACACGTTCAATACTTGGTTTAAAAAAAAATGGATTTCATCATAAAGAGCATTCATTACCTTATAAGTTAACGTAGATAAAAGAAAAGAAAGAGCAGCATTAAAAAAAAGAAAGAGCAGCACCTTAATATGCAATTTGAAAGCATAGAAAACCTTTTTAAAGCAAAATAAGTTAACGGGGATACAGGAAAAATAAGGGAACATGGTTCGTGATGTGTATGTAAGTTCATTCAAAGGCATAGCAGACATAAATTGGGATGTTTTGGGTTGTTTTTTTTTTTTTTTTTTTTGTTAATAGAGCATCTCAGCAGTCAGTCTGAATTGTCTACTCATTCACCCACAAGCCAGGGAGTCTTGTGATCTGACATGTAAACACACTGTCACTGTGTTTACATGTTCCTCAGTAACCAGGTTACAGTCAGCTTCTCCACTCAGCTAATTCCTTACATGACAAGTGAAGGAGAAACCCTCTGTTCATAAGCTCCCTGCTCCTGGAGAACACTGTTTGCTAGGTGTGTGTGTGTGTGTGTGTGTGTGTGTGTGTGTGTGTGTGTGTATATATATATATATATATATATATATATATATATATATACACATAATATGATTTCTAATTAGCTTTTTACCAGTACACTTGTCTTTGGGGGGGCATCAGACAGGAAAAGTACATCTGTTATAGCAGAGCTGTTAGGAGGGGACTATAGTGATGCTTCCTCATATTTAAAATTTCATCCGACTAAAACTGAAACAGCCTCCAGAGTGTGTGTAAATGTGCTGACCATGACGGTGTGTTACTGTACCTGAGGCTCATTACGCCAATATGCTGATGGGGGGGATGGTAAATGTCTGCTGAAAGAAATCAATTGCTTGGTTTCTATCCTTTCTAGGTTTACATTCTCAACGTATTAAAAAATTGGAAAATAATTCAACAGATGTTGTTTCCTGTCTCAGCCTCAGACCCTGTTCCTGTCCTGGAGGGAATGGATGAGGACATGGGTTTCTCTCTACCCCCAGTCCTGGCAGAGGTGAAGGAGGAGGAAGAGGACAAGGAGGAGAAGGAGTCGAAGGAGGAGTCGGCACCTCGACCTCAGCCCAGGAGACAAGTATGTACACACTCAAACACATATATACAGGTGTACAGCCGACTTACTGTTTTGTTTACTGTGTAGTAATTGTTTGTTGCTTTTGTTGTTGCAGGGGAACAAGAGGCAGGCGGTAGAGGAGAGCTCGGATTCGGCCTTGTCCTCCTCCTCTTCCCGTCCGGCAGGCAGACCCTCAGAGGGACGGTCGCTGCCTCTCAGAGCTCGCTATGGCATCAATGCCTGGAAGCGCTGGGCGCTGTCTCCTTCTGACCCATCGGACAACGCTAAAGTAAAGGACGGTGCCAAACCTGGTGAGCTAAACTCGATCATTAACACACCGTCCTGGCTCAGTAGTTACAGCATGAGAGTCCAGATGCCTTGTTTGGCTGAAAATACAATGAAGGAAATTTTGATTGTCAGATTTGAAAAGGCGTCGGATCTGTTTGCTAATGGCAGCGGGTGCCTGCTCCCTTCTCTTGCAGCCCGGTTGAAAAGCAACCTGTTGTCGCTGAGCTCAGAGGAGCTGAACGTGGCTCTATCCCGGTTTGTCAGGGAGGTGTGCCGGCCCAGTGGGGAGCGCTATTCCCCAGACAGCATCCTCTACCTCTGTCTGGGAATCCAGCAGGTTGGTGCCGAGCCAGAGGCTCAAAACACCAGAAACACAGTACCTTTGCAGGAACATCAGAGAGTCAACAAAAAGTATATCTTTTAACATGGAAATCTACATTATACAAGATTGCAGAACATAGTTTATATGACATATTGTCTCAGGTTGTTTCTTGAAATGATCTGAAAAATAGTGTCTTTTGCCATACACAAAAGGAATGAAAGGTTCTTACTTGACTTACTCACAGTTATGTGTCCTGATGAAAGGGGCATTGAAGACTGACAGACACTATACAAGAGGCAGGAACTTTCCAAACAGAATGGACGGGTAGCTTCTTCGCTTGTTTGAAGCTTTTGGAAATCAAAGACAATCAGGGTTTTTGTTCTAAATCCATATTACATTGTTGTTATAAACAGGCACTCAATATAGAGGGTATTCACACTGGAAATATAAACTCAAAGCCAACAGTGTGCGTAATAAATACAGTTGATATTCTTGCGTACTGCTGACGGACGCTGTTCTCCGACAGTGAAATCCGCAAAGTAAAAGGACAGACTGCTCACGGCTGAATTAAAATAAATGACATTTTTTAAAAAGCCCTAATAAAAGTATTAAAAAAATGTTTACGTCCCTCTTGTGAAGCAGTTTTTCAAAGTTGTAGTTTTAAGCAGATCTGATGTCGCACCAATCATATCCTGTTTATGAAATGTTAAACTTTGTTGATATTTTTGTATAGTGACCACCAAAACGTATAAAATGCCAATAAGTACAGAGTTACATACTGTATAGAATTAATATGTAGTATGGATTTAGGACAAAGCAATAATCTAGTCAGTTTGTTTTTGCTTTGTTTTGTTTTGTTTTTGCTTTGTTTTGTTTGTATTTGTTTTTTTAGTCTTGCATTTATTGATACTGAGAGAGAACACTGAGGACCAGGAGCCTGTTTTTAGTCACTGTACTGTTGGTATCAAATAAAGGCAAATATGCCATGAAAATTAAAAAAAACAAAATAAAAAAGAAATACCCCCCCCCAGAACAATTTTATAAAGTAAAGCAGAGGTAATGCATATCACGCCAAGTGCTTACTCATGGTGGAAATGTTGGGTCTCTGTAAATAATAACTATAAAGAGTCTGGTCTAGACCTGCTCTACATGAAAAGTATCCTTAGTCTGTTATGATATGGTACTATATAAATAAAATTGAATTGAATTGAATATCTGGTAAACTCTGTAATGTTAGCAATCGGGCTGTCAATACTAATTTAGTCAGAAATGTAACCATTTCACCTGGTAAAATAAACAAAAAACACTTCTCAAACTTACAGTGGTACTTTAATTTGTAACATAATAATACAAATATTAACATGAAGTAAAGAAATTATTGGCTTCTTCTTTGCTCTATTGTTCTAATGAATGAGTCATTTTGGAGGTAGGAACTAAGTTCAGGGTAAGTGATTCCGGTAGGACAGCGATTACTTGTGCACAGCCCTCCCCCCTGCTTCCTCTCACATGTGAGCAGCAGCTGCAGCAGCAGGAGCATGGCTGCAGAGTGGAGCACAGGACTGTCCAAAGTCCTCTGGAGTGTGATTTTTCTGAGAGAAAAATGTAAGACTGACTTATTTGTTTGTAGAAAATAACAAAGTATATCTATTTTATTGTTTTTATGTAAAGTTTAATCAAGTATCTTGTCTTGAAACATGTGAAGGTCTCTCTTCTGGGCCTACTGTAACCTTCCACAGTACTACTATCCTCTGTTAGAAAAAAAACACCTAATATGTAAAAAAAACAAACTTTTTCTCCTTCCATTTTCGGTCTGAATGTGCAGATGTGTGTGTGTCCTGTGATTATAACTCTTTGCTGTTCACATCCTGAAAACAGTGATGATCTCTTTAAGATGAGGACACAAAAGTTTTCATCTCTACGAGCAGCTGCAATCATTTACCATTTTCTTAAATCGGAGTTGTTTTTTTGTTTTGCTTTTTTATTTGTTTGAAGCATCTCCACGCCAAAGGCCGGAAGGATGACCTGTTCAGTGACCTGTGCTACCAGCAGTTTGGGGAGGAGCTCAACAAGGTCCTGAAGGACTGGCAGCCTAGTGTGCTTCCTGATGGTGAGTGGAATCACACACAGCCTGATATTATTGTTTACCCTGACTGTTGTATTGATTTTTTTCCAGGTTTTTAATTGTTTTTTAATTTACTAAAAATTTGACATAATTTTGACTCACCAGAGAGTCCATTGATTATACCTCAGCAAAAACAAAACTAATTAAAGAAACAGAACTCAGAGGGGACAGTGGATCGCCTAGTAGGTTTTATTAATGCAAGAGGAAGGTAATTATCAAGATCTAGATCCATCACAGAGTAAATGCTCGTTAGCACCTACTGGTGGCAAACAATGCTGCTACATCACCTGTTTTATGAGCAGTGTCCAGTGATTATAACTCCTCTGCTGTTCACATTCTGACTCTTTGTGATTGCATCATAAGGTTATATGAGGACACTCCATCAACACTAACTGGCTTTTGAGTGTTTTCCAGTTTAAAAGACAAAACAACCAGGTAGAAAATTATGGTAACGCTTTAACTTTACGGGCCCTGTATTTCCCAGCTAATTTCTGTGAAACTTGGCTCAGAATTTCATTTTAAAAAAGCTACTATTAATTGTGAGGACTTTTCCATGAAAGGCTTATTCAGTTTACTACCAATATTATGGGACCTAGAAAAGGTGTTGTTTGCTACATTTGTCACAGACCTGCTCATTATATTTATATTATATTTGAGGTTTTTTTAGAAAGAAATGGGAAATTATGTACTAAGTAAGTGAAACATAGTTTGCAAAAAGGTGTCAGTCGATTCAGTTTCCTAGAAAGATAAACAAAAAATTCCTAACTCCTGATCAGTTAAAAATATGCCACAGTGAGTCGCTGCATATTACAGTTGGTGATTAGGTAGAAATGTGTTTGTAAGTTTGACTGCTGTTTTGTTTTTAGCATGGAGTTGGTTTTATTTATTGATCATCACATCAGTTTGAAACAAAATACTAAGTTTCCAGTGCAGCTGAAAACTTCAGTTAGGTAATTTAAAAAATATGCATAATAATTGTCGATTAAATCGATATGATTACAGATTGCGGGGGGGGGGGTTGCATTTCAAGTCATTCTAGAGAGTGTCAAGATGGCTGGAAATTTGATTTACATGTAAACACTTGTAGTAAATTTTAATAGATGACTGTATGCATATTGAATTGGGTTGTAATTTTTTTTGTTTGTTTTTTCCAAAAATATGAGTGACAGATTGAAATGAGTAACACCTAATTTTAGATAGATGCATGTCCTGACCCTGGCAAATGAATACAAGTGTAGCCTCAACTTAATCTCCATCCTGAACACTGAGCTTCAGAGATAGGAGGTTTATATCCTATGGTGTTTTTTGCTCTGTCCAGGCTCCCTTTGGGGTCGCGTGGAGGAGCAGAGTCTGTGGAGCAGTCGGCAGCTCGGAGAGCAGAGTCCTGCCGCTCTACTGCGTTCGCTGGTCTACCTGAACACCAAATACTTTGGCCTACGCACCGTGGAGCAGCACCTCCGCCTCTCCTTCGCCAACGTCTACGGCCCGGACACCGTCCATCCTGTCACCAAGGAGACCACCGTCTGCATCCGCGTGCCTTCGCTCTCTCAGGATCACCACGGTGAGGCAGGGTGACCTGAAACGTGCTGCTGATGCGTTTTAGAAATTTCAGATTATCCAACAGGAAGTATCACCCTGCTCTGATCTGATAGTAATAACCGCTTAGTCATTGATATAAAGAGCCAAAAAATGATGTAAAAACATTCACTGACTGAAGATTTTTCTCCATATCAGCACTTAAATCTGATAAGCTGACATCTCCCGCTGCAAGGGGTCCTGTTTTATGTGCTTCTTTTAATCATAATGACAAGCTGAATATTTTAAACTTGTCACATTAAAGGTTTGAATCCTGCTCCCAGTCTCAGACACATAATCTTAAGACATTAAAACTTTTTTTTCTTTATTGGCCCTTCAGTGCAAACAGAGTCTAGGAAGAGGAAACGTAAGTCAGAGGAGGAGGGCGACCAGGACTACGAACTGGACGACGGCTCAGGAGGCTCCACGGTGCGCTGCCCGGTCAAGAAGCACGAGTGTCACCTTTATGAGCTCTACAGGTCGAAGTGGTGGGTTGAATACCTGTATGCTTCATCCAACCTGCTGTCCTCCCCTCCCCACTGTAATACTTTCCTAATATACTCTAAACATTTTGACAATGTAACTGAGGCTCTCATCCAAGGTAACAAACATTCTCCCACAGATACTCGTATATTTCTCCAGGCTTTTCCAGGAGTCATTCAAAGTGTCGATATATACTCTAGAAAGAAGCTCTTGCTCTTTAAATCTGAAGAACTGACAACAAAACTAAGGCTGTAGATAATTATATATAATTACTTCATCTATTGATTGTTTTTTATAATTACACATTTAGACTTTCACATGACAAAAGAAAGGTAGCGAAAAGAATGGTAGTGAAAATTAGGGCTGCAAATAACGGTTATTTTCATTATCGATCAATAACGTTTCAGGGTCCCTGGTGAAAACTTCAAACGTTTTGAAATGTTGGTCGGACAAGACGGAAGATGTTAAGTTCACAGCATAGCAGACAATCCTCACGATTGATAGGCTGAAACGAGAGAATGTTCCACATTTTTCCATTATCTTTGTTGGAAAAATGATTATCAAAATAGCTGCCTGTTATTTTTCTGTCAATTGGATTAATCAGTTAATCAGCTAATTGTTTTCCAACCCTGTGGAAATACTGACAAAAACTGGCAAAGAACCGAACCCAATGTCTCCAAACTGTTTTGTGCGAGCAGGAGACGGAAGCCAAAGATCCTCAGTTTACGACACACAGATAGGATGTTTAGATTAGAGAAGATTGAACCAGTAAATGTTGTACACTTTTGCTTAATCAAGGATTATTTTCCTGTCAATCAATACATAATTTAATTACTCATTGTTCCACCACTAATTGAAACCTGACATAGTTGTAACATTATCTCTAATCAATCAAACTTCATTTTTTTTTCTTGTGCTGATGTCGTCCGTCTCATCAGTTATTATCAATAGGTTGGTTTAATTTAGGCAAAATGTGTTTCTCTCCAGTTGCTCTGTTTCGCTTCCCTGTTTAAACTTTTTCTCTCTTTTGTCCAAGTCCTGTGATTATAACTCATTGCTGTTCACATCCTGAACCACAGTGTTGATTATCAGAAGCTGAGGACTTAACATAAGATTGTCAAAAAGTTTCACTTAATTACTCACGGGGAAATCCAGAAATATAGATTGACACTTCTCTCTCCCACCTCCCCCTTTACCCTCTCCTCTTCCCTCCTTTAATCATATATATTCCACCTCCTTCCATCCTTTTATTTTCTTCATCCTTATTTTCTCTTTTTCTATCCTTCTCTCTCCTCAATTGACTTTTCCCCCATCCATTCCTATCTCTCCTCCCCTCGTTCTGCGCCCCCACCCCTATCTCCTTCCCCCAGCCCGACGTTGTTGCGGGAGCGTCTGGACGTCTTCTATGTTCAGCCAGATCCAGCCTGCAGCCCCGACGGCCTGCTGTGGTTCAACTCCACGCCGCTGGAGCGACGGATCCTGGAGAGCCTCCTCACTAGAGTCCTTCTGGTCAGGGATGTTTACACAGACAAACAGCAGCTGGAAGAGGAGGAGGAGGAGGAGGACAGGGGTGAAGCGACTGGGGGGGAGTAGCGGTCGCTCTGACTTCTGTCATTCAGAGCCTGAACAGTAAGCAGAGGAGGAAGAGGAAGCAGAGGCTAGCTATTAGTGTGTGCGCTCCTCCCTTCTCTTAGCATCCGATCCTCCTTGCCCTCCTGGTGAGGGACATCCACAAGAGAGATCCTGAAAAAAGGGTGGAGGATAATGAAAAGTGGTGGTGAGGAGCAGTCCAAACTTGTATTTCTGCTGACAGTCACAAACAGAGCAGGAGGAAGAGATAATGTAGCTGAAGGACAAAATTTTTTATCTACAGTCATAAAACAGGAGGAGGAGGAACAGGCACAAATGTCTCCTGATGTAAGGAGCTAGTCGAGATATATGGGAATATGATGAGAAAGGGATATAGGAGGTGGATCTGTCATCTGTTCTTATGGTCGGGTCGAAGAATCAGGTAGAAGACAAAGCGTATGGACAGTTATCATGATATTTTGGAAAGACATCACCAACAACTCTGAGGACGTAGCTTGTTTATAGTGCTCAACCCAAGCAGCTTATGGACACCCAAGCTTTTAACTACGCAGAATCATGCTTTAACAAAGGTTATCAGCGGCTGCCGGGAGGCTATGAGGAGGCGGCAGGCAGACACGCACAGGCCCAAAGGACAGGAAGCCATGGAGTTGTCTCCTCTCACTCTACAACTTCACTCCTCTTCCTCCTCGCCATCGGTACGTGGAAGGAAATGACGGAGTGGAGTTGTCTGGATGCAGAGAGAAACTTCAGAAATGTTTACAGAGTGAGTAAATATGGAAGGGAGAAGGCAGAGAAAGGGTCTGGGTGAAACCACAAGATCCTCCCAGAGGAGGAGAGGGAAGTTGGAGAGTTGGAAATTCCATCTTTTAACACAGTCACTGGTTCATGTCTTCAAAAAATAGAAATGCAGCCAGTCAGAGGGTTTTTCTTTTTTTTTCTCCTCAGGCCAAAATTAACTACATTTCCCAACTTTAACCAAATGTGTTTGTATCTGGCACATTAGTATGCAACTACAACTGCCCCTTTAAAGTCCAAATGTACATTTTAATGAGTGATTAAACACTAAATATCCTACCGGATATAACTGTTGTTAACTTGAGTTAACTTGTTAACTCTCACAGGTGGAAAGATTCAGGTCTGTGAAATAGGGCGTAATTGTTTTGTGCTTTAACAAACAGGAGGTTTAATAAATTCAGGATTTAAAGGTTGTCCTCACACATGCCTTCAATTTGTGACCAGGAGCGAAAGCGTCCCGCTCTGTTCGTCAAAGAAATCTGGTCCGACTGCGCCGTTGACGCGTGGTCACATCATACTTGCCTGCCCGCTCCATTTCACCTGTTCACCTCTTTCAAAGCCCGAACGGTTCCTGTTTCGGTGCAATCTCCTGCTGCTCTGGCAGACTCTCAGGTCAGAGTTCACATTTATTATAATAGACCCACTGCTGCACTGTGTATGGAAACAAAGACACTATTATTACTTTTAGCCTGTTTCTTAGCCATATTTATACATACTCGCACCACCAGGCTACAAACTGCAGCCTTTGATCGTTTCGATCAGATTTTATTACCTGCATCAGAAACATGAAATCAAGTCCTTTTATTGGGGACGAGTGCAGGGAAATTTCATAGGAACTGTCATGTGTGTTTAAATGATGGTATTTTTTTAAAAAGTGATATGTCAGGTAAGTGCATCATGAAAACCTCCAGTTTAAGATTTTTAAAAAAAAAATTTTTTCCCATGTATGGTCCCCTCCCGTTGCAGTTTTCCACTGCATGAAGATGGAATTTCCAACTTTCTGACATGTCCCAAATGCCCCCCCCCAGTCAAGGCCCATCTCACCTTACTGCAACGCACATCTCTGGTGAGGAGGCTGCTTTCGTTGCTTCACATGGTCCAACTCACTGCTCTTCCTCTGTCACTAACTGCTCTCAGGCGAAACAACCCCCTCATGCACACCCATACACCACAGAGGATGTCGGAGTCAGGACTTATCTCCGGGACAGAAAAGCGAGGACTGGACCTTGCATCGTCCCTCCTCAGACAGGCCCGAGTCACTTGGGAAAGGGGGGGGGGCTGGATAGGCAACCTACCAACATGCTGCGTTTCTTTATAGGACATTAGGGGAACCTCCATTCATGCGATGTAGCATTCTGTGCATACTAAGCCCAGATTGGGTTGCTTTGAAGTGTAAATATCTCTGAAACAGGGCGGCTATTTTGGAGATGGAGTTGCGTTAGGGGTCATTCGGGGGAAAAGAAAAACACCCGATTAAAACTTCAGCTTGAAAAACCGCCTCCCGAGAAGCCTTTAAAAAAAAAAAAAAAAAAAACTCTGAATATTTATTTTTTATTAATTTGACTGTATCCTTTTGGGATTGGGAGTTTTTTTTTTTTGTTTTTTTTTTGTTTTTGTTTTTTTTATCGGTGCCATTTCCTTCAACGGTCATTCATTGAAAACCTGCTGCAATCCTGCCCCCCCCCAAAAAAAATTAAAGGGTCTCTGTGGAAGAACCTGCGAGACATGAGGTACGTCGATTATCCAGAGCTCAGCAGAACTGTTTTATTGAACGTTTCCTTTTTCTGCTTCTTTCCCCCATGTTTCCTGGTATTTCTCAGTTGTTATGAGTCTCCTCAAAAATGTAATTTTAATTTAAGTTTAAAAACTGAGCACGTCCTAATAAGTGCTCTGTTATAATTCAAAGTTAGGGGTAATAGCACTGCAAGGCAAGGCTTGTATTGTAATAAGGTATTGGGCGGACATTTAATGTTATTTTTATTCTTGTCATGAACTGAACTCATGTTTTCTTTGAGTTCGACTATCAATTAATTTCTTTTTTTTCTTTTTTTTTATAAAAGTCCCTTTTTTTTACTTTATTTTTTGAGTTTGAATTTGCATTTTGATTGTTTCAATAAATTGGAGAAAGAATCATTGAGTTAAAATCAAGAGGTTATTTGAGCACCGCCCCCACACACACACCCACTGTTCTTTGATGAACACTTGTTGACTTCCATCTAGATTTTACAACCGACAAATGAGTTGTTTCCACTACCAGTGCTTGTAATATTAGGAGCACCCTCCAGAAATTGAGTTTGATCTGAGTCTTCGTCATATTTCTCAGATTTAAAATCCACCAGGTCTGTCCTTCACTCCTCCACGTCACTCTTCCTCCTGACTGGAACAGATTTAACTGGTGACCGGTGGTCAGGGATCACACTTCTCAGAGTTTTATTTTACCTAAGGGGCAGGTGGTATTTATCGAATGCTCTAGATGGGCAGTGCAGAATTTCAGGAACAAAGGTGGAGGATTTGATGGGAGAAGAACAGTCTGGATTGAATTCCGCCCCCATCGAGAGTCCCAACCCTCACATCCAAGCCGAACAGAACTGACCCTGGATCAGAGGGAACCCCCCCCCCCCGGATTAGACTGGCTGTTTTCCTGCTGGACTCAGAGGCAGCGGCCGAACCAGCCCCAGGTTTGGGCCTACATCAGATGCTGTGGCTGGCTTCGATGCCTAATGTGAATGTGCCTATCTGTAAATAATGAAAGTGAGTGATTGTGACTTGAGTCTGATGCTACGTGTGTGGGCTGATCTGCTAAAAAAAAACAAAACAAAAAAAAAAAAACATGTTAAATAAATGATTTCATTTTCTAACCAGACTCCTTTTTTACAATACTGTTTTTGATTCACCTGCAGTAGAAATTTAGAGGGTAAGTTCACCACATTATTTAAAAACTAATCTGCAGTATATTTTCTTACCTCCCCTTTACCTTACCCCTTTGACCTGAGAAAGTTTAATTTGATAGGCAGCTTGGGATTTTGAGATTTAAACTTTTGCTGCCAACTCAGTAAAATGGAAGTGAAAAGGATCTTTCTTTGCTCCTCGAAGCAAGATAAAAATCGCAGGCATCATCTTCAACCTGTAGAGTCTAAGTCAACTGACCATGTGGGGCTTTCATAGCTGCTCATGTATCTGTAGACCATATATTTTGAAAACTGAATAATTCATATTAGCAATTTACAGACCTTCAGTGATAAAAGGCACAAAATATAGAACATGTAAATAGACTTGTAGTTGTATTATTACATTTTTTTCTCCTGTATTTGTTTAGATGAATAGTGAAAGGTTTTTTTTTTTGGTTGTTTTTTTTACACCCTTGGTTAGCTGTATAATATGAGAGATTGTGACTCCTAATTTGAATATTTGACTAAGAGATTAGAACCAGAATCAACCTGGACTCCTTATTTAGAGCGTAATTTTGGTGTGGACACGAGTATTGTTTCTGCTGAGATAAGTTTTTCAAAATAGTTTTTTTTTAACGATACACTTTTTTAAACAAAATTATATTCACCTCCACCGAGTAGGGTTGAACGTAAAATGTAATAAATTCAAAACTACCTATTAAGCAAGATATGATACCACCATGGCTACAAAGATAAATAACTTTTTATGATTATTGGTGAACTGAGCCTTTAAAGAAACAGGATGAGAGTTGATACCATTCTGGAGAAAAAGGAACAAAAACTTCCGACAGTCATGTGGATGCCTGTGACTGCTGAACCTCTTTCATTAATCTGCTTTTCCATTTCTCAGGATTCACACTTTCAGGTCAGGTGTTAAAGGAACAATTATTCATTAGTCCTTTCCCTTTTATCCATTCTAATATAAAAACACAAGGTTATAGAAACGTGAGCCCCTAGAAAACCATACCCCCCCCTCCATTGTCCAGATTAAAATTATTACAGTGTGTTAATGTTTGCACCAAGCAGGGCCTCTTCGGTGTGTTCTGACCTTCCTTATCTATATCGTGTCCCATTTTTACAAGGTGTCAGGCAGACGTGACACCGAGGCAGCGAGCACTATCTGGGAAATGACAGACAGCAGGGCCAGGAGGAGGCATGGCCTGTCGACGCCGCGGGGTCAACGCAAGAGTCAGGGGGAACTCGGAGGCCTCGAGTCACAGGACAGGAAGGGGTTTAGGAGAGGTTAAGAAGCTGAGACGAGCTGCTAGGTAGGAGGATGCATGTACAGTATGTAGCTCATAAAATGACCTTTAAATGCAGTAAAGAAGGTTGTGATCCCAAGGGACATTTGATTGGTCCTAAAGGAAAGTGAACATTTAAACATCTCTAAAGTATTTTCTCATTCAAAAGAAATAATCTCATTAGGTTTTGGCGAAAGGGCAAAATTTGAAATGAAATTCTCACCTTTTCCTACTGGTGGAACATGGAAAAGTTGAAAATGACTGAGGAAATACATATAAAAAATATAATAATCTAATAATGTTTAGGATGTAGCTGTGGTTGAATCAAACATCTTGATCTTTGAGCTTTAATATTTAATAAGAAGTTTAGTAATTATTATTTAAATTCTTTAACTGCACAGTAACATCAAGGTACATGGGCTGTAACTTCAAGCGTTGACTGTGAACCCTGTTTTGCCTTTTAATTACACCATAAGAACACATCGGTTGTACATGTGCACAGATCTAACATGATGGTTCCCTTATTTTTGGATAGACCCTCAAATCTCAAAACAAGACATGGTATTGGCAGTATCAATATCTTGGGGATCCATCTTCAAACCCCTTAAAATCTAACCAAAAACACATGACACCCTTTTTTTCCTCCCTAAGCAGGCTGTAGGAGACTCCATATGTGAGGACAAACAATGAACAACAAGAAGAGCATGTTTGGAAAATTTGTAACTGTGGCTCATATGTCTTTATATATATATATATATATATATATATATATATATATATATATAAACTGACTTGACATAACAGTATTTTCCCAAGACAGCTAGGGACTTTTTTAAGCAAATGTTACTCAGCAGGAGTAATCGGCACATTTGTGAGTATGAGTATTTCTGGCAGTAGGATAGTATAATTAGGTTAGAGTCAAAAATAAACTGCAGTGTGTGCGTGAAGTGACTTGTCACCCAGTGTGTCTCAGTGACTCACTGACATGATTAATTGCTGGTTTTTGGGTTTTCATCTGATCTGTTTTAGAACAAGGAAATTCAGTGTCTCCAGATTTGTCCTGCAGTAATCTGGACGACCAAACACGAGGCCACCTCCGCCTTTGCATCTCGGTGTGAAAGAAGCACTGCCCCGTCTCTCCCAACGGGGGGCGCTACGCCCTCGCTGTGGACCCCCCTCCCCAGAGTCTGGCGGACTAACCCCCAAGCTCCCCGGTTTATCAGCACCACCATCATCTCCACCAAACATGCTGTTAAAATTTAACACCCGTCATTAGCTGCAGGATGAGCCGCTGCTTTGTCGGGCTACCGTGTCTGGACCCACGTCTGACAAGGGGTTTGTCTGCAGCCAGCTGACGTAAGGTGGTCTCCCATAAGCCTGTGAACGGCCCACCTCTTCCTCCTTCCTAGCCCCCAACCCCCAACCCCAACATCGCCCTCTCACCCTCCACACAGGTGAAGCAAAACATGAAAAATTGAATCTTTTGGGAGGCTTTAAGGAAAAATAAGGAAAAAAAGAAACAGTCCCCCATTTCACCTCACTTTTTTTTTCTGGGGAGGTGGACGGGTTGAGGTACAAAACACGGTGACAAAACCCAATTTTTTGAAGAGGCAAGCTTTTTTCTTTTTGTGCTATCGGTCAGAGTTGGCCAGACTCCAGTAACTTGTCCCATTGATCTAAAGCTAAAACGGCCCTGAGCGCCCACACAGCCAGCCCCGCGAGGGAGCGGGGTGGGTGTAAAAACATTTTTTCACCCTCGTGGGGTTTTTTTTTGTTTGGGCTCAATCCCCAGCTCTTTCAGGGGGCATAAAGAAAGTGCTGTGCTCAGCAGGGTCATGTGGGCGAGGCCCGAGGGGTAGACTATAGGTGGTGATTAGGGCCTCTAATGTGCAATGAATCCTCTTCGAATCACATGATATGAACTAATGTCGCCATTTAATGATAAAACAACAGCGACTGTCGCTGCTGCTGTGCGTGTGTGCGTGTGTGTTCGTGTCTGTGTGTAGATGTGGCGTACAGCTGCACAGAGGACAAGAGGGCAGGAATGGATGACAACTGCATTTCTCAGGTTGTGTGCCTCTACACGCGGCGCAGGACTGGCTGAAGGACGGGAGAGGGTTTAGCCAGGACAGCTGGGACGGGGATTTAAAGTGCAACGCAAATATTTTTCTGCAATTTTTTTTCCCCCTTCCTTTCAATCCCTTGGTGACTTTTGTTTTTCTCGTTTTCTTTCATGCTGCTGCAAAAATGCACCGAAAGCATCCATTGATCTGTCTCTGGGTCCTGTTGCACCTCGCAAGAAGAAGTTACGGCTTCTTCCAAAGTGAGGACTACAGTATCTGGATTAAATTTAATGGACAACAACTGCCCCCCCCCAAAAGAAAAACTACAACCACCCCACCCTCCTCCCTCTGCAGACACAGACACAGAACAGTGTAACCTTGGCTCTGACTGGTGGCGAGGGGGAGTGAGGGGGCTTGGATTAGGTTAAATTTAGGACGGCCTGACCCTATTTGGTGAGCCGTGGTGAAGCAGAGAGTGCAGCAATCCCTCCTGCACGGAGCCACCAACCTCATCTTTTTCCAAAACGCCCACTGGTTGACACATCAGCTGCTTACACAAACACACACACACACACACACACACACACACACACACACACACACTGTTCCCCTTCAGAGCTGGGATCACATTCCCTTCTCCCTTATCTTTGACAGTAGCCACCCTCCTCTTCCTCAGTTTGCACCTCAAAAAGGATTAGTTGATATTGAGCAGATGATCAGCTCTCATAGCTTTGTTGCTGCATATCTGAAACTTTGGACTGTGAGGCACCAAAGGGTGTTGCAGAATATTGGTTCACTGTGTTGAGAAAAACAGTGCGATGGACAGTAGTCAAGCTGAAGTACACTAAATTTTCACATTAAAAGTCCAGCAGCATTAGCAATGTTAAAAGCACTAGTTTATTTTATTTTACTGCTATGTAAATGACAAGGCACCAGAAACCCCGCACATATTCTGTCTGTGTAGAAAAATTTCCAGAGACCTTCCAAAAATCCAGAGACCTTTTTTGGGAAAATTTCATTTTGTCAAACAGCATTAGGATCATATACAGTATATTAACATCACCTACTAAGAGTCCACCAATCGGAAGAAGGAGACCAGAAACACCTTAGAGCCTCATTACAAATGATGCGCACTTCCAACTGGAAACACACAGAAATCAAACGTCTCCGTAAGTGACACAGGTTGAACATACTACATGATAAATTATATCATTTTGCTGCAAATGCCCTCTTAAAGATAGAAAGTTCCATAATGAATCCATCTATTCTTCTATGGTTGTGATATGGAGGATTGAACCATTTACACATACATGCACAGTTAGGTCAATAAATATTTTGACTCTGACACAATTTTTGTAACTTTGTCTCTACACCAACACAATGCATTTGAAACATATGAATCAAGATGTTATTTAAGTTTAGACTTTCAGATTTGATTCAAGGGGTTTGATGAAAAAAAATATCACATTAAGTATTTAGGAATTACAGCCATTTTTACACATAGTCCCTCATTCTCAGAGCCTGAACAGTTCTGGAACAAGATTCCTTTAACAAATGAAACCAAGATGAACTTATACCAGAATGATGGGAAGAGAAGAGTATGGAGAAGGAAAGGAACAGCTCATGATCCAAAGCCACCTAATTATCGTTCAGACATGGTGGAGGCAGTGTTATGACATGGGCATGTATGGCTGCCAATGGAACTGAGTGACTGGTGTTTACTGATGATGTGACTGCTGATAGAAGCAGCAGGATGAGTTCTGAAGTGTACAGAGCTCTACTATCTGCTCAGATTCAGCCAAATGCTGCCAAACCGATAAGACGGTGCCTCACAGTACAGCTGGATAATGACCCAAAACATAGTATTAAAATAACCCAACTGCTTCTTAAGGCAAAAAAAGAACTGAAATATTCTTCTATAGCCAAGTCAGTCACCTATCCTCAACAGGCTTTTCGCTTACTGAAGACAAAACTAAGGGAAAAAAGACCTACACACATACAGCAATTGAATGTCGATGGGTTCCAGACTTGAGGCAGTAATTGACTGAAAAGTGACTTCATCCAAGTATTAAAAATAATTCTGATATTTACAATATCTTGATTTTGTCTTATTATTTTTGAGCCTCTGAAAATGAGGGACCATGTATGAATATGGCTGTAAACAGTTAAAGTGATGTTGTACAGAGGATTCTTTTTTGTCAAGGTGGACGTCATGCCTGTTCCTGAGGGCAATGAGAGCAGCATCGATGAGGAAGAGCTGGTTCATCAATACAGCAGCAGCGAGAGCAATGGCAGCAGTGAGGAAGGGCATGAGGAGGATGAGGTAGGTGAAGTGCAGGACACGTGATGTACACCTGTGCTTCATACCATAAACAAATAACAAGACAAAAAAACCCCCATAAAAACAAAAAAAAAACTGCCTGGTTGATTTTCATTCAAGGAGGTTATGTTTTCACCTGTGTTTGTTGGTTGTTTGTTTGTTTATTTGGCTGCAGGATTACACAAAATCCACTGACCCAATTTGCAAAGAACTTGCTGGAGGGACAGGTCAGGGGCCGGGGTAGAACCCAAAGTATTTTGGGGCAGATCTGGATCATTTACCATAAATTTAAATTTTTAAATATTTTTCCTCTGAAGTTTGTTGTGTGTTCTTCGACATTGGCCTTAGCCAAGGTCTGCATGCTACTGAGTGCATCTTCAAGTTCATGCGTTTTTTACATTGGGAATTTGTGAAATCAAAAACCCAAAACCCAAAACCCAAAATTTAATTTGTTCTTCCCTGGCCCATGAACCGTCCCTGCACCAAGTTTGGTGCAAATTGGTTCTGTAGTTTTTACATAATACTGTTGACAAATAATTAAACAAACATAAACATTGGGGGTAATTAAAAGTCTTCTATTTTTTTCCTTAATAAGTTCCACAAAGGGACGTAGAGGGAAAGAGAGTTAAAGAAAGATCAAACACACAGAAACTGACGATGACACTAATCTGTCTCCAGCTCTGTGGTGGGATGCCATTGTGGTTTGGAGCAAAGTACAGAGATGCTCCTGCTCTCACACTTTTGCACATTTATGTAAACATTTATTCGTGCTTTTATTCCGGAGAGACAGGAAAAGGCTGACAGACGTAACGGTTTCTACCTTTATTTATTCTCAGTGGTTGATTTTTAGGCAGCACCTTTAGGGACTCACTGTGAATGCCCCCCGGTGCGTTCGGCCCTGGGGCTGAAGCTGGCCGGGGGGCATTGTGGGCACGGCGTCTATACCCTCAACTGACCTGTAGGTGTCCCCGCAGAGCTGACCTCGCCTCACATAACGCTCTCATAATGCTGCCCCCCCCCCCAACACCAACACCACCCCTCCCGGCCCTGGACGGCCCTGCCCTCTTTCTATGGACAGACAGTCAAAACAAGCTGTCCCACATGACTGCACACTGTACAAAAATGCTGCAACACTACATCATGTATATAGTATTAACAGCCACATAGTGGATGTGGGATGGCAGTTTCAACCAAACAGCATTCAAAATGTGCCAGCGTTAGTCGACTAGAGCGGATTTCTTTTTCACTGATTTTGGATTTCTGAGGCATTATTTTGTCAATTTCTGAGGCTCACATTTTCTGACACAGACGTCCTATGTGTTCAATCTGAGAATCTGGGGTTTTTAAATAACCTTCAGTTAGAAGACATTCACTTTCTGCACTCAGTTTACACATGAATGGGTTTTAGAGGCAAATTTTGTTGTTTTCGATTCAACTTATTTGAATCTAAACAATAATTCCAATATAATTTCAATAAAATAAAGGTATTTTTGTATTTCTCAAACACAGCAGCAGCAAAGATCATAGACTAGGAGCATGGATGGATGGATTTTCAAGTGGGCCTACTGGGCTCATGCCCAGGGGCCCGAGGGAGCCCCTGTGTTAAGTAACTCTTAAAATGTATTTTTTTTAAAAGACACAGAGCTCAGTTAGAAGACCCAAAGAGACCATAAAGAGATGCCACACCGTCCCCAAAGACAGGAAACCACCTGGAGACAAAAAAAAAATCAAACTAAAATGTGTGTGATGTGTGTTTGACCTACTAGTACTTTACTTGAATATTTCCATTTTATTCTGCATTATACTTTTGCCCCACTAAAAGTCAGAGGGAAATATTGTACTTTTTACTCCACTACATTTATACGACAGTTTTAGTTACGATGTCATTGCAGATCCTGATTATTAGTAATATAATGATTTATTATGTTGAAGATCATTGAGACAATTATATATAAATATATATATATATATGTTACATTATATAAAGTCATTAAAATAAGCTTAATTATCAGTTAAAAAATTAAAATGATGCTCACACACTGATGCATTAGTAATTTCAATCCATCTGTATAATATTTACTTTTTTAAGTAAATATTACATCTTACATTGTGAGCACTATATTTTGGTAATACATATCTGTTTTTACTTGAGTAAAACTTTGTATGTATTTTCACTTGTATTTGAATATTTCTACTGTGGTAAGTTCTACTATGGTTGTAATAGATTACTCCTTCCACCACTGGATCTTGGATCTTGAGAGAAGAGGAGCATCATGCAGGGGAAATAATTTTCCAGAAAATTGAACTGAACTGGAAGAAACCTAGATTTCAAAACAAACAAAATACTGGGGGAAAATGAAATCCACGTTATAACAAAGGAGTCAAATGGAAGGAAAATCCCATCTTCTTTCCAAAAATAGTCAATAACTCTCTGTTTCATTTCTAATTTTTAATCTTTATTTGTTAAACAAAAAAGACAGCCAGACGCTCAACAGTCCTGGTGCCTCAAGAAAAGCTTCTGTCCAACAAACCCACATCTTCCCATGAGCCGGCGGTCAGGCCTCCCAGAAACAAATTCATCACACTCCTGAAATACATAAAGAGGGCCCTGAGGTATTTGTGCTGTGGGCTGAGTGTGAATTTGTTAGGTGATTAAAAGCTAAATATAGCCTCCTGTCTGCTGTGAGATGCAGACTGGTGACTCAGTGGCCGACCCTCTCTCTCTCGCTCTCTCTCTCTCTCTATCTATCTATCTATCTCTCTCTCTCTCCCTCTCTTTCTCTCTCTCTGGAGTCCCTGTCCCACCACGGGGCCAAGTGGGGCTTTACAGGGGCCACGGGGCTTGAAACTTCTAACATAACCTTGGGACTTCATGTGTTTACCTCCTCATTAAGGCAACGCCATGTTTTCACCCAAAGTAAATGTAGATGGACATCTTCAGTGGTTAAGGCATTTCAAATAAAATGTTCCTCCAGTTTTAATCTCTGCAACCTTGAAGCCTCAACTACTGAAATCTCAAAACTCAGGAAGTTCCAAGCTTTTTTATTTTTACTTTTTTTTCCGTGTGAAATTAAAGTTTAGATGAATGTTTAGATGAATCAGGCAGGGTGAGGTGGCTCAGTTAAAATCTCTAATGCCTAAGTGTTGTTTTTTTTTTTTTTTGTAAATTCATCTTCCAGTTTAAAGTTTAAAGATGTAATGCTGCTAAACTTGAAGGCCCAGGTGTCAGACTCTCCCACCTGTACATGAAACAAAGTAAAAACTGCATTTTAAAAGTTTAATGCTGTGATCTGTGGATGAATATGATGGAAAAGGCCTCTAACTGTATTGTTTTGATCAGATCATTTACCGACTGGTGTTTAGTAAATGACTGTATTTGTATTCACTGCTGGTAGTGGTGGGTCTGTAGTAGTATGTGACCTCTGAACTTTGTGACCCCACCAGCAGTGAACTCTCTAACTAAACCAGGACCAGCCAGTCAGGTGCAAGACTAAAAAGGAAAGTTTTACTTGGAAAAACACAAAAAATCCAGTGTCAGTGTCGATTGTTTGCACTTCAGGAAATATTTTAACAAAAGAGTAAAAATGTGAATCAAAAAAATTTGGTAGAAAATGTCCCTGAAAAGCATTAAGCTCTGTTTGGCTCTGCTTTGCCCTGTTTGGCCCTGTTAACCCTGTTTGGCTCTGTTTAGCCCGTTTGGCTCTGTTTGGCCCTGTTTGGCCCTGCAGTGGAAACAAGGCTACTGCCTGAGTGACGGGGCTGAGGCCTCCAGTCAGTCGTGCCAACAGATCAACTATCTCCTGTCACTCTTCAGCCACTGGACCCAAGAGCTCACCACTCATGTACTGCGCTCTGTTGTTAGACTCAATGCCAAAATATCCTGGGCAAAGTAGTTCCTTCCAAATCTGTATGCAGTTTTTGCTTTAGCCTAGTTTATCTCATTTTCTAACCTCTTGGGCATTTTTTTCTTTTATCTTTTCTTTCTTCAAAGGATGAAAAGTCAAGGAAAAAGAAAAAAAAAACATTCGTTTTGAGACTATAGAACAGTTCTGAGGACAGAATTGAGTCTATTGAAACTGAAATCAACTTAGCAAAATAGAATGTATTTCATCTAAAGGAAATCAAATACATTGTGTTTCAGTGGTCCTTCAACAGTGAAGGACAATTACTGACGTCCTCAGTTTTTAGACAGAGTTAAAAAGACCCAAGGACTACAAATGGATAAAAAGCGCCACTGAAACCAGAATCGTGACTTTGTGAATTTCTCAAATCTGTTAACTTCAACTAATAACAACAAAAAGCCTTTTTATGTGTAGAATTAAAGTTTAAATGAAAATCATCCCTCATGGAAAAAGGTTGCGTTCACTCAATTAAATCCCCTGCTATGTTTAAAGCTGCAGCTTTTCATGCCATTTTCTTTATTATTCAACTTTCAGTTTAAAATTTCTCCAAAAAAAGTCCAACAGGTGAATGTAATAATGTTAAACTCTGAGCCCCAGGTACCAGACTTTCCTCCCTGGTCGTTGCTGTTGAAATTTTAAATTTTTTCTGATGCTGTTGATCTGGGGCAGGACTGAATGGGATGAAATGTGATGGCAAATCATCACATAGGAGAATTTTGATCAGACCTGCATTGGAAAAAATCGAAAACACCGAAATGAGGCGGCATTTTCATACTGATGTCAAATGAATTCACTGTGTAACGTAAAGGCTTTAAATGCCTACAGTAACATAAAAATACTCACCCCACTGTGCAGCTGCTCTGAGCTTTTAGCCTCTTTTAGCTCATTGTTTTGATTTTCACTGCTCAGAAATGTGCTACCATATATGGTTCAATGAGAGATGCTCTCTCCAACCATCAATAAGCAGCCAGAGAACTTTTGAATTGACTGTGCAAAAAGTTAACAACAGGAATGTAAACAAAGTCTAACATCAGCAATGTAGCATCCCAGCAAATTTTGCCAGTATTTGAGTGAAGACCAAACCAAAGCTAAAGAGAGCAGAAGTATTAGAGTAATATTCATCATGTGGACAGAAATACAACATCAAATTTGTGGAGTAGCTGTTAATGTGAGAGCTTGTCTTGATGGGGTTTTTTTGTCCCCTAGTGGCCAAAAATCTATAAATACATTAAAGGAATCCAGCTAAAGAGGACTTGGTCACTCATCCATTTACGCTAATATGGACATAAAATTATCCATAGTGTCTTTTATTCCTGAAAAAGCCAATCATACAATAAAGGCGCAGAGAAAAACAAGATATAAACTGTCCAAAGCTGATAATAACACTGTTATTAAAGGCAGAGGTTAAAGAAATGGAGATAAACTAGAAATTCTGTCTCACGGTTGTGAACAACCGCCAACCTGTCAAGCTGCAGTTCACATCCATTTCTCTTTAGACTCATATGTAGCGAAGACTCTGAAAGAATTCTATTATAGCTGTTAACATAATGAAGTTTGTACCAAGTCTGAAGAAATTACTTTAAAGCGATCCTGAAATATCACATTCACGAAAACGGGGACAGACAAATGGACGACATTCAACAAAAACATGTAGAGAAGAATTCAAAAAAAAGTATTCATGATTATTTTTAAGTTGATAAAAGGTACTAAGTGCATTTTATGGCCAAAAATGCATTTTGTGAGGCCAAACTAACGTCGACCTTTGACCTTTGACCACTATATTCTAATCAGTTCATCCTTGAATCCGAGTGGGCATTTGAGCCAGATGTGATGAAACTCCCTCCAGGCGTTCCTGAGCTATCATGTTCCCAGGAATGGGACGAACCTGTGGTCACAGTGACCTTGACCTTTGACCTTTTACCACCAAAATCCAATTTCTCAATTGCTCATTCCAAGTGAATGTTATCAATGTTATCAATGCACGTGCAAAAATTTGAAGAAACTCCCTTAATGAGTTCCTGATGTAGCACATTCACGCAAACCGAAAACTAACACCTCTGACCAGACATGGAGAGAACGATATATGATGTTTGTGGGTTTCGACTTCACGCTGCTTACTAATACCAAAGTGCTTCAAAAACAAAAATACAGACACCTCACATCAGCCAAAGATCAGAGTCCATGACATGAATGAAAGGATGTGTCCCAGGTTGGACAAGGCCTCAAACTCACCTACCTGCTCTCAGGAGATGTTTAGGGGCGGTAGTTTGTCAGAGTTGCAATATTTTACACATACTCTATCTGCAGCTATGATGTCATTTTAACTGGCTCAAACAGGCAACTCCGCTTTTTACATTTATGTTCATGTCCGGTTGAAATAAGTCAAACGCAGCTTTACCTTATCTGCTGTGGATGTGCATGAAGGTCTATTTTCTTTTTCCACTATGTTTCACGCTAAGCTCGGCAAAACACGTCTGAGGTTGACTGCGACGCACAGACGTGAGATTTGTATTGATCTTCTCATCTCACTCTCTAGAAGAAATCGAGAACGAATCATGTATTCCTATAAAATGACTTGAAAGCCTTTGAGGCGTTCTCTAAAGTTTTGGTTAGTCTACAAAACTCTGTCTGTTTGCGTGTGAGCGTCTGTTTCATCTACCACCGTACCCCAGAGACCAAAATGAACTTCCCCAGCGGCTGTAAATTTCGCCCCCCTCTATCATGTCATTGCACGCTGTTGTAAATTGTCGCCGGGCTCCTGTGGCGATCGCGAGACTCTCAGGTGCGAGACTAACATGCACGTCTCATTTTTTTTAAAAATTTTTTTATATTATTCCTGGCCGCATTTTTTTTTTTTTTTTAACGTAGCGGGTTCGGCCCTGTGTGCCTCTGGCTCGGCATCGCATTCTGACATCGGCTGCAGGAATGCAGAGCGAGGGGGCGAGGTGCTGGGAGGTCGGGGGTCAAAGAGTCTACAAAGAGAGTGATGTCAGAGACACTCAGACGCTCTCCTGGTGCTGGTGTGGGCAGCGTTCAACTGCTGGATGTGTGGGATGTCTTGTAAGTTTCTCCAGTTTGACGAGGATGAGGCAGAGGTCACCAGATTTTTTTGCCCCGCCCGGCCCTAGGATTTAAAACGAATAGAAAACCTAACTTCATGCCAACCAATACCAAAGCATCTCCTAGGAACATTTTAGAATTTATTAACTGATTCAGATCTGAACTTTGAAAACCAAGTACCTGTTCATACTCAGGCCTAAAGAAAAAGCACTAAATCGTCAGCAGGAACATTTCCTCACATTTTCTATGTCCTGACCTGCAGCCAAGTACCACTGTACATCTCCTCTCATGGCCCCTAACATAAAGAGTGAAATACCATTTACAATCCGGACAGCTACTTCTGCATTTTTGCTTAAACATCAGCTGAAAAAGCAACTTTTTAAACTGGCCTTCAATCTACTTGTATGAATCTATATCTCCTGGATGCAATCATTTTATTTTATTTATCAGTTCTATGTAATTTATCTGGTTTTACTGTATAATTGTATTGCCATGTGTCATGTCCACTGTTAAAGTGTTTGTAATATTTTTAAGACAAATGCAATACAAAGAAAAGTTATAATCACTTTTATTATTAATATCGTTATTTTTCTCATTATAACCTGAGGACCTGCTTAACTGAACAGGAAACACATGATGCCAAAAAAAGTACTTGGAAATAATATATGAAACCAAAACTATACTAAGATTAGAAGTTATGAAATAAAAGTTATGAAATACATTCAAAATTTCTTTGTGTTCACATACACAGGAGATAAAAACAGAATTCCGACTTGTTATCTTGCTCACAGATAAAACCTTGAAATCAAAAAATTCTTAAATTCACATTGTGATTAATTCACACTTTTCTGCGATTTTAAAAAGGCACTGATTCATGCACAGAAAATGAAAAATGCACGACGTGCAACAACATTGATATCAATAACATAACTAAGCAAGTGAACGAAACTATTAATTTACCAAACATAGTAATGATTTAATAGAGAAATAGTCCCATTGAACAGGTGTTAAAACCTCCACTCACATGGAAATTGGATTCTATATTATAGTGTATTCTAATTGGAGAAATGATGTTAAACTGCCTCGACATAAATTTAAAAAAAAATTAAAATCATGTATTGAATCTGCTGCTGATCCTCAAGTTCACATGCAGGACCCCCCCCCCCCCCCCCACACCACCCCCACCTCACAAACTCCCCTCCAGCTGGGATGAAACCTGTTCACTGATCAAAGCAGCTCTTTTTACAGTCCAAGTGGAGTCAGTAGGTCTTCATATACAAAAGTGCAGCTCCGGCTTTTTTGTGTTTCTGACCTGTCGAAACGAGACTGTGTCTTCTCAGTGTTAAGGCCTAAAATGCAATGGGCATTTATCAATTATTGTTTGGATTTATACAGTTTTTAACACTGCTTTGTACTGAATTTTACCGGATTGGAAAATGCTGCAGACACACTCTATCTAAATTATCTAAGGGAGGACGACCTCTCTCAATAATAGTATCAAGATATTTTATTTCCATTTATCGATCATAATACCTATTCGACGGGACGGGACGGGACGGGACGGGACGGGACGGGACGGGACGGGACGGGACGGGACGGGACGGGACGGGACGGGACGGGACGGGACGGGACGGGACGGGACGGGACGGGACGGGACGGGACGGGACGGGACGGGACGGGACGGGACGGGACGGGACGGGACGGGACGGGACGGGACGGGACGGGACGGGACGGGACGGGACGGGACGGGACGGGACGGGACGGGACGGGACGGGACGGGACGGGACGGGACGGGACGGGACGGGACGGGACGGGACGGGACGGGACGGGACGGGACGGGACGGGACGGGACGGGACGGGACGGGACGGGACGGGACGGGACGGGACGGGACGGGACGGGACGGGACGGGACGGGACGGGACGGGACGGGACGGGACGGGACGGGACGGGACGGGACGGGACGGGACGGGACGGGACGGGACGGGACGGGACGGGACGGGACGGGACGGGACGGGACGGGACGGGACGGGACGGGACGGGACGGGACGGGACGGGACGGGACGGGACGGGACGGGACGGGACGGGACGGGACGGGACGGGACGGGACGGGACGGGACGGGACGGGACGGGACGGGACGGGACGGGACGGGACGGGACGGGACGGGACGGGACGGGACGGGACGGGACGGGACGGGACGGGACGGGACGGGACGGGACGGGACGGGACGGGACGGGACGGGACGGGACGGGACGGGACGGGACGGGACGGGACGGGACGGGACGGGACGGGACGGGACGGGACGGGACGGGACGGGACGGGACGGGACGGGACGGGACGGGACGGGACGGGACGGGACGGGACGGGACGGGACGGGACGGGACGGGACGGGACGGGACGGGACGGGACGGGACGGGACGGGACGGGACGGGACGGGACGGGACGGGACGGGACGGGACGGGACGGGACGGGACGGGACGGGACGGGACGGGACGGGACGGGACGGGACGGGACGGGACGGGACGGGACGGGACGGGACGGGACGGGACGGGACGGGACGGGACGGGACGGGACGGGACGGGACGGGACGGGACGGGACGGGACGGGACGGGACGGGACGGGACGGGACGGGACGGGACGGGACGGGACGGGACGGGACGGGACGGGACGGGACGGGACGGGACGGGACGGGACGGGACGGGACGGGACGGGACGGGACGGGACGGGACGGGACGGGACGGGACGGGACGGGACGGGACGGGACGGGACGGGACGGGACGGGACGGGACGGGACGGGACGGGACGGGACGGGACGGGACGGGACGGGACGGGACGGGACGGGACGGGACGGGACGGGACGGGACGGGACGGGACGGGACGGGACGGGACGGGACGGGACGGGACGGGACGGGACGGGACGGGACGGGACGGGACGGGACGGGACGGGACGGGACGGGACGGGACGGGACGGGACGGGACGGGACGGGACGGGACGGGACGGGACGGGACGGGACGGGACGGGACGGGACGGGACGGGACGGGACGGGACGGGACGGGACGGGACGGGACGGGACGGGACGGGACGGGACGGGACGGGACGGGACGGGACGGGACGGGACGGGACGGGACGGGACGGGACGGGACGGGACGGGACGGGACGGGACGGGACGGGACGGGACGGGACGGGACGGGACGGGACGGGACGGGACGGGACGGGACGGGACGGGACGGGACGGGACGGGACGGGACGGGACGGGACGGGACGGGACGGGACGGGACGGGACGGGACGGGACGGGACGGGACGGGACGGGACGGGACGGGACGGGACGGGACGGGACGGGACGGGACGGGACGGGACGGGACGGGACGGGACGGGACGGGACGGGACGGGACGGGACGGGACGGGACGGGACGGGACGGGACGGGACGGGACGGGACGGGCGGGGCGGGGCGGGGCAGGGGACACACGAGCTTTTTCTTTTTCTTTTTCCTCGAAACACAGCGTCCCGTCAGGGCTTTCGTGCGCGGGGTCAGGGGAGGGCCAGCTACCCAGCTAACACTGTCTCGACGGCGGAAGTCGTCTGAGGCGACGTCTAACCAGAGCCCCGACCGGTCTGCGAGGGACACACTGAGTGGACACAGAAACATACCCCAGCTGGTTTTTCTTCTCTCTCTCTCGCTGCTGTTTTTTTTTGGGGGGGGGGGGTGGGGGCTTGAGATAAATAGATGACCGTTTCTTTTTCTAATACTGCCTTTTTTCTGTGAAGAGCCACTGCGTTTATTGGGTTTTAAGACATTTATCATTAATATTATTATTATTTATTTGTCCTTTGAGGATCATAGAGATTGGCAGTTTGACGTCACGCTCACTCACTGTCTCTCTCACTCTCTCTCTCTCTCTCTCTCTGCCTCTATTACTACCAATATTTGCGTCTGTAGTACAGCGATTTTCTTTCCTTTTCCTAAATGTGCAAATCTTTTATCATCTACCAAAATGTAAACTTTAGGAATCAAAAAAAGAGATAATTTTTTTTATAATTTTTTTTTTTAGTCGTTTTGAACGAAAAACACGGATTGATCGGGGATAAAAGGCTACATATTTTTTTAACCCATGCATTGTGTAGGTGTATCTTCTCCTCCTTTTGTTTCTGTTTGCACTAAATGTCATTTAAAGCAACTTAAGGAAGAGACAGTCTGAAACATTATACCTATATGGGTACAGATACTCTTACACCGTAATTTTGTAAACCCCCCCACCCCTCCACCCCCCTGAAAAAATTAAAATATTTAAAAAAAACTTTACATTGCTCTTATTCCAGTGTATTAACCTGCACATTAACTGCTGGAAAAGTATTGTTTGTATACAATACTGTGCACAGACATGTTTGTACTTGATGGTTGTTGTTGTTGTGCCCTGCGAGTGCAATACATCCAATGCAGATTGATGGGTATTTCCACACAGCTTTACTGTTACTGTGCACTACTGGGAGTGAATTCACAGGGTAATACAGTGAATTAAGGTTGTTTGTAAAGGCTTTAGAAAAAAAAAATAATATTTTTGAGTGCCTGGGTTGTGAATGAACCGAAACAGCACAGTAACACAACGGAGACAGAGGACTGTGACTGCTGATGAGTTCAGTTAAAGGATTGTTTTTTTTTCTTTCCTAAAGAATCTCTAAAGAATCAAGATGAACACAACAAAATAGAAGCCTGTCAAGGTCGACTGCACCGTGGGCAGTTTCGATACTCGCCAACGCCGGTCGCTTTGTCTTTGTCTTTGTTTTGTTTTGTTTTTTTTTTTGTTTTTGGGGTTTTTTGTTGTTTTTTTGTTGTTTTTTTTTTTTTTAATCGTAGCTGTTTTTCGCAATCACAAACCGACTACTACAGTTATGCAATTTTTATGAGTAAAATTCAATTAAGTGTTTAAAAAATAGCACTTGTTTCTTTTCCAGAATAAAACCAATGAAGAAGCACATGAAATGAAATTAAATGTGTGTGTGTGTGTGTGTGTCTGTGTGCATGTTCGTGTGTGTGTGCGCGCATGTTCATGTTCACACATGTGTGTTCATGTGTGTGTATCTGTGTGACGGTGAAAGTTGTTTTTTTGCTCCCGGAGGTGCTCTTTGGCGCAATGATTTATTGAAAAAAAAAAAAAAGGGGGGGGTCGTGGGATCGAGGGCAAAAAAATCAAATTTCTCTGCCAACAATCTAACTATTAAAAAAAAAAAAAAGCTGTTTCAAGTCTAAGCAAAGAGCTCTGGGAGGTCATTCGTCTGAATGAACAGGGAGATTCTCCCTATGGTTTGTATCAGATGGTGGCTGTCGTGTATTTGCATAGTATCTTTTCAAGATTCTCCGAAGGCAGTGTCTTGTCATTTGTGCAGTAGGTGGAGAGCATTTCTCTCGTTTTCAGACACGTCTGACCGAGGGCGACGCCGACAGAGGCAGGCGCGAGGGACTCCGCTCCCGTCTTCCTCTTTTTGTAAACTATCGCCGTGGTGGGAACGTCTTTCGTTCTCTTCGTGTGCGGTGTCCGGGAGACCCGGGTGCGTTATGGGCGTCAGGGGGACGACCTCTTGACCCGTGTACCGCCCATGCTGCATCTGCTTCCGTCTATTCTAAAGGACTCTGGGAAATAGTCAGTCCGTCCCGTCTCAGTCGGGACTTTTGTTGTCTCTGCAGGAAGGAGGCCGCGGGGTTGAGGCCGAGCTGGACGACCCTGCCGTGCCGTGTGGGGTCGTCAGTGAATCGGTGAGTTGTAGGGCTGCACATGCCAGCGTGCACGACGACAGTGGAACACTTGACACGTAATGTTTGCGGATAAAATGACTTCCCGGGCAAAATAGGTTTCGAACGCGAGAGGTGTTCGTTTTTGTACGGCTCGGGAAGCGCTGCAACGGAAAGACTTTCCGGGGTTCGTGGGTCAAACGCCGGAAGAGGCTGTGAGCGCGCGGGTGCAGGTTCGCGTCGCATGATTTGACCGTGAAACCAGATTTTTAAAAATGATGAACAAGATATGTGAGCATGAGCATTATCTGGCTACACATCGTATAACTGATCTGTACAACAATGCCAGTTACCTGTGCGTCCTCCAGATAAAATAAAAAAGATAATAATTCATTTGTCGTTTTGACAAATGATTATCTTCATTTGGAATAATTAAAGTCCTTTAGGCTCAACAACAAAATGAAGAAAAAAGAAAAAAAAAAGAGGAGACACACCATGAGATCTCCTCCTCCAAACCAAACATGGTGGTGAGTCCATTTGGATGTGGAATTGTAACATCCGCTGTCCTTCGCTCCGTCCACCATCCACTGTGAGCTGAGCCTTCAGGGTTTCTAGCACTAAATGATCATAGTCTGTGTGCATAAATTAAGACCATCCAAAAAAACAAAACAAAAACAAAACCTTGCCTCAGCTACTCTGCAACTCACCGATTGCACTAAATCAACAACAGCTGCTGCTGCTGCCGTCGCTGATCGAGTCATTTCACATTTTGCCTAAACACGTTTCAGTTTTCTATCCTGCTTTCCTGTCTCTTGTCGCCTTGCCCTCGCCTTCTTTGGTTTTGTTTTTCGTACTGTTTTGTTCTTTTTTTTTGTTTTTTGTTTTTTGTTTTCTATTTCTTTTTCCTATGCATGTACTTGATTATTTATTTGTCTGAGAATCACTGTTTGGTGGTGGGGAGTAGGGGGTTGCGGTTGAGGGAAGCGGGCCGTCGGTCAGGGAGGGTTAAGGGACATGAAAGGGGCTGAAGAGATTTAGACAGCCAAGTCGCTCGCCCTGGCCCTGATGCTGCTGCTCTTGCTGGCCCGGCTGAGCCGCCGCGGGTCCGTGCCGACCGTTAGCGGGGGCTCGTGCATCTCCACTGTGGTGGTGGTCATGTGGCCGTCCTCGTGCTCACTCTTCCCCCCGACCCAGCTGCCCGCATTGGAGGCGGGGCCGGGGCTGCTGCTGGTGTTGGAGGCGGCGGTGGCGGTCGTGACGGTGATGTTGGTATTGCTGGCCGTGGTGCTGGCGGGGAGGAGCAGCGTGGCGTCGACGGCCGGCGGCTGCTGCTGCGGCTCGCTGTCGGTGACCGCGGTGGAGGAGGAAGACGGGGAGAGGGAGGTGGCCTTCATCTCCCGAGTCTGCTGCTCGGTGGCCAGATTGGCCCAGTTCTGCTGCGCGGCCAGCCTGTGGTTGTTGTTGTTGCTCATGTAGTAGTGGGAGGAGGGGGAGGGCTGGCGGAGGGACTCCTCTTGCTGGAGGTCGTCCATCTTGAACTCTGCCGCTGAGGGCACGCTTGACGGCGCCATGGGCGGCAGGAACGCCCTGCTCCCTGCCGTAACATCTGTGTAGTTGGGAGGGTAGCTGAGGCTGGATGGGGCAGTTCTGGAGGCCGAGGCCAAACACTCAGGCTCTGCGATGTCGACGCGGCGCATCGACCCGTGGTCGCGGGCAAACTCGTTTTTCATGCCCTGCTTAACTTTCTTCCATCCAAGGTGATAGATCTCTAACAAATTCAGCAAAAGAGACACGCAAGCCACCACAAGCATAAATATAATAAAAATAGTCTTTTCCGTGGGCCTCGATATGAAGCAGTCAACGGTGTTGGGGCAGGGCCAACGTGCACACTTGTACAGGGGCCTCAGCTGGAAGCCATAGAGGAAATACTGGCCCAAAATGAATCCCACTTCAAACAGGGTCTTGAAAATAATGTTGAACACATAGGTACGCAGCAATGCACCTCTGATACGGATTTTGCCGTGCTCGTCCCTGATGGGCGGCTTCTCCTTCTTGCCGCCTCCTCCGCCTTCGAGCTCCCCGCCGTTTCTATAAAGGAGTTCTTTCTCCTCCTGGAGCCTGGTCGCCTTGCGCACCTCCTCCTCCTTCTCCTTCCGCTTCTCCTCCATGCGGACGATGTGCAGCACGTGGCCCAGGTAGATGAGGGTCGGCGTGGACACGAAGATGATCTGCAGCACCCAGAAGCGGATGTGCGAGATGGGGAAGGCCTCATCGTAGCAGACGTTCTCGCAACCAGGTTGCTGTGTGTTGCAGGTGAAGTCGGACTGTTCATCGCCCCAGACCTCTTCGGCCGCAGCCCCCAGCACCAGGATCCTGAAGATGAAGAGGACGGTCAGCCAGACCTTGCCGATGACTGTTGAGTGCTCCTGAGCGTTCTCCAACAGCCGCCCCAGAAAGCTCCAGTCGCCCATGCTTCAAGATTTCTAGCCTATGGAGAAAGTACAGGCTGGGGTGGACAGAGAAGGGGGTCGGGGTGGGGGGATGTCAGAACGGAAAGAGGAGAGGAGAGTTACAGAAACCCTTTTTTTTCCCCCCCCGCGAATCTGTTTCAAAGTGCTCAAAGGTTGGTCTGAACGCTTGCCAGGGAGTGTCATGTAAGGCCTTACCCCAAGGTCAGACACTCTACACATACGGACACACAAGAAGACACAAGGACATGGATGAGACTGGAGGTGTCGGCCAGAGTCCGACATATTTCCTCTCAATTCATTAGAAGAAAAAAAAAAAAAACCCTTAGCAGAACATGGCCTTTATAGAAAACCGTCACGCACGCGTCGATATCGATAACAAATCAAAACACAGCATTCGCTTCAAACACAGACGCTCGTTAGCAGCTCGTATACTGTATAGACCACCTGTTTGACTGAATCCCGGCTCCCTCTCCCTTTCTCTCTCTCCCTCTCTCTCTCTATCTATGTCAGGCCCGTCTCTCCCTCTCTCTCTCTCTCTCTCTCTCTATCTATGTCAGCCCCGTCTCTCTCACCCTCTCACCCTCTCTCTCTCTCTCTCTCACCTGCTCGCTCCACTGCCCAGCAGGCATGTGCTGAGATCAACATTATAATGTTCGAAAACAGCATTTAGCAGAGATGGGGCTCTGGTGTGGCACATGGACATGCACACACACTAACACACACACATACACATATATACATACACACACATACACAGACACACACTCCACCCTCCCTTCTTCTCTCTCTCTCTCTCCACCCACTGTAACACCAAAGCCACACAAGTTGACCGATGTTACTGTAATTACAAATTGATATTTATATAATAAGATTTTATCTGTGTGACAAATTCAGGCGAGATTTAAGTGTTGACGCTTTTTAAACATTGAAAAGGTTTTTTAGTTTGAAAAGACCTAAACATGAAATGTTATTTTCACCATCAATTCATCTCTTTTATTTCTGTATATTTGATGAATCAAATTATTTAGTCTTAACATCAGAAAAGTGACCATTACCATCCCCCTGGGCCCAAGTTCAAGTCTTCAAATGGCCCGATATGAACAAAACCCTGAATGTATTCAAAGACAATGATATAAAATATAGTGATAAAAAGGTTGTACCCTCACAAGCAGAGGATGTTTGGCAGATTTGCCTGATAAATGACTCGATTAATCGGTTATACAAAGTCCTCTCAGTTATTTTTGAGCTTGATCGACCACGCACCACGTCTTTCTTTTAATCTGATGTCATAGATTTAAAGCCAAGTTTTCAGGTTTTTCAGACTAAATTTTGAAGTTTAGGTAAACCAAATTCCCTCATATCTATCTACCTATCTATATCTAATCTATATATATGTATATATGTATGTATGTATGTATATATATGTATGTATGTATGTATATATATATATATATATATATATATATATATATATATATATATATATATATATATATATATATCAGTTACCTTACCTCAGCTGTCCTCTTCTCATAGGACAGACAGGTGATGAGTGTGTTTTTGAGCGCCTGTTGTTAGTCTTTACATCTTTTAGACAGTGTTACGTGCACCGGACAAACAATATTCATGCAACAAATTCAACGCACACACACACGCATACACATACACAAGCACACATGGGGTCGAGGAGAAACTTACTAAAATGTTCTTGTCGTAAGGGTAATAAATCCATCGACTAGGGTTCACAATATGGATGACACCTGCAAGAGAAAAAAAAAAAGAGTCAAACGATAATTCATTCTTAGAGCACAACCGGTGAAACTAAACAAGAGAGGGCTTAAGAAAAAATCCTGTTAATATTTTCATTATCAAATCTGAAAAATTAAATTGCAGATATTCCAATAACACCTGCAATAACTTGCTTTTTTGAGGAAGAAGAAAACTGAAAATAATCTGAAAATGTTATTTTTCTAAACACAGTTTGCATTTGAACAACAACAAAAAAAAAAGATATAAATTCTGGTGTATAAGGACCTGGGGTTTGGGGGGGGGGCGGGGGGGGGGCACGGCAGCAATTAAGTCTTGTACCATTTGACCTTGTGATGACTTAACAAACTCCTGAGGTAAATTTCTCTGTTTTTACCCCCCCCCCCCCCTTCGGGTACCTGTCGCGCAGCGGTGGCTGGAACGGACGGAGCCAGGTTCAGATACAAAGCCGGGCTGACAATGCGGAGTGTGCCAGAGACCCCAGACTCCCCTTTAAGCTTTGTCAGGCCTTTTTTGTCTCGCCCTTAATTAATTACCTGATTACTTACTTTACTCCCCATTTAAGCAGGTGGGAGGGAGCGGGCGGGGTGGAGGGGGGGGGGGTATTCACAACAGATTTTTTGGTTTGGTTGTGTTCTGTTTTTTATCCGTCATACCTTTAGACCGGAGATGTCATAATTAATTAGGGAAAGCAAATCCATGTGCCATCATTGGTGCCATCATCTGCGCGCGTGGAAAAAGCGTGAAGACCTCCCGCGACTGCGACGACCCCCCCTTTCTCCCTCTCTCTCTCTCTCTCTCTCTCCCTGATCCCCCCCAAAACCCCCAAAACCTGGTTCCTCTATAAACTTCTTCTTTTTAAACGCTGCCAAACAAACACATTCGTGCACAAAAACTTTCTCCCCCCGGTCGGTGCGCGCGTTCTGCTCCCTGTTCTGTTCTGTTCTGTTCTGTCCCGGGCCCGGTCTGCTCGCGCAAAAAAAGAAGGGTTCTCCTTTTGTTGCCGTTAGTGTTTGGAGGCGGCTCGGAGTCGGAGTCGGGGCTCGGTTAAGCGGAGCTGCCTCCCGTTTCCAGCCATGTCTGGACTGTCACATTGTGTGACCATGCATGAGTGAACCCACAGGAGTCATCAGCCTGTCCGGACTCACACCACGCCCCGCGCCGGCCTCCCCCGAAAAAAACACAACCAAAAAAACAAAACAAAAAAAAAAAAGTTGCCCACAAAAAAAATTACGCACGATTTGTTCACGATCTGAACTTTTCCAAATTAGAAATAAAAGACTTGAAAACATCGGCCCAATCTGTTTAAAACCCCAGTAACAGTCAAATTACAGATAAAAAAAAAAGTCCCAGCTTCAATGTTTCAAGAGGAAAACGGATCATTAAAGGTCATAAGGTCTCAATAATTTACCCCTGAGATTCATATTATAGTAGATAATACGTTCACTCAGTGACATTCATTAAACCTGATTTTGGGTGATTAAAAGGATTTAAAAAAAAAAAAGTGAGAGTAATATTGAGCTCTTTTGGCAGAACCCCCCCCCCCACACACCCAACGGGGAGGCTGCAGGAAGGCATTGGCATTGGCATTATACTGTATGAGGCAATGTGAAAACACAACCAGCGCGTACACACACACACACACACACAAAAAAAAACAATGAACCACACAGTTTTTTGCTTTTACTGATTTATGGAAAAAAAAGTGCGCGTGTAATGACAAAAAAATTTTAGGTGCAAAACACAAATCACAAATAATTCATTTTTTCTTGCTTACAAAAGCTGTTTGCTGCTAAAAGCAGGTTACTGATCCTAGACGGTGGAAGAAATCTGTTAAGGAAAATGTTAAAAACAACAACAGCAACAACAACAACAACGAGAACGTCATTTTTTGATTGTGATAAGTGCGGTTGCTAAAATTGGACACTTCCTGAAAGCTGATATACAGCCAGCTGGGGTCAGTACACACCGCAACAGCAACAACCCAAGTCCTAGGGACATGGGAGCAGGTCTTGGCTGAGCAGGACGACTCCTGAAGCAGGATCAGAAAGTTAACAAGATTTGAGCATTGGGTTTAGGAATCACTTGTATAATAATAAACCCCCTTAACAATCCTGCCTTTTGAAATAAACTCTTGGTAGGTAACAGCGTCATCAGGAGGCAAAAACATCAATTACCCAATATATAAAAATATTGAGTCAAATATTCATTAATTCTCGTGCAAGCCTGTAGCATTTGGTATCTCAACAAAATTCAAGTTTCTTGAATTGAATTCATAACAGCTTTCTGTGTGTTTTAACATCAGTCAGTATCTCTGAATTAATATTTTTGTGTCATGTTGGATTTGTTTTTTGTTTGTTTGTTTTTTTAAAAGATTCTTATCTTAAAAATCTTATCTTAAAAACCTCATGTACAGTCTAAACATATAAAGTTTTCATATTTGTATCATTTGGCGTTCATGTGCAGAAATATTCAACAGATTCTACGCGTGTTTAGGTCATTTCTCTTCTCTAAAAAAACACTTTGTTTTCAACCACTTTTAGTTCAAGTAAAAGACAAAAGACATTTGATTGAACAGCAAAGAGCAAAAAAGTCTATTAAAACCACTGCGGCGTCTTTTTTCCAGTGTCTTATGTAAACTCTCTATCACCATAATCTCATCCTGTGCAACACACACTCCTCAGTAATTAGAAAACCACACACACACAAAACAAACAAAAACTCTAGCATTATCTATAGATAGTCATTTATCTAACGATTTTCAGACTTAATTCTGTGCTACAGTCGTGTGCTCCGACACAAGCAGGATCATGAAAACTCGTCTGCTCTCGTCGGTTCCTGTAAAACGTGCGTCCGACACTTAAAGATCAAATGTCAGCCCCTGTAAACTACACACTAAACAGCATCACAAAAGGCACCTGGGTCTTTTTCTTGTCTTTTTTTCCTGTTACTTCATTTGTTCTCCCTCCACTTCCCCCTGACACAGAGTGACTCGTTCAGGCTTTTGAGGACAGCGTGTTTCTGTGCTTTTAGAGATTTTACCACTGTCACCAGCAGGCGTCAGGGCAGACTCACTTTTCACCCCCCGGTTCAAAACTCTCGGACCGGCGTTTTTTTTTTTTTTGCTTTTTTTTCGCAACGTGCAGCAACATTCAGGCAAACTTCAAACTGTGGACAATAACTTTAGTGGAAACTCTAGCAGATTTGAAATTATACTGTTGTTTGATCCATAGCTTTGCATTAGGGGAGAACACCTTTCCATGTGCAGGAAAACTGAGCAAACGGCCCATTAATACAGTGACTCCCTACGTATCAATGCAGAAGGTAGGCCACCCTAAAAAAAACATATGCTGCTGTGGAACTAGACTAATTCCCCTTTTGGTCGTTTTCCTAGGTTCCCACGGTCTCGAAATCTGCCTCAAAACCTTCCTGCGAGATGATTTTGGCGGATGCTCACATTTGGAACCTAATGACTAAACTGTAGACATGACCTATGATTGTCGGTGGCTGGGTTTATAGTCCATGGTTTTCCCCTCTTTGATCCCTCTCCGCCACTGACGGCTGAGCCTCAGCACATGGTCTTGTTGCTGGAAGAATCTGTCGGGGACGACAGCAGCATTTCGTTCTTCTTATTCTGCAGCAAAGCGCTGTCACGCGTCACGCTGTCGGCGTGGGCGTAAGGGTGCCGCCTCTTGTCCGACCGCACCGAGCACCTCATGAGCGCCTTGGCGATGAGGTAGCACAGCTCGGCCACGTTCAGCACCATGCAGATGGCCGACGACGCCACCATGAAGATGGTGAAGACGGTCTTCTCCGTGGGCCTGGAGATGAAGCAGTCCACCTTGTTGGGGCAGGGCCACTGCTCGCACTTGACCAGCCGGGGCATCTGGAAGCCGTCGTAGACGAAGTACAGCGCGTACATGAACCCGCCCTCGAAGATGAGCCGGAAGAACAGGCTGCAGGTGTAGGTCCACCACAGCGGGCCTGTGATCGGCAGGCGCCGCCTCTTCAGCGACTCCAGGTCGTTGTCCGTCATCTTCTCGGTGCCGTTGGAGGCCAGCATGGTCTTCTTGTCCCCGCGCTTCCTGTAGGCCACGTGCATGGCCACCAGCAGGGCCGGCGTGGACACGAAGATGAGCTGCAGGCACCACAGGCGGATGTGCGAGACGGGGAAGAAGTGGTCGTAGCAGACATTCTTGCAGCCGGGCTGCTGCGTGTTGCACGTGAAGTCGGACTGCTCGTCGCCCCAGACGCTCTCCGCGGCCAGGACCAGTATGGTGATGCGGAAGATGAAGAGGACGGAGAGCCAGATCTTCCCTAGACTGGTGGAGTGCTTGTTGACGCCGCCCAGCTGGGCATAGAGCGCCCCCCAGCTCATCGTGGCCGAGAGGACCCTGGAGGATCAGACGACCTGTAGAGGGCAGGAAATCAGCAGGAGGTCCAGGCCTAGGAAAGCAGAAATTCAGGGTGTTGATTAAAGAAATGTGCCTTTCTCTGAAAACCTTTAACCTTCTGAAGGTACAGAGGTTTTTAACTTAATTTGATGACTTTGAACAGAGTGTAGTAGAAAGTCAAATTAGATTTGACCAACGACAGGAGTAACCAGCGGGGCCCTAGACCACCTTTGAACGGCAGGGATGGAAATCAAATCAGACCAGAATCCCAGGACTCCGAGGGCCAGCTCTGTGATAGATTTTGGTTCTATGAAAGCCAAGAAAGCAGCTGAAGCAACAAACTTTATAAATCTGTCACCAGATTGTTATGATGGTTACGTTGTACGTTCTGAAGGCATTTAGGTTGTTTGCTTTTAGCAGCCAGATGACGATATAAGCAACATGGAAAAGTAATCTGTCCTCTCATAGAGCCAGACACTGAAGAGCCCTCCCACCCCCCCCCAATCCCCCACCTACCTGTGCAAGCCACTACCTGGAAAACCACCAGTGCTGTCCCCAGAGAGTTCAACACATTTTTCTCTGTATTACCACACTGTTTATCTCATCATGTGAGTATCCAGCTCATAAATAGCCTCATAATCACTTAGAAAATGTAATAAATATTCATGTTTTCTCTTTGTTTCCACTACACTGTATGTGCTCAATGACAGGGATTTCTTAAATGTGGAAACGTGATTAAAACCCATATTTTTTCCTCATCTTTACAATCTTTATATTCTTTCCTCTCACCTTTATTCGTACTTTCCTTAAAAATAAACTCATTCTTCTGGCATATCAGTAACTCCTTTAAAGACTTGATATGTTTAAAGACAGTCTGGGCTTTTAGATACGAAACAATAAAATGGGATTTTATCTCCCAGAAATATATGAAATACAATATCTTTCTTTGGGTTCGCGTGAATAGAATAGTAACATGTTTTCATGACATAAATCAAACAACACAGATAAATCGTGATAAATTCTTGAGTTGAGGTAATTAATGTGATTTTTTTTTTTATTGATATTATATATTTATATATTTTTTTATATTGATATTATAAGTAGTGGTAGACTGCAACTAAACTAAGAAATCGGCCTGTTCCGAACGTATTGAGTTTACAAAACTAAACCGGCAAAACCCGGAATTATGAGGCCGAGAACTCACCTGTCTCCGCGGAGCTGGTGGAAAATAAATATATAAATATATAAAAACAAAAATAATTAAAAAAAATCAGTAGTTTTCCATAAAGGGAAAAAAAAGATTAATCCTCAGTTGTCCCGTGATCTGGAGAAAACTCGGTTCCCAGCGGGACCGAGGTCTGAGGCGGGAGTCGACTCGTCTTTAAGCGAGAGCGAGAGACGCACCTGAGGTTTTACCTCAACCCTCCTCCAGAAGAGGGGAGGATGGAGGGAGGGAGGGAGGGAGGAAGGAAGGAAGGAAGGAAGGAAGGGGGGGTGAGGGTGCGGCCAGCCTCCATACACGGCTGGTGTGTGTGAAGATGGTGACAAGTCTCATACTTGTCAGAAGGCTCGGATTTATCTCCGGAAGGGCCCTGAAGGCAAAATGACCCCCCCCCCACCCCCCAGGACAATCACACACCACGACGAAAGTATGACTAGACTGAAAAGATGAATTACTGGGAACAGTAACTGATTATTTAAGTCTTTGTTTTTGACAGTAAACTCAACATATTTGTGGTTTTTGATTGCTGGTTAGAAAAAGATAAATTAATGAATGGATGGATGAATGAAAGAACGAATAATTAAATAATATGTATATATGAGTGTCAATTAAGGCTTCAAAGAATAATCCCAGTCCTTCTACATTACAAGATGGAGGATTACAGACATGTCATGGCTGATGTACCTCAGCGGTGCAGATTTACACAGTTATATGTTATATTATTTAAAAGCATCACTGATGCAATAATGTTTTTAACATGTACAATTTTTCATTTTGTAGTTGGTTGAGGAAGAGCAAGTATGAGATTAATGAGTAAAGATTTGTTGTATATGATTTTAGTACATGGCCTGTTTTTGTTGTTAGTTTTTTGCCATATTATCCTTCCACAAAAGTAAAAAATAAAAAAAAATTCCTAAATAAGAAATGAAAAAATAAAGAAATTACATTACTGTCAACAGTAGTCAATTCAGGCCCATCTCTACAGTCAACCACAGCAAAGTGATAAATATAGTAATTCCACTGTTATTTTAATGTAATTAGAATGTAAGTTAAATATAATGCAAAACAAAGTAAATTTCTCTGAAACGTGGTGATGTAAAACTATAAAGTGACAAGTACTGCAAAATTGTACCTATGAACAGTGATCATAGGTACATTACACCACTTGAAACTTTAATTATTGAACTATAAATGAAGACTAGTTTTATGACTCAGGACAACAGGACTCTTTACATACTTTGAAGGTTGGGGTAGAATAATTAGCTGAGTTAGCTAATATTTAAGCAGCTTTTATGGTGAGTTTGTATTTAATAGTAAGGATAACAGAGAACAAAGCTCTATAATATTAACCCCCTCCTCTTACCTCTTGTGTTTCTAACTGAATATCATGAACTCATGTGACTTCAACCAAGCTAATCATATGTTTTTTTATGTAAAATCTTGAAAAATCATAATGTTAAATTCTTAATCTTAAGAGTACCTAGTAGCTTAAAAAGAAAATCAAATAAATGTAGGGGAATAAAAAGTACAATATTTATGAAACACCTGCCTCACAAATTGATCTGATCTCTTAATCACATATACTTATAAACTACATAACCGTTATTTAACCTATAAAAATGTTATGTTTCTGTCACATTTCTTGGTCGCAGAGAGCACAGTGTGACCATGTGACTGTCACTGTGGCCCAATATCACTGTGAAATGAAATCTGCAACAGGAACGGGGCAGAAATATCGGACCAGGCCTCTGAAGAACTCGTGATATGTTTCCACTCATCGTTTCCTGGCACCCAGGAAATGATCGGTGCGATGCACATCATCCATTTGCTTTTGCTGATGGGGACAGAGACCGATCCAGTACATGTTAAATTACGTGAAGATAACAAAGATAATACATGAATGTAAGATTCCATTGTTTTTATTGATCAAAGCTTCATCCATGGTGTGTTGCGTAGCACCTGCTTTTACCAAGATGTGTTAATAAGGATAAAAAGATAAAATTCTACTGTAGATTTGGAGAAAAAAAAAAGATTCTTATTGGTTCGCCAGGCAGTGTTCTCAGTCAGTGTTAATGTACCAAAATTACCCACGGAAGCGCTGAACAATCCCTTGTGACAGATATAATTCTTACTATCCTCTATAATAAATCTCAGTGCCTGTGTCTCTTACAGTTAGTGTATTTCACGTCGAATTCCCCTATTTAACTCCTATCTGTCAGTCCCATCGGGAGTCATAATCATTAGTTTTCTTGAGCTTGGGCCCAGCGTGCACCTCAGTGGTCCTTCTTCAGCTTGGCCAGGCCCTTCAGGAGATGGTCCCTCCTCTCCCTCCTGGCCGACAGATGCTGCTCGTCCCGGGGAATCAACTCGTTCATCTCCTGCGGGCAGAAGCGAAGGGAAACGTGTGGGCAAAGGGTTTAGGGCTTGGTGGCAAAGTCTGAGATCTTTAGTCATTGGAAAACAATGAATGAGACTATTTGAAATGCATTTATAAGTATATACCATAGTTATCAAAAATCGAACAAATACAGTGATTATATGTTTTCAACTGGGCACTGTTGCTTCGCTGGGGGAGGGGTGGTGGTGGGGGGGACTCAGGGGGTTAACGTGCATATTGCCATAGGTGCGCTTCCACCAAAAGTTTCGGGAACATGTTGAGAGAACTAATGTCCGTGACCTTTCCCCAGGGGTAAAAGTTCCTCCAGAGGATTCTGATTTTTGTGTATCAAAAGCATATTACTTCGCTCACATAGCAAAAGCGTGAAGGTCAACGTCTACTTCATTTTCATGCATATGTAAGATCTTCCTCTGTAAAAAATGAACAACAGGGCCAGGTCTATGTTGTTGTTCCCCGTGGGAACAAGTCAGTCACAAGTACAAACACAACAAACATATTTTTAGTTGGGAGTTGTCAAAAATGCTGGGTGTGTAACAAACGCTAGCGTACTTGTCCAATCAGCGACTGAGGCTACCGAGTCAACGCGTTATGAAGGTAGTGTGTCTGTCTACAGGCCAGAGCACCGAAATCTCTCACTTGTACTGGCTGATTGGGATCTGCTGTTCTCAATATCCCATCACAGCTACTGGCTCATTCACAGCTGTGCACAATGAAATGTCTAGACATATTCATGCAGAAGATGCTGCAGAATATCACCTCTGTCATCAGAGCAGGTCGCAGGTCTCAGGTCTGTTGAAGGTATAGTTACCCCTCGAATAGTTATCCCTCGGCTAAACACAAGCAGATTTCCACTACTTTGTACCTTATAAACTGAAATGAATTACAAAGGATTTTAAGACTTGAAAGCCTCATTTGACTAGTCAATTTTTAATTCTTAACTTCTGATCTGTTTAATGATATTTAGTGACATCTGTGATTGTCTCTAAATTAGTGTGTGCTTTTATTACATCATAGATAGATACTTAATTGTCATTGCATATAAAATACAATGACATGTCATTTAGCCTCCTCATCCTAGCAGGATATAAATTATGGGATAGATAATTAAATAACTAAAAATATAGAAAAGATAAATAGTAAGATACATTGGCCATATATTCCTCAATGTTTAAATATTGCAATGTGATATTTTCTTTTGTTAATTTAACTGAGATTTATGATCACATATGTGTATTAAGTGGGATTAGCTCTCTCAGCAGAATCCTCTATACCTTGAGTGCTTCTGACTGAAGTACTGTGGGGGTTACATATAGGGGTTGGCTACAATGAGGACGACAGCACATATAGAAAAAAAAATGCGTCCCAAGAACGGTCATGAGCAGGAGACACAACTATGATTTTAATTTACGGCAGCTGCTGGTTAATGAGCTTAACTAAAAGACTCCCTTGACTGTTTGTTAATGCTGTCTCTACTGTCAGTTTGCTGTCTCTGCTGAGAAGTTATGCTCCAGTAGTGGGTTTGAGAAGTTTACTGGATGATTTCATACTTTTCTTTTCACACCATGACTCCTGGTTTCTGTCGGAATCTGTTGCAACTGTTGTGAATCCAGGCTGAGTAGAGCTGCTGTCTGTTACTACTACAGAGGAGCCAGCAAGTACCTTTTCAGGGTCACTTTTTATACCTAAAAGGGGATTTTCAGAGGAATATTTCTTTAAAACCACTGTGGAAAAATTTTGCTCCCGAGTGTAAGTTTCCACAGCTGATGAATATGACTTGCAACATTAACACAACCGGTTCAGTAATCACTTTCTTAACAACAGCTCCAAACTCATTTAACCGGCTCAGAAAACAATAGTGGCCGCTGTCATCCCTAAACTCTTTTAGCCTAAACTATTTATTGTTCCGGCTCAGGGTTTCTTCACATGATGACCCTCTGTGGCTAACGCTTTAACAGCCTGTGGAAAGCATGTGACCAATCAGCTTCTACTTGAGCGAGAGCTTAATGGTGCCTGGTTGAGGAGGAACTCTTGACTCTCGGTCATGCAGAACTAAAATGCACCATCAACAAACACTTGCTTCATTTGACCGAGTCGGTGGGAGGAAACCATAAATAAGGAAAGGGTGTCTGATTTGATGAAATGCCTTTGATCTGGATGAATGATTACTGTTATATTTTATATTTATACGTGTCATGTTAAAATAAGTTGGGCTCCCTGTGGTTTCGGTTGAAGCACTGAAGAAGCCGTCACACTTACGTCCATGATGCCTTTGGCTCCCTCGCTGAAGAAGCCTGGCACAGGCCCGAAGGAGGTCAGGACCCTCGTTATGCCCTCTCCATACCGTCTCATGTAGTCCTCCAAACCTGTGGGACGACAGCTGATCAGAGGTGTGTTTGTGTGTGTGTGTGTGTGTGTGTGTGTGGGGGGGGGGTATCATATAAGTTGCTGTATGTATCCCAACATGCAACACGGCCTCTAAGAGCAGAATAAATTGCTTGCTCTTAAGGGGAACATTCTTTTCAAATCCAGGAAAAGCATTGTCATGATGCTCAGGGCTAAATATCACAAATTAAAAAAAGAAAAAGTGGTCCTCACCTGTCAGTATATAGCTGCATGTGAACGGACAGTGACAGATGTGTTCCGGGAGGTGTGAAAGTACAGTGTTGAACTTTTAAATTACTTTAAGAACAGGTTTCTGAGAAGTTATTAAGAGGATTTAGACTTGTTAAGACTGAATTTCTGTGACGCTATTTGCAGGGTGGAACACGCTGTGGGGAGATATTCACCTGGCAGTTTCTCTTACACTGTAGTTTTATGCATTTTACAAATAAATTTTTTTTTCCCCACTTTGAATCCACCTTCTGACAGAAAATGGCTCATCAATTGACACAGGGACTTGAAACACATTTTGAAAGGTGTGAACTGGTTCTCACTGAGTGTTCATGTTGAACGCCTTTTAAACAACTGTCCTCCTTGGTTTATCTGTCAGTGTTACTCTCTCAATATTCTCATTCATTCACTTGTAATGATTTCTTTGTGATGTAGGAAACTTGCTAAAACACTTTGTGTGGCATCTCCTTATAAACACCCCTCAGCACACAACCAAATGAGTGATTGTGTCCCTTATTTTCGATGTTGAGAAAAGACAACAGGCAGCTAATCATCTACTCATTAAAACAAATGATTGGAGAAAACATCATCATAAAGAGGGACAGTGGCACTCTTTGTTGACATTCCTGTGATAAGAAACTCAGCAGGTGAGGACAAGATCTTTGAAGTAACAAAAAGCCAGTGTGGAGCAATTCGGGGAAAAAAAAAAGAAAAAGAAAGACATGCACAAGCCGCTTCACACCGGTTCTTTAATTAAGGCAGCTCAGCGTTTACCCACTTGTCACTCTGCAATGAAGTTTAACACCGAACATTTAAAAGTGTGACACTTGTACATTGTTCAGTCACACTAAAACAGATCAGACCAGTTTTTAGACCAAATATGTGACAACAATGTAGCTGGAACCCTTGACGTTTATACAGTTTCAAAATCCTTGTATAATCTCGTGTTTTATCCTGCGGCTGAGTTTCGAATGTTAACATGAAACACAGTGGGACACACACCACGCACATATGACACAGCGGTGTGATAAGTACCATCTACCTTCAACAAAACACAAACTTTGTGTGGGAAGAAGATACAAGTCCCTTCAGGGCAACACTGACTCATGTATTCTTTCTTAAATATTTGTATTCGATGCGTCAAAATCGAGGTCCAGGTCCAGCAGTATCACATATGGCTGTGGTATAGACTTGATTCAAAGTTTTGTACTGGATGATTCACACTTCTCATAGCGACTCATTCACATTTACTGAAGACCTCTGCAGATGCTGTAAATCAGTGGAAAGTTAGAGATTTCAGCTTTGACAGGTTTAACCTGAATTTTTTTCCTTTGGCCTTTCACCCCTTTCCATGTTTCCATTTCATGGCAGAAAAATTGGAAAACTCAACCTTGGTTTGCTCTGGAGGAGCAAAATTTTTCACCTCTTTTGTGCTGTAAAAGATTTATATTGATTTAATATGAAATCAAGCTGAGAGACTCAAACTGTAAAATGCTTGGTGAAGGTCTAGTTATGCTTTATTCATCTGTTAATTACACTGCATGTCTCCATATGAACATGGCAGTGACTGACTGAATTAATTAATTAATGCGATGTTCTTTCCAATCATTAACAGTCAGGACCCAAATAAACACCTCACTTACTTTGTTATTTCTCACCCTTTGCGGGTAAACTATTCAGCTTTTAAGGGAATAGTCCACCTATGTTTGGACTCTGTAGCATGCAGCCTTGAAAGGTGGTTGTGGAAAGTTTTTAACATGCTTCCTTATCAGGTACAGCAGCTGTAACCGGCTTGGTTCTCAGTGGTTTCCAAAGGTTACCCAGTTTGATTACAAAGAAAAATGTCCATAATCCACTTCTGTGCTGTCCTACAACTATTTCCGCCTCTATTGGAGGCAACTGACAAATATAATCAGCTAACTGAGTTAATGACAAAAGACTGGAACATACTGAGGATAGAGCCAATGAGCGGAGAGGTGGATCATACCGCTGGAAAAGTTTCTACAGACATCTTGATGCCATCAAACTCAATCTCCATATGAATCTGGTTTAGCTACTGTTACTCCAAGCTGACTACAGGAAGGAGCAAGACACGAACATTCAAGATTACATCAAGTTTTTTTGTGGATTATTCCTTTAAAGGATAACACTCTCCTGCACAGGTATATGGTTTACAAAGGCCAAGTCATCAAGGCAGAGTAGAAAGGTAGAGACAGAGACAAGAGACAGAGAGCCTGAGTGCTCCAGTATCTGATTGGAATGATTTAAGGACGGACGGGAAGTCACCTCAGGAGTTGGCCTTAGCGATCTCAGAGAACATGATCGTGCTACTGTTTCCCAAGTAGGATGAAAAAAAAAAATCATTAGAGAATTGTAACTACAGGTAGAGCTGGCAGCTGGGTCGGAGGCTTGCGATGTGGGCTCTGTGAGTTTTGGATTACTGGTGTGAGGGAGTGCATTCATCGCTACCCATCAAAAGGCTGCTTTGTTCGGCCAGAGCGACCTTTTTCTGTGTGTGTACACAGTCAGGGTCGCTCTCTGGGTTTCACACTCCCCTTTGATATTCTCCATCTCCCCGAGGTTTCTCTCTCAGCCTCTCCCTGACACAAACACTCTCACACACACACACACACACAAACCACTCACACATTATGGTACAGTACATATAAGTTGTGTTGAGACATGTGGACTAAATCGCAGTTTTTACACAGCTGAAGGTCACGTATTTCTCAATGAAGTTGTGATTAGTCAGTTGTCAAGCAGCAGTGGCATGGAATTCATTGTTTTACTTATTTTTAGAAGTAATACAACCTGTTCTAACAAACAGGTGTTTTTTTGTTCTTTAAGATGTGATTTACGTGTACTCTGGTCGCATTTCTTTCAAAATGTGTTTTCTATTACAGAATAGTTGTATAAAAATAAAATCTATGAGACAGTCATTCTCTGCTAAAAAACACATTTCAGTAAAAATCAGTTCCTACTTTTAATGGACAAAATATTGTTTCTTTTTTCTAAGTCTGACTTGTAATTGGTTTTAAAAAGGTATTGATCAAAAACGTAATCACCCATATAAAAAACCTATGTGTATCTCGTGAGTCAAGTGAGGACTCATACGAGAAAGATTAAAAATATATCTTGACTTCAGTCCATAGTGTGGATCGAGTTCCAAAAACGATTGATTATACAGTTCCCATTATGCCACTCAAAAGCATCTCTCATTAGACCCCTGTGCCTCCTAAGTGCCCACTTCTTTCAGACCCCACATCTCCTGGGGGATATTTCAGACTTCAGAGATCCGCCTCTAGAGCTACAGATGATATTATTCAAATGTTGTCACAGTCTGAGTGGTACTCTTTGTTATGGTGACACTGAGCTCCATTGGTGGAGTGTCCCTTTAACCTCTTCATCCTGCCTTTCTTCCCCATGACCCATGTCTTCAAGTAAGTAGCTTTGCGAGACATGCTGACTTTCTGTTGTATGTGAGCAAAAAGTCCAAAGAGGGTACTTTACCTTCAGGTGCATTGAGGTGCATCGTTTCCATGGGACCAATGAAGGCATAGCGCATTCCTAGTCCCTCTGACATCACCAGGTCGATGTCCTTGACTGAGATAACACCATCCTGACAGATTAGGAGAGGGGGGAAAAAAAGTTTCAAACAGACTCCAGATCTGTCTGTAGCAACTTTAAAGACAAATATTGTCCTATGAACACATCAACTCTGAGCTATCACTGAGTTCCCCATGTTCCTGGTTTGAGGATTCAATGGTGCTGATGCGAACAGCGAACAAACATAAGCCTAGTTTTGCATAAAAGTGCAGTTCAAAGTTTAGTCTGAGTACATAAAAACAAATTTTCCTCAGCAGTTAAACAAAGTCATGGTTTATTACCCCTTGGGGTTTTGGACCAACCAAGTTCCCTTTGATCACATCAGACTACTCCCACCATATAATGTTTCCCTAACCAGCCAGTTCTGTGTCCTCAGGGAGGGGGCCGTGTGGATAGAGAGATGGATGGCAGGCGAGACAGAGGCAGTGATTCAGGCATCTTTGGGTCAGAGATACCTGTTGGCCGACCACGGGTGAAATCAAAGCTCTGATACAAGCACAGAGGGGCAGGGTGAGCAAGAGGAGAGGGACAGGGTCGTCTTTGTTTGGGGGCCTGCGTCCAACAACGAGCCTGTTATCTGGGCAAAAGAGGGGGACGGTGGGTGGGGTCTCTCTCTCCAATGTAATCACTGGGGGGCAATGAGCTGCTTTCTCAGCCACTCTGCTTTCAAATGCTGGCCCCGACTAAAAGACCATTTTTGTGTGTGTGTGTGTGTGTGTGTGTGTGTGTGTGTGTGTGTGTGTGGAGAGGTGTGGAAGGGTCCCTGTTATGTAAGAAGGATCACCCTGAGACAACAGATCTTAATGCTCAGTGCCAAACTTCAGGTCATTATTGGTGTTTTGATCTCTTTTAGATTATTGTTCACTGGTGGAACAGAAAGCTACTGGGTCACGTTGCTCATAACCGACCAAGATTCAGCCTTTGTGTCAAGTCTTGCAAATATTTTAGGCTTGTGAAAAAATGCTGTAAATTGAGGATGCTTTCAAAGTTAATGCAATGAACAGCTTTTATCTATCAATTGATTTCATACAAAGTGCATTAGACAAAAAAAACCTACATCAAATCACACTTTGCCTCTGAAACAGCACCGGTTCTGCTCAGTTTTTCAAGTTTCTTGGAGGATTGGTTGATCCAAGCACCTTGGAGAACTTGCCACAGTTTTCCTGCGGATTAAGTCTGTGTCAGTGTCTCCTGTCTCTACATGTGATCCCTGATCCCTTAACTTAAAACTTTTGCGCTGTTTTTTAACATTCTGTTAAAACATCCCTACACTGAAAAGGTGATGGTAAAAAAGAGGAATGTTAAGTTGTTAAGTGGATTTTTCATTCCAAATTATAGCTCTGTAACAACAGACAAAAGTACAGTGAAACTCACTTTCACTCACTTGTGATATAAGTTGTGCTAGAGGTTGGCTGATGGGGTGAATACTTGCAGTGGCTACCATTGTTTGTTAGATAAGGGGCTAGGGAACACATTATGTCAATGAGTGCCCTCACAAAGATAGAAATACAAGTTTGTGTGTCTGCATGTGTGTGTCTATGTGATATTTATATTAAAAAGTAAGAAAGTAGCCATACCACAGTGTAGAAATACCAGTTAAGTTCATGCATTCAAGGTTTTACCCAAGTAAAAGTACAAAAGTATGCAGTTTGGATCATTTTAGAATAATGTATATTATATTATGTGATTATACTGTTTTACTGATGAAGTTAAAATGAAGTGACACATACATTAATGTATTTTAATTACTACATGCACTGCTGGGTAGCTTTGGTGCTGAGATCAATGAAATTTTATCTTCTCTGATAATTCATCATAATTTATTTGTTGATTAACCTGATTATATAGTATTTAAATATATGTATATATAGAATTATATTATATTGTTCTATTAATCTGAATCTGCAGATTAACGTTAAAGTCATTGAGAAAAAAATTGTGGTGTAAAAAGGAGAATGCCTGTGAATTGTAAAAGAGCAGAAGTCTAAAGAAGCAGGACATAGAAATATTAAGGTAAAGTTCAAGTACCTACAAATTGTATTTGAGTACAGTACCCAAGTAAATGGACTTAGTTAAAGGCTTTTTTAGGTGGTGGCGGAAAGTAAATAATATCTTTGAAATTTGCTGTTTGGCTAAAGTGAATTAAATATTGTGCAGTTAACACTCATAAACAATAATTCATTATGTGCTAGTGCACTCAGATGTTTATTATAATATCTTTATAAAATTGACCCAAAAAAGCATCTTGAAATGTGTTAAATGCTTTTTTGTTGACCCCACATATTTTTGATTATCTGTTTACTAAATCGGTTCCGTTTTATCTTCTACTGCCACAATTGTTAACCCTCCCCAGTGGGGAACTTCCAGCCAAGATGGACTTTGTTAGTACTGGAATGTAAATTTGGTCCAATGTGTCCTGAGAATTGGCGTCTACAGTGTGAATCACTTCATTTCAGTCACAAGGCGGGGCAGTGGGGTGAAGCTAGGGTCAGCCGGTTCATCTAGTTCACCTGCTTTTGGCTGAAGCAGCGATAAAGATTCACAGCTTATGTCTACCTCCAGCGGGGGACTGGAATAGAAATCCCTTTTAGTTATGAATAATCCTGTCTTCCTCTGAAACACACGCCTGGTGGCCTAGCGTGGCTTAATAACAGTCAGGCCTGGGCTCTGAGCTGCGACAGCACAATTTACCTGTTGATCGACTTTAACGAGAGCGACTGTGAAAAAGACAAAGACTATCCTTCCCGTCTGACTGGTTTGCCATTGTTTTTGAAATTGCACAGGTGCTGCTCAAAATTTTGCTAAAAAAAAAAAAAAAGTGAGAAATTTGTAACAAGGAGCAGATTTTTGATAAATGTGTTAGTTTTTACAAGAGACGTAGAAACAAAAAAAACTGCTTCTGATGAGACTAATACGAAGTGAGCAGGTTGTCTGTAGTGTCACTATGAAATATTTCCTTGTAGGTTTACTTGATTGTAAGGAATTTGCCTGGAAAATTTTCACCTTTTCTCCTGAAGTGAAAAGTTCCTTGAGTTTCATCAAACAAAAACTCGGTGGTTATTCTCAAAACACACACAAGGAAATTTATGATGTTTGTTTGACAGATCTAAATATGTGTTTATAAAAGGCTTTTCACGGCAGACAAGGCCAATGTGTAATTACTTACATCAATCATGGCTGTGCTCAATATAAGTGTCATAGTGCAGTAAGGTATGTAAGAGCTCGCATGTTGGAGACAGTGTTACAAAATGAAATACCTGAATGTTACAAGTCATTATTTATGTAACTAATTACATGTGCCTCATGCTGTGACAAGTGAAAAAATGCCTGCTGTGAACAAGATCTATTGCTGTTTTGCTGCAGGTCTTGATCCCTGAGGGTACTCTGTGTACTGAACTGCTTGTCTAAATGAGCGGTTTGTGATTGTCATTTTGATTATTTGCTTTATATTTCATTTCTTTTAGGCATTTTGAGGAAAGTTGCCTTAATTTTTCAATACCCTTTGCCAGCGTATCTAGCATCATCACGTAAGCAGCGTTCCAAATTGGCTAAGGAAAATAACCTCCAAAATAACCTCTAAATCTAGCACTAGAGAAATAAATATGTAGGGAGTTATTTCACTGGCATGACTACATGATGGGGCATAGTGAACTATTCAGTTCAATTCAATTCAATTTATATAGCGCTATATCATAACAGATGTTATCTCAAGGCACTTTCATATAGAGCAGGTCTAGACCAGATTTATAATTATTATTTACAGAGACCCACCAAACATAAATTTCAAGAAGTTTGAATGTTCGTGGGAGACATCAGAGATGTCATATCCTTTTTTTTTTCCACAGCTTATGAACTAAATGCAAAATAGATCAGACATAGCCGTGGCTGCTGTTGAGCTCTTAGTTACAAAATGGCAATAATGAACCTTTTTTTTTTTTTTTACTACTCTATGTTATTCAGGCGTAGACTAGTTGTATGTCGAGAGACACACCTGGCTGACACATTCCATTACAATACAAACAGAACTTTGTGAACTTAATTTGGGATCCTGTGTTTTTATTGGTGCCTCTATTAGTGGCTGTCTATCTCATCAGGGCATTTTGGATGAGCAAGAGCCCCTCATTTTTAATTTCAACTTTACTGTGAACAGTCTGATGTCATCAGGAAGCTCTCTGATATCATTCCAAAAAGTTTAGACACTTTAACAGCAATATGGCATTTTTGTCAGCCGGGACCTAAGGGTGCCCCCTGGGTTAATACACCCTGATGGCAGTCTTGCAGGCAAGCAATCCACGCACGATTTGGAATGTCATGCCGCTATGAGTCTTAGCCTCCACACGCCTGTGTGAAGACACAAATATCACATGGTGGATCCGTGGGTGCCATGTTACAGCCAGAACAGTTGGGAGGGAGAGGGGACACAGCAGTCTCTACTCCGTTTCCTCGAAGGTATGCTTCGATTCTCGGAAGCTGAAAGCCGTTGCCATTGTTTCCTAGGGTTTCAGCTTTGGCTGGGCTAACAAGTACTCTCACCTGACTGCAGACCCACTCGGCTCATCGGTGAACCAAGAAGCTCCTTTTGAGACAAAGAATCCAGGGTCGCGCGAGGAGAGACCGAACAAAAGCCTTGTTGCAAGTCATCCTACAATTCCTTCCCACAATGCCTGTTGCTCTCCACGTCTCTCTTAAGCGCAACCAACAAAAATCTGTACTGCTTTCATGTGTATTTTTCGGTTTGCAACACGAAAAATGGTCTATGGAGGGATATTTAGACAGTTAGAATATGTGATTGAGATAAAATTCATAACCTCTCTCAGTTCTCAGGATTGAACTTAGTTGAATTTAATGCTCTGTAACTTGTCTATATTGTAAAACTGTTTAAAGAAGCCTGGGGGAATTCACCCAGGAGCTGACTGACTGACTTCAGGTGTAGCTTTAAATCAACTGTGACACAGACAAAGCGAGAAAGAAAAGAAAGCTGGGTCTCCCTCGCCTGTCGTCAGTGTCCAAGCGTAATTTGCTGCACTTCTCCAGAACATACGAATGACACATAGACGTCAGTTCCACAGGTAATGGCACAAACCCATTAGGGCATGTGCGTCATTTTCAACGGGGTCAGAAAAGAAGTCACTTTTCATGTCATGGCTGTGCTGCTTCCATAATTTGATTTCACATTGGAAATTTTGATGCCATTAGAAATAAAGTAAATTATCTGATAGATCCCAAGGAAATGGATTCAATGGAAGGATTTTTCTGAAATAATATTAAAAAAAAAAGAAAGGGGTTATTTCTAAGAATAGAATTTAGATCCATAAGTGGGTTGTTAAAACACAGTAACACAAAAGTGTGACACTGTTCTTCTCTTCAGGCTGATGAGCAGTGACAGGTGAGGAGCTGAACTTTGACTTAAATATGTAATTTTAGCAGCAACAAATGAGAGGAAATGATTGGTGACATTTTCAAATTCAATTATTACTTTATAAAACTTACTCTCAATTTAAATGGCTGAGGTTCCTTATCATCCCTCTGTTTTAAAGCTACAGAAAACTGGTTCTCTTGCTCCATTATGACTTGAGAGCTGTTTTAGAGATTTTACATCTTGACATGGTTAAAACTGAGGGTGAAATCCATCGGCAACTTATCAGTCCTCAAAAACACATGCTGATTTTCCAACTGCCTCGGATACAGATAGCACAGCGGCAGAGAAAGTGTTGACTGGTGTTTAGAAGTCCAAAAGAAGGAAAGTAAGCTATTAGTACACACCTCATCAGTGGTGACTTGATCTTGCAGGGATTATTGTGCTGTTTGTTTAAATAAAAGTCAAAAGAGACAGGCAAAGTCTTGTCCATTTACTGTAAATGATCTGGAAATCATCTTTCGGTGGAAAAGGTTTTTCCACGCAGGGGTAAATTCATGAGAAGGACCAGTCCTGCTCTTGGTGTTTGATAGAAGGTATTTCCTTTCATGCATTCATCTTTCATTAGCACCATGGAGAATTCGCTCTGGAGTGTGAAAAATCCTTTAAGTGTAAAGTCACGAGTAACTTAAATTAGATTTCTGGTGTTTCTGGGCTAAATAGTTAGAAGACAAGCCTTATAGTGTCCCATAATTCAATGGGATTCAAAATGGGATTATCAGGACAATTTATTTTTCCCCCTTTTTCAATGTCAACATCTCTATATTTTTGCAGATGTTCTGAGTTATACTTACAAGGTTTTCTGCCAGTGTATTAACCTACGCCAGCTTTAATGTTTTGGCTCACTGAATAATAATGTGTTACTAAGCTATGAAAATTCTCCGTCCATATATGGTATATGTATGATTTTATGTATCTATTTAAAAATTATAATCTGTTTTTATCACTTGTTGTGTTTTATTATTATTTTTATCATTCTTATTTCATCTTGTTGAACATTTGTGCTTTGTAAATCTTGATTAGTTTTTTATATTTGATCTAATTCACTCAGATTCATATCTCCTTTCCTGGTTGAATAAAGTTATATTTTTATATATGGTCTCATGGTACTATGTAAACTATTCTGGAGATTTTCCCCTTCACAATTCTTGTTTTAATTCACCTTTGAACAATTGGAGAGCATTTATTTTCGCCAGCCTGTGCTGCCAGGCCGGTTGTCGGCCACCTTTTTATCATATAATAATTTTTAGGAAGGCAAGTCTATCATGCACAGTATGAACAGTATTTTTTGTCCACCTTTAGACAAATGCCCTCCTCTAAATGTAGCTGCAAAATAACTACAAGACAAACACTTATCTGACACAGCTCTGCTTTTGTCATTTCAATGGAGCAGCATTCTCTGTTGAAATAACTTGACAACATCATGCGTTGAGCGTCACACCCACATTATTGTTGCTTACGTGCCAGCCCCCTCCATGCCGGGTCATGAATAATCTACTTATACATCTTTGTTTTTTGCCTTCTTTTTTTTAAGTATTTTTCTTCTTTAGCTACCTGTGCATGTCTTACCTCATGTTTAACTTTTTATGTGTGTGTGTGTGTGTGAGAGTGTGAGAGAGAGAGAGAGAGAGAGAGAGAGGGGTCACGGTCATTTGTCCATCCGACATGGTCACACACACTGTAGCGCAGAAGTACAGTAATGCCGATGACAAGGCCACAATGTGCTGACCGAGCTGTGAAAAGGCTGCTCTTTGTTACACTCCTCCGACAGAGAAAAGAGGTGGAATAAAGAGGTGGAGAGAGAGAGAACACTGATCTAAGTCCCTCTTTTAGGGTTATTATGGCCTGTGGAATGAGAGATGGGATTCGTTTTAGTAGTAATTCATCCCCACAGAGTGGTGGAGCTAATTCATTGCAGCTTTAATCATCCTGTAATCTCGTCAACGGTGAGCACAAAAGAGTTTTGTCTGGCAGAAATCACCGACGCAGCATTTAAAGAGATTTGTTTTTTAGGTCATATGGCTCCATGAACACTCTGAAAACTGACTGCAGGCACTGACATTCTTGGTAATTAATTAGGTCATTAGTTCACCTTAAGACCTCTGATCTGAACAAATTGTATTTTTGATTTGTCTTTGGGGAACTTTACCGATTTACACATAAAATCAGTTTAACCTGTGGAAAACAATTTTATAGTCTCATCTGACTTCGGAAAAACTGGAGCTGCAACTAACAACGACATTGACTCAATCTTCTGTTTATTTTAATCGATTAATTGATTGTATTTTCAGTCTATTAAATGTCAAAAAGTTGTTAAAAAAGGGCCATCGCAACTTAAGCTAAAAGTGGCATCTTCAGATTGCTTCATTTCTCTGACCAAGAGTCCAAAACTCAAAAGAGATTTCATTTCCTTTCAGAATTTTCAAAGATAAAAGCTGTGAATCCTCACATTTGAGATGCTTGGACCAGCACGTTTGTCGACCATGTTTTTGCTTTAAAAACTGCCGGAACGACTGATAGTTGCTGATTCATTTCCTATAGACTGACCAATCGATTAACTGACTAATCCTCGCAGCTCTAAAAAGAACTACGTCAAATGTGAGAAATGATGATGATGTATCAGGGTTATTTTCTCAGATTTGTCATGGTTGCTCTCAGAGCTTTGTTCTGGAAAATACAGATAAGTCAGTGTTAGATACTCGGGACATGTGTTCGAAAGACGAGGGCATTTACTCAGCAGGGAGGGCCTAATGTAAAACTGGTATACATTGCATTATTGGAAATGTAAGATACAGGCTTTTAGGGACTTGAACCATATAAGGGACTAAAAGTCAGGACATCCTTGCTTCTACTTCAGTTCTGACCACATGATTCTAATCTGTATGTCACAGTTCCCCCAACTTTAAAAAAAGTTGCTTAATCCCTAATTACCCTTCTAATGTATTGAAAGATGAATTTCAAATTATGTTACATTGAAAATAATATAAATATTTTTCCTTAGAAATGTAAAGGCTACATTTATGCTGCATCATAGATATGAGTTTTTTTTCCTGACAGTAATCCCACATCTTTTTTCATCACTCACAGTTACTGCAGGCCTGTCTCACTATACAAGTATACTGTTATATTTTTGTACTTCTACAGTGGTTTGATTTTGTCACTTTAGCCTTGAAGATTAGTTCCACTGAGATTTAAAAGTCCCTTAAAAAGGACAAAAAAAAAGAAAAAAGAAAGAGAAGTGACATGGAGACAAAGAGGAAGAAATTACCTTCAAATAACTGCATATCCTCTATCTCATTATTCAATAAATAGGGTAAACTTAGGTGATCCTGGTGTCAGTGGTATCAGAAAACTTGAATCACAATGTAATGTTAGTGAAGCTGAAAGGCGAGTTCAGCTCAGGTAACGATTGTCATCGCACTCATCATCCTTATTATCATTCTGACCATTTTTTTTTCCTGTGAGTGATCATGTAATGGTTCCTGTCATCAGAGGCTAAAGCTCATTTACTCTCATTCTGTTCCTCTTTGGAAGGAGGCCACAGAGATTATGGCCTCTGTTACAAAACCATCAGCGGCCACACAAAGCCTCACTGAGACTCAGGAGCTCACATGTACACATACATTCTGGGACCACCTCTTTAATACATTGCCCTATAAGGCAGAGAGCAATAACTAAATAAATGGCAAGGATGAGAAAAAAGGGTTAAAAGTTGTCAGGCCAGCTGAAAAACGGTGAACCTTCATTTATACATTTGCATCACAATTATCAAATTATCTATTCAAAAAGTTAGGTTTGCTTCGATTGGAAAGAGAGGAAAAATAGTAAATTTAGCTATGTCAGGCATTAGCAGTTGCTCTCAGCTAGAGCTCTATTTGGCTGCCTGGTTGTGTGGTTTTAGCTTTATTTCATAGCTACTGTATTTCTCCATGCTGCTTTCGGTGAAATTTTTAGGAATAATAATTTGTATACGGCAAATTACATGTCAAAATGTCATATCCTGGTCTGAAATAAATTCTGACCAAATATGTGCATTTGGGATTCGTAAGGCAGTATAATAATTCAAACTTTATCCAAGGAGGGAGGGAAAAAAGAAGGGAAAAAAGTAGTGGACTTGTTAGTAGATACAAACAAGACAGGATAATATTTTTAGATGCGTTTTAAAGTGCAAACTAGCATCAGGAGAAAAGCAGTGCAACATTTGGCCTCACTGACCTGGACCAGCCTCCAGGACTCTGCGATAATGGCCGCCTGGACTCTGTTGAGGGCAAAGCCATCGATCTCTCTCTTAAGGCGGACGGGTGCTTGGCCAACCTGTATCAGGAAAGAAAAACATCAGTCAAGACGAGGCTGGAAACAGCTCCTACACGAGAAACAGTCCTGATTTCGCATGGGGGGGGGGGGGGGGCGCTATTCCGATGATGTGCTGAGATCTGTTTCCCCCGTTGTGTTTCAACGGGGGGCTCAACACGACATCGGGACACGCACTGATAACAGGTGCCCACACACAAAGACAGAGGAGGTAAAGACACAGACTAGCCTTGCGTGTTCTGACATACCAGTAGCTGTCAGCTGAGGGTTGTCTAATCTGCGACCTTTACCTTCATCATTACGGCATGGGTGGTATCCATGGTGATTGCTGAAGTCTCTGGGTGGGGTACCAGCTCCACCAGTTTGACATAGTAGGGCGGGTTTACCTGGGGGGAACAAAGATCAATCGCACATTATACAGTGGGTGCTAAGTGATGTTTCTTTAGGTGAGTACCACATGTTTGTAAGTAGATATATTAAGCGTTATTGCATTGAATTTTTCTACCATAAGACTGTTTTCAGACTCCACACCTTGGTTCTACCTGTGTATAATACATTAAACTACATTATAATTCAGTGAGTACATTTTATACTGATCTCTATAATAATGTGTATTGTACTATGCTACATTTAATTACCCTATTATTTTGTACATTGCATTGTCCTACAAAATACTACACTAAACTGCATAATAATACACAGCACAACACTAATAATTATAATTATAATTATAATTATAATAGTGCTCTCAAATTTTGGGGCATTTTGACTTTATACATTTTCTTCACCAACCGGTTAGTAATATTAAATTGGAATTCTGAATCTTGTTAAATAATGTATGTAGAAATGACCTTATGAAGTTATTACATACTGTAATGTGTCATTGAATTTGTAGCATCCTAAAAAACAACTTTATCTCCGTTATCTTTTGGATAAAGAATTTCAGTTGGATTGTGTTAAACAAAGCCTCAGCATCAACTTTAATTGACTCAACGACCAACTGAGAACGTACCATGTATACTATTTAAATTGCCTATTATGAGAATGGATGTGGCAGATGAGTACACCACATAATACTACACTTCACTACTATCCACCACCTTTTCATTACACCATTCATTTCCTCTCTAAACAGCTAATTCATCAGTGTCAGGGGCATTGATGCGAAAGAAAAGACCAGTTCACTTGTGGAATGACAGCTATTTCTGTCGGTGTTGGCGGCACGTAATTAAAACCTGGTATTTTAACTTTATTGATGGGCAGCTCCTGTTGTATGTTAACACACTAAGAGACAAAAACTAAGCTGAATAAATTAAACACAAATTCTATGCAAATATTAATTCCTTAACATATGAAATAGATAATGGTTCATATGTGTATTATTACTTTTCCTCTTCATATACATGCAGAATTGATAATAATCAGATTAAATAAAAGGATAAACCGGTTTTTGATAGTTGGTTGGAATCCTTACCCTGGTGATAAGGCTGCAGTGATAGTGGTTAGTTAGTTTTCAGGGTCAGCAGATAAAGGGCTGTTTTGTTTTTTTAATGCATTTCCCAAAAAGTAAAATTCAAGAAAGGCACAATATAAATATTTCAAAAACAAGATGGATTACGATAAAGATTGCTGGTTTCTAGATATGCGACAAAATAGCTGACTGCGGTGAGGCGAGTTGGTGACGGGCAGGTTTCGGTCCAAGGCTGGAGATGAAAAACGGACTGGAGGATGGAATGGAATAAGCACTTTAGCAGTAAGACTGAACGGCCTAGATTAATACCTCAGATTTTTTATTCTCCTATCAGCTGTTGGAAATGAGAAGAAATAATCCCTGCGTGTGGACTGAAATTATTTCAGCGCCACACTATAATGTAAAAACAATGAGTGCCTTACGTGCATGTTAGTGCCCATGATATGAGTCTTATTCTGGTTCTGATCTTATTTGGGATTTGACATTTACACTGAAGATGAGAAATGCAAATGAAAAACACACTGTAAAGGGGTTTTAACCTGATGGAAAAACAACAGATCCAGTCTATGTATAAGCAAAAGTGTGTAGTTTAATGAGGCAGATTTGTTATGATATTATTGTTAAACCTGATAACTGAGACGACCAGTGATTAAATAATTAGCTCCCAGTCAAACACAATAGATAAATTACAGTGTATTATGAATCTATTTCAGATGTTTGGCTGGTAATTTTTGAAATGTAAGCAGGTCTTATGGCTGACAGTACAGTAGATTGGCTACATCACCTGAAAGCTCACATTATCAGACACTGCAGTCCTCTAAAATGGCTTCCATTAGATATAGCAGTAACTAAGATATCCTCTCCGGGTTGTAGTTCATTAGGCTGCAAATCCCTATAAACCACCTGCTTATACCAGGGAGGCAGTGGCACTGACCGGATGGGAGACAATGCAGCGACTCCTGATCTGAACTTTAGAGAAGACGCTGCTTGGCACCAGGAAGGAGGTGGAGCTGCTCAGGATGACGTCTTTCCCCACGAGACGCTCTACGTCCTGGAAGACTTGCTGCTTGACCTCCAGCTTCTCAAATACACACTCCTGGAAAACATGTGCAAACACATACATACAGATACAAAGAGAAAATGGGTTGTGAAGTCATTAAGAGAAAGGCACTGTCACCATCATTTCAATCCTATGATGGACCCCACTGTCCTAACATGACTGTGCAACATAGCATAATTTAGCTTACATTTTAACTTTACTTTTGTATGTGTGTGTGCGTGTGTGTGTGTGTGGGTGTGTGTGTATATATATATATATATATATATGCACACACACCCACACACACACACGCACGCACACGCACACACACATACATACATATATACACACGCATGCACACACACACACGCACACATACAATCTTATTTATGGATATTTTATTATATTTCTCCTTCTACACTCACTTTTACTTATTTTTATTGTGCTCCTCTGTGTCTTATTCTGCTCTTTCCTTGTTTGACTGTGTTGTATCATGGAGTCAAATTCCTCTGTATATTGTATGTTTGGCTGATAGAGTGATTCTGATTTTCTGTAACAGAGTTAGTAAATATTCTCTCTGGCCAAGGTCTTTATTAGGCACAGTGCAGCATGTTCCTGTTTCAAATTTTTCAAACTTTCTTTTGGATAGAAAAAACAAAGTCTTAAATATTATCCAGAATAATAAAATCTCCCAATCTAACCGCTTCCAGTGTACACTGTGGGCAATTCCAAATCAGTAAATGAGTATTTAAGTCTTAGCAGAGCACATATGAAGCATCACAGAGAAAATGGAGACTTTATCATCAAAACAGTAACTAAATACCTAGAGTTTTCTGTCTTTTTCAAACTGTATTTGCCCTTGGCTTGTGTGTGTGTGTGTGGGTGTGTGTGTATATATATATATATATATATATATATATATGCACACACACCCACACACGCACACGCACACACACATACATACATATATACACACGCATGCACACACACACACGCACACATACAATCTTATTTATGGATATTTTATTATATTTCTCCTTCTACACTCACTTTTACTTATTTTTATTGTGCTCCTCTGTGTCTTATTCTGCTCTTTCCTTGTTTGACTGTGTTGTATCATGGAGTCAAATTCCTCTGTATATTGTATGTTTGGCTGATAGAGTGATTCTGATTTTCTGTAACAGAGTTAGTAAATATTCTCTCTGGCCAAGGTCTTTATTAGGCACAGTGCAGCATGTTCCTGTTTCAAATTTTTCAAACTTTCTTTTGGATAGAAAAAACAAAGTCTTAAATATTATCCAGAATAATAAAATCTCCCAATCTAACCGCTTCCAGTGTACACTGTGGGCAATTCCAAATCAGTAAATGAGTATTTAAGTCTTAGCAGAGCACATATGAAGCATCACAGAGAAAATGGAGACTTTATCATCAAAACAGTAACTAAATACCTAGAGTTTTCTGTCTTTTTCAAACTGTATTTGCCCTTGGCTTGTGTGTGTGTGTTTGTTTTTTTTTTTAAATAATTTGGGTGAACTGAGTTGTTTCAGGAAATTTGAAACAGTCGTTATTTTTAAAGTCCATTTTATTATAAAATTCATTTTGGCAATTTCACGATTGCTAAAATGCAGGTGGTACTGTAGGAACAGTCCACTATCTCGAGGTATTTCCTGTACTGTTCCCCTGCACCATGTATGAGACCATGCAGCTAGCAGGCCAGTATGGATTAACATCAGTCACTATACGAGTCTGTGACCAATTTGAGAAAAAAATTCCTGCACTTTCTTGTGAAAACCCTTGATCAATGACAGGGCGAAACTCGCACTCAGACGGGGTCAATCTGTCAGGATTTGTGGACCTAACAATCAAATAAAAATCTCTGCAATATTCTACCTGGTTTTCCCTGTGTTGATTTTTTTTTTAAATCCTCTATTGTTCCCTGTTAGGAACTCAGTGTAGGATATTGATTTATTTTGGTCATACCTGTCTCTCTATGCTCTTAGCTGAAGAGCACCATTGTCTGCTTCAGGGTGGAGCACAAGTCCCATTCCCTGCTTTAAAGTTAACTTTCTATTTTGTTTTAGGTGGCTGTGTTATACACGACTGACTTTGTATAAGCAGGTGTCTACTGCTGATGATGATGTGTCTGTGTTCTCAGTGTGACAAAGACAAGGTGAGTGATTTGGTGTTAAAATGTCATCTTATAATCTCAGCAGCTGGGCAGGTATTTTTTTAATAACCTCTCCCTGAGCCTCTCGTCAGAGAAAACCCTTTGTTAGTTTATATAAGCAGACAGCTCATGAGTGAGTGACTATCTCATAGAGAGCCCTGAGATTAGTTAGAAAATGTTCAGGTTTTGAATGTTTTGTGATGAATAACTGGTTACATTATGCCAAACAGCCTGAGAAAAGTGCATTTTATGCTGAGATTTAACACTTTATAACTGATCATACAGATGCAGTTAAAATCCTAATGACTATAGTTAAACACTGTCATTGCATCATAAAAGTCAGAACTTTATACTACATAATTGAAAAAATTGGCTTACTTTTAAATTTTGCTCATAAAATCCACAGCTCTGAATCCATGTGGATTATTTCTTAACTTAAAAGCTGACATTTCTTGTTGCTGACTCAAACTTAGTTTTTGTAATTAAAGACAAAGAAAATGAGCCAAAATAACCTGAAATATTTGACCTCTTTTTACTTTTTAATTATATGTTACTACTTTATCCAGACAGTAGTAGTGGTTATTATGGAAAGCAGACTAAACCCCACAGAATGAAAGAATAACCACTTCTAAACCAATTAGTTTTGCTTTGCAAAATGTCTGAACTCATCTGTGAGATGTATGGTAAGTTTTATTAAAATCTGATCAGTGGTCACTGAGGTGTCATGCAATGATGTTGCGCCCCCTTGAGGATAATCAGTGTAATTTTGAAATGCCACACCATACTGTACTGGGATCACTGTAATCACACCAAAGTTTGATTTATTGTGCATGACCTAAGGCATTTGATACCTGGAGGAATTAATAAAATCAGTCAATAATGTAGAGTTTTCCTGCAAGGTACACATTATAAAAGCTTAAAAGGTACCGGATTACAGTAGTTGGAGACACAATGACCCCAAGTTTTGACAAGATTTGACCACATCTTTAGCACAAATCAAACTAATTAAATGATTAAAAACTAGAAACTGCACACACTAGTGCAAGAACTGCCAACAACGGCCAGTGTGAAAACACCCTACACTCATCTGGATCTGCCCCAAAATTTGGTGGGTTCCTCTTTGGCCCATACCACATCCCAAACCAACAAACAAACCAACCAATCAACCAACGAACAAACAAAAAAACAAACAGATGGACAGAGCTAAATAATAGAGCTGCAGAGACAAAACTAATGGCATGTCCCTTGGACTTTTACATGGGGGACAATTAGACAGACAGAATGGCGTTTGCCACCCCTGGGAGTAGTCCAGTGTGTTACCTGGACAAAGAAGGTTCCCTCCAGTGCCTGAGCCAGGTCATCATAACTGCTAAGCAGGGCAAGCTGCTGGGTGGCAGTCAGCTCCCCTCTGAGCATGTGAGCTTCCTCCAGCTCCCCCAGCTGTTTCCTGGGCAAACACAGTGGAATAGGCAGTTAACAACCCCCCCACACACTTTCTCCAAAGACTTAACATTAAACACAATTTTTTTTCCCTTACATGTGACATGACTATTTTAATTTCTACGTAATCATTACCAAATATGAAAATAAAACATAAAGGAGGCCAATGTGCCTGGTTCAATAAAAGGATAATTTTGATTATGTAAACAGATTGCGAGATCGAGCCAGAAAACTTTTGAGTATATTTCTGAGAAAAGTTGGCTTGTGGGTTGAAAAAACCAGAACTAACTGACTGCCACAATAATAGGCACCACTAGCAGCTATTATTTAGCAGATTATGTATCGGAAGAGTCAGCAGAATACCTGAACTTAATTATCGAAATAATGTGACCTGCAGTAATTTACAACCATCCTCAAAGTTTGTTCTACTGGAAGGGGAAGAACGGGGATGGAAAGACTAGTGCAATGACACCATCTACTGTCCACATGGTCAACCGACTTTACAAGGAGGCTGAACGGCAGATTAAAGCAGCAGGGGAACTTTCAGAATATTGGCTGTTCATATGACAAATAAAGTTAAAGTTATTTAAATCCTGATGTTGACGTTTTGTGTGTTCAATCACCTCAAGGTCTAAAGTTCTTTTAATTAGCGCGCTTCTTTTTTCTGACAGTGTTTTCCAAAGTAATATTGTGGTACTTTTATGAAAAAATCCTTTGTCATTCCAAGGTAATGTTTAACCAGCGATGACTGGGCAATGAAACAGCTTTTAAGCCTGAACATGTTTATTCATGTGTTCCTATGGTAAGAGGAAGCCAGTGATCATGCAATGTCCATGTGCCTGTTCCTATAAGAGATGGAAGGAAGAACATGTTAGATTGTGAGAGTGCCCTGAGTTTAAACATGCTGAGCTAGTTTAAACATGCTGTTAATGTTTCCTTTGTGTTTAGCAGCCATGCTGCCCAAACTGTGAAAGAGTGAGGCTGTTATGGATGCTTAAACCCATGGAAAGCACCTGATGACTTGAGCTGCAACCCCATATACACTGGTCAGCCACAACATTAAATACCAGTGACCAGTTTTAATGGTTTGGCTGAATGATGTATATACTGTTTAGATACTGTGTATATTCACCATCTCAGGGAACACAGAAACCCCCCTTTTTTAAAAAAAAAACCCAAATAATGTCATTCCCTTGTGTTGTGAGAGCATGGAGAGAGAGCAGTATTTGACCTACTACTAAGTCATGTTAGTAACAATACTGCCTACTGTGATGGGACCATCTTGTAAATTTCTCTGTGACCAGGTGTACCTTCTATACATCAGATTGAACATATAAGATTATTTTAAATCAATAAGACTATTTTCAAATTCAGAAAAAGAACCTTTTAGAACATGGACACATTTGATTAGCCATTAAACAGGAGAACAAGAAACCACAAGTTAGTTAATTTACATAACTCCATTTAGATATTTTAAGTTTCTTCTAGAAAAGTCAAGTCTCTTGGCATAATCCAAACAGGCCCATGGCATCAAGAGAAAAATGGACTGTATGTCTTTAAATTTAAAAAGTGTATTCAATAATATATTAATTATGACTAAACTACATTATGGTTTAATGCTGGACAAAGATTGCGGCATTGTGTGGCTTGGCTGACCTGATCTCTGCAATGGCCTTAGCAGCTTGTCCTGGCCGGTTGTCATAGATGTTCACACTGTAGCCTCCACTGGCAAACAGCATAGCCCAAGAGCAGCCTATCAGCCCACTGAAACAGACACATGTATACATTTAAGGTGTTAACTTTTCACCATACACTATGTAATGAAACAGATATCTCAGAAAAACAATCAAAAGCTTGAACAACAATGTCCACCCATTCGAGGCAGGCGAGAGGTCAGCTACACTGTACGGCCCTTGCGCCTTGCATGAGTTCAGTTTCCTTTACACTGACAATTCAGCAGGGGTAAAGCATTGCGGTCAGTGAGGTTTGAATGACGGCCTGCTTGTTGTCCTTTCTGCCCACTCACTGCTCAAACCTGCTGATCTCAGATTCTTTCTTTCCCCTTCCTTCTTGTCCTGTTTTTGCACACGAAGGAAGGGGTTTTGCATGCACAGATTTTTCAAAGGGTGAGTCTACAAAATCCTGCAGTGGAAATTCAGTATCAGTGTGATCTTCTGATCATCTCTGTACGTTTTATCATGTTTTCCAAGTTAATAAAACTTGTGAAAAGAGGAACAAACATGTGACTGTGACGCTTAGTATTTACTTTTCAAGTTTAGGACAGGTCGCTTCAGAGGACTGCAATGTTCAGCTGAGTGTGTGAAAATAATGAACAGGGTACAGAAAGCAGGTACTAATGTATGCCTACTCCTAGGCTCTAATAATGGAGCCACAACACAACTGCTAGGCTACTTTATAAAGTGGATTGAGGCTTGCTTGTGTAATATCCAGGTTTATGATAAACCAGTCAAAGGATATCTGCGAAGTATCAATATAAAGTACAAGACGCTTGCCCAGAGATCTAAGCATGCATCCAGAAAAGTACAGTACTAAAACCATGTAATGCAATGACTAAACTAAAATCACTAACTTTACACTAAAATTTGCAAATGCAGTATATAATAACTGCGGTGTACAAGTAACTTTCATGACAGCTCCTTGATTACTTTCAACAGCTAGCAAGAAGCATAGGAGCAAAAATTAACAATAATGCATAAAAACATTTCCTTATTCACCTGCCGATGACAGTGATGACCTTCATATCAGAAGAGCTCATTTTGCAGATATTATTAGTCGCGCTCGGACTAAAGTTGCAGTTTATCTATCTAAAGTCTTGCACCGCCCCTGTGGAGTCACACTGCTAAATCCGGGTACGGTAGCCTAGGGGGTCCAAAAATGCCCAAAAAAGTGCGATAAAGTAAGTACCTTACTGGACGTAAGACGTAAACCACACATGTGCCATTAAGTAGCTGCTATTTTGTGAGTAGGACACGATTTCCTAATTTAAAGCTAAACTGAAGTGAAACTGTGCCATATGCAAGAAAAACGAAAAACCTGTATCCTGGCAACGAACGAAATCAACCTCAGCCAATTATGTTACCGCTACATAATGATTGACGCGTGATCCACCAATCAGACGCTTGGCAAGAAAGACGTCCCACCCCCTCTGATCCGAACTGTGGGATTGAATCACTAGAACGACAACAAACCGCTTTTGCGGTTACTTGGCGCAGATAAGTCTCTATTTTCGATATTCGTGGACATTTCATTACACCGCCTCTCTGGAGAAGGAGAAATGGAAAATGTGCACCTGGCTCTGGAGGAGGAGGAGGATCTTTATTCGGGTTACAACGACTATAATCCAACATTTGACTCCGAGGTTGGTTAGCAACTATGCTACATTACCTAGCTATAAAACCGTTTGCACTCAGGTATAACTCGTAGTTATATAATGTATGCTAATTACAGTACGAGTACGGAACACTACATTAAATTATTAACTTGCGTGTGCTGACATTGTCTACTTTTGCATTGGACAGATGGGTGTTTAGATATTGAAGACTAATATTAGCAAGTTAACTAATTATTAACAATTTCAAGGAGTTGGAGAATGATGTGGGCTTCCAGCAAGCAGTGAGGACAAGTCATGGAAGAAGACCCCCGGTGAGTCCTGAGTGTATTTGTTTATGTGTGTGTGTGTGTTTGTTTGTTTGTTTGTGTTTGTGTCTGTTGTGTGTCTGAGAGAGAGAGAGCGAGAGAGTGGGTAATGAAAATCTAATTGCACTCATTTTTAATACTCATGTAAAAATGTTCTTTTCAATTTGCCAGATGACTGCCAAATTTCCCGGCACTGCCATTGGCGCTCGGCCTTTAGCTTCTTCCTTTGGAGTAAGTAAAGTGAAATTTAATCACTTTGAACTAGATTTGATTTTGCGTACTTACAACACTTGCAGATCTTTTTTGAATCAGCACATAAAACTAACATCCCCAGGCTCTCTTCAGAGGATGAATTCTTCCTTAAAATTGACAAACACTATATAAGACTAAATATAATCCCCCTGTTGCACTGATTAATTCACTGGTAGTCTAAATTCAGTTCAATTTCATTTATATAGTGCCAAATCATGAGAGGCACTTTCCAGAACAATGTGAAGACCATATCATATCATAAGGAGAGATCCAATAGTTCCCACCACGAGCAAGAACTTGGCAACAGTGGAGAGGAAAAGCTCCCTTTTGACTGGATGACCCCCCCCCCCCACACACACACACACACGTATATATTGTTATATTCAAGCACTGTCAGATTGGTTGTTGCAATGGTAATAATAATGGTGATACTTACAGGTATAATAATGTTATTGATAATATAAGCAGCAATAAAAGCAGCACAAATTGATAGTAATAATGTTAAAAATAATAAAAATTATTATTATGGTGATGAGGGTTGAGTTGTAGTGACAGATCCAGATCCTGCTTCTCTGGAGTCTGCAATACCTGCGATTAAGGACAGAGAGGAAAAACACAAACAAATGGAGCGAGAGGAAATAAACTTAATGACATGCAATAATGTGATATAGATGCATGGTGGGGGTGCTCAATGCATCATGGGAGTTAAGTACTTAAGCATCACAATGTGGAGCTGAAGGTAACGACTGTTTTTAATCTACATGAAAACGAATTACAGGATAAAAAACAATTGTTTGAAAAAATGGCACACACTAACAATACCCAAGGCAACAAAGAGGAAGAGAGGGTTTTATTCTTTTCACATTTGATTGATAACTGAGCATCTTTTTTGATTTGGACTGTTGGTTGAATAAAACAAGCTATTTCAATATGTAAGCATTAGCTGTTTGAAATTATAATGTCCAGAACTGTTAATTGATTAATAAAGAAAAAAATTAGCAGCTTATTTGATAATGGAACTGATCATTAGTTACAGCCTTAAACCTTATCAGTGAACATGTTTTTCTCTTATATTTGCATGATAAAAAGATATTGTCAGGTAAACATTACATGAATCATTCTCAACTATCTTATACTTGTTGTCTCATGAAGTCTCGGATCCCTCTGACCTCTTCAATGGGCAGACCTATGACTGGAGCTGTGCAGGTGAGTGTGTGTTTAAGGTCCTGTATAGTTTTTATAATGCATTAGTTCCTAGTAGTTACTCTCACCTCCTCAGTATGTAATTTCCAATCATTTTAACACAGGTTTTGTTTTCCTTGCGGTTTAACAACAGGCCAATATCCTGTATTTAATCAAAGCTCACTAACAACCTCTTGTAATGCTCAACATTAATAATAGCTCTGTTTTGTTAAGATGAAGAACATCAGGCAAGCTGTCACTATATATTCTGCTATCTTGTTTTCAAATGTGACAGGATGGAGCCGCCCGACCAATGACTGCTGTCAGAGCAGCAGGCTATACCTCCTCCCTAACCCGCGGTGAGTTTAAGGAAGTCAAAAAATAAACTGTCTATTACAGCTATTTTAGTTATTTAGTATGTGTTCATTTAGATTACTACGTGATCAGGTATTAGATTGTGATTCCTTGGCTGCTCATTTTACTGTGTCTTCATTATGAAAATTATTCTTCTAGAAAAGACAAGGCTTTAGGGAGACAGCATGGTATTCAGAGTGTAGTTAGCAGTAGAGTTACTTTATTGTTTTATTGTTCTAAAACTTAGGTTTTTTCCTCCTTCCATTGGTTTGGATCATCTATTAAGTGATCTGCAAGGACCGACTGTAACTCTCTAATCTTTTTTGTGTTTTTAGGCTCAGCCTTTGACCCTCTGGGCCAGTCCAGAGGCCCTGCACCTCCACTAGAAGCAAAGAATGAGGACACGTGAGTTGTCACTCTTTAAATTGATTGCTCTCGCTACATCATCCAAACTCAGCATTTTCCTCTTAGCAGTGCGCAATGGAAAGACTTATATAAAGACATTTATAGATGCTCTATAAAATCTGTTAAGCTCTTGATATAAGGTAAAATGTTATTTGAAAATAAACAACATAAACAATTGGTGTAAGCTAAAATTTTATGTTGGAGGTAAAAATAATAATTTTGAACAAGTAGAAAATACATCATATTTTTGAATTTTAAATTAATATATCCAACATATCTATATATGCGTCTGCCCTGATATACTGTACATGTCACAAAATGTATTAATAAACTGACTTTAAACAACTGTCTTTTGAAGCTGGTGGTGAAAAGTTTGTGCTTTAAACCAACATTATCACACATTGTGTTTCTATGCCTTTGGACTTGCAGGCCTGAGGAGAAGATCAAGATCCTGGAGAAGAAAGTCAATGACCTGATAGAGGAGAGCTGCATGGCACAGAGCATGGGAGCCTTACAACTGGTCAGGCTCTGTCACTGTTTAACATAGTATTCAGTAATACTGGCTGTTCAGATTTGGAGAGAAGGGCCTCCAAGTGAGGCAGTGAACAGTGATTAAATGTTCATAGTTTCAGCTCCATACTTCAGCACACTGGATTGAGTATCAGGTTAATGTGTATCATCAGAGACCCCTTCTATCAAAATTAAACACCGTAATAAAGTTTTTGGCTCATCTGCCAGCAGTTGTTAAACCTAAAAAAAGGTGCATGGCCAAAAAAAACACAGTTAATTTTCAGTGCTTTATCATTTATGAGATAGCTATACTGAATCAGAACACTGTGACAACAGATTGAATTTGTAATTTATCATGAAGTACATCAGAAATCCATTATAATTGAGCAATGAGTGAATTGTCAGTGTTGGCAAATGAACAATATTTATCAGGAAAACTTTTATCACCTTGTGTTGTTGTTCAATTAGGACATGGATGTTTGTGTTGCTTCTGCTTGTGTGTGTGTGTGTGTGTGTGTGTGTGTGTGTGTGCACGTGCTTGCGTCTGCATGCGTGTTTGTGATGTGTTTCTGCAGGCCCTTGAAAAAGCCAAAGAGGCGGGGCGGAAGGAGCGGATGCTGGTGAGGCAGAGGGAACAGTCTGGCAATGCGGACCACATCAATTTAGACCTCACCTACTCAGTAAGTAAGGCTGCTGCATATCAGTGGTTGTTGGAGTGTCTGCAAATGAAATTAAGTACCATCTTTGGAATACCCACTCTTTAAGCCTGATTTTTATTATTCACTTAAGGTAAAAAAATGTTGTTTCCTTTTTTTCCCCTTATTTTTAAACTTCTAATTTCCTACAAAGTGTGGTGGCTTACTACAACTAAGAGTTTTTCTAGCACTTCTCGTGTAAAATGCCCCTTATCCTGTACAGTATCTGCATTGCATATTGGTCTGTGTCTTAGCTCTAGAGAGGAGCTGATACTGTTTGACTCTGTGGGACTGACACTAAAAACCTTAATTTATCTTTTTTTTTGCTGTTGCTGTTTTATTGAGAGCAAATGTTTTATGCTAATAAACTTAACTGTAGTGCTTGAAATATGTAGTTTTCAAAAATCTGCCAATTTGCATCAAGAATAAAAAAACACTTATCACCAATGTTAGAGAGAGACAGTAAAAGACATATGTTGCAGGCTTTGATCCTCAGCCAGCAGGAAATATATTTAGCTCACGGAAGACACATTCAATTTGAAGTTAGTTTCTATGAATCAGCTCCTGACATTGTTGTCTGTTTTGTGTTTTGTTATTATCATTAATATTATTATCATTTCACTTAGAAATATTGAACGCTGCTGTCACCACCAGGTTTTGCTCAACCTTGCCAACCAATATGCAAACAATGAAATGTACCCAGAGGCCCTGAACAGCTACCAAGTCATTGTGAAGAACAAGATGTTCAGTAATGCAGGTGAGCAGACCTCATTATTCGTTACAGATGTGTTTCAACTACGGCTTCTCTCATGAATGCACCAAGTAGGCATGATGAAAAAAATCTTCCATTTAACATTCCTTATTAGGATTCTGGTCTGACAGTAAAACACTGAGGTACAAATTAACTGAATAACATAAAAAATATACATTCATTTAAAAAAATGAATATGCTGCTAAAATATTGTTTTGTAACCTTTAGCACTTGGATAAGAATAAAAAAAAAACACCAGAAAACAAAAACATTGGTAACTAACAAGCATCTTATATTATCATAATGAACAAAGATTAAAACGACTTTAGCATTGAGCGTTTCATTAGAAGTATAAATGTGACTGGAACAGCGCCTTTGACCTTACAGCTCTCTGGATACAAACTGTTTTAATCAATATATATATCCTTTTGTTGTCATGTTTTCTTGTGTTTCCACCATCGAGGGCTGAAATGGCCCCAGATACTTCGCAAATATTTGACTTGTATACATTGTTTGGTGTGATGTTCTCCCAGGCCGACTGAAGGTCAACATGGCCAACATCTATTTCAAACAGAAAAACTATCCCAAGGCCATCAAGTTCTACCGAATGGCCCTGGACCAGATCTCCAACACTCACAAGGAAATGAGGATCAAGATCATGCAGAATATTGGCGTAGTCTTTGTCCGCATGGGCCAGTACTCTGATGCCATCACGTCCTTCGAGCACATCATGAGTGAGAGCCCCAACATTAAGACGGGCTTCAACCTCATCCTGTGCTACTACGCCATTGGCGATAGGGAGAGGATGAAGAAGGCCTTTCAGAAGCTCATCTCAGTCCCTCTGGGCATTGATGATGAGGACAAGTACATCTCTTCTAATGTGGGTCAAACTGATATATTTATACTTATAAACGTAGACTTATTGCATTTAGTCAAGAGGTTAACCAGCTTTTCTCTATCTGCCATTTACAAATGCTGCACTGCCTGAAGATCAACCTTCATTCAAACGGTGTGGATTGTCTGTCCATGAAATTTCTGCAGTTGGAGCTCTTGTCTTAATCTCCCCAGTAATAATGGATATCATTGAACATGCTAACTATTCAGTCATTCTTCTTTTTGGGCTAAACAACCAATTTTACCTCTACCTGCCTTTTCTGCCTCTCAAAGAATAACAAACAAAGCAGGTTCCTTGACCTGGATGTAAATGAGATCACTAAAGTTTTCTACCAATTCAGCAGTTCTTTTGAAAGGCATATCTTTAAAAAGTCTTCTAAAGATGAGTTATATTGTCCCAAAAAGCCTCCAACATAGTTGTAATTTAGTTGAAAATGCTTCTTATTATTGGTTGATAAAGATCACATGCTGCTAAAGCCTGCAGGGAAATGATCTATTGTCTCTTCCAACCTTACATAGACCGAGAAAAAACAAATGTCAGTTCATTTGATTTTCAGAATTACTGCTTTTTCTTTTGTAGGTCACGACAGACAATATACAGAATACTAATAGTTAAAATGATACATCGGTGATCATTTAACACCCTAAATTAAACCTTGTGCTGCTGACCCTTTTAGGATGACACCAGCTCAAACATGGTCATCGAGGCCATTAAGAATGACAAGCTTCACCAGATGGAGAGAGATCTGTGAGAAAAATCCCACACAATACAAATACACTTCTCATCGGCCAAAAACAGCCATTGTCATGGCCTTGACATGTCATCATATATATCAAAACACAGACACTTTCTCCTCTATACACTAGCACACTCTACATTTTCCCTACAGATCATATGTTTGATTTAAGTTGTGGTTCTGTACCGTTCATTTCTTGAATTCTCATCCCGTTCTCTTCCTGTCTTCTGCACATAGGAAAGTCCTGGCAGAGAAGTATATCATGACTGCGGCCAAGCTCATCGCTCCAGCTATTGAGGCTTCTTTTGCTGCTGGATTTGACTGGTATGTTGCGGTTGTGCTTTTTTTTCCCCATCTTAGAGTGTTAACACCAGAGGGCATATAATGTACAAGAGCACTTCAGTTCAATAGCAGACCTTTGAAAGACTCAGAAATACTTGAAATGTTTTTTGTTTTTTTTTATTGTGGTGAGCGATCTGTGTGTGTAATTAGAGATAGGCGACAGTGTTCATAGGTATTATCTCCATAAAATTCTGTTTTGGGACTAAAAATCAAAACTGGATGTTATTTGGCGTCTTGTGGTGTCTTCCATTGGTATGGTTCTACTTAATCAGATTTTAAATTGGCATGAACTTTCAGCACACGGCAGACTTGCCTCTGTTGGAGAAGGCTACTGGGACCGAACCAGAAACATGAGTAATTTGTTTTGAAATTTTTGATTGGGCAGATTTAAGGTGCTTTTTTTTTTTTTTTTTTTTTTATGAGGGAGGCTATAACCCTGTCGTCCTTTTCAGCTTCACCTCCTACACATCTTCTCTACACACCCATGTAATTGTGTTCCTTTTTAAAAAAAAAATTTTTAAACTAGCAGAGCAAGTTTCCCCACTGCTAAGAGGATTTTTTTCCTATTACAGTTGTTTTTTCAGAGGAATTGAGTTCAATGACCAAAAGCTGGTTTTTCAACTGTCAGTTGATCAGATGAATCAGATAAACTTAATCAGTTGAAGTTAAACATGTATGCTGACACTGAGACATCTTCTTTGCAAACCAAACCAAAATGCAGCCCGTACAGCGGCTATCAACAAGCAAGGTGCATTATCATATTAAGATAAAACAAATAATTATACTTGTATTGCAGCCACCATCAGATTGTGTTAAATGATAAACATATTGTTATACTTTACATGTATGGCAGTGGTTTTTCTTTTTTTTTTAGGTGTGTGGACATGGTGAAGAGTTCTCAGTATGTTGAGCTTGCCAATGATCTAGAGATCAACAAAGCCATCACGTATCTCAGACAGAAGGACTTCAACCAGGTGAGTGCGATAGTCTCAACAGCATATAGGGTAATACCACTCAATTTTGTGGCAGTTAGGGGCAACAACAAGGTCAGAGGAAGGTGAACTAGAAATTTTACCTCCTATTCTTAATATTTTAAGTTCCAATCGAGTTGTAGAACGCAATAGGTTTTCTAAATAATTCTTTGTAACTTGCTTAAGTAGCAGTCTCAGTCTGTTAACTCAAGCCAGACCTTGCTAATATTTGCCACTATGTAATATGTGTAATATTGGAGAACAAGCAGGTTTTTCCCTGTTTAAAACCAGAAGTTCAAACCAAGCATTTCCCATGAATGCTTAAAACTAAAATCTCAGTAAAATGCAATTTAATTACCAAATGTAATCCAGTACATAAGGGACTGACTTTGCATACAACACATATTTGTTGTACTTATTTGTTCTTTTGTGTGATTGTTTTATGAATTGTAAACCTAAAAAGGAATTGCAATTAGATTTAGAAATTTTGAGTGGTATTTCCCTATGAGCATATGTAACATATGGTCGATCTGGTCTTTTTTGTCCTCTCATATTAGTTTTTATTTATTTATTTATTTTTATTTTATTTTGCAACATTGTGATTCCCTACAGTCATTAGCCAGCTCCGTTTAAACTATGTCTGTTTTCTCCTGCTAAGGCTCACAGAGCAGCCTCAGACTCAGATTTTCCCCTTCTCATTGCCCTTCACTCTCTTTTGCTTTTTGTCTTGTTTCCTTCCCATTTGCATGCCTAAGGTTGAGGTATGTGTGCTCTCTGTTTCCATGTTCGCTTTTAGATTGTTTTTTTTTTCCCTGGACATGTTACTACTTCAGCATGCCTTTAACAGCACTGCCAAGAGACGTTGGAGAAGCAGTTATTGGTTTTGAAAACCAACAGACCAGTAAGGAAAATCGGTGAGCAGGAAGGAAATTACAGGCAATAATGTACCAGTGTGCTCTCAAGGAACTGCAGCTGTGCCGTGGAGCTGGCTAGCATTAAAGGACTGATGACACAGAGCAACTCCAAAGGGTCTCAAGTTACACTATTCTAACTGCAGCAGCCAACTGTCTTGTACTCACAGGCTTTACACCTGATGCATGTGTGTGTGGTGCTTTTAGACTTTCTACAGACAGCGGTGGTAGTGGTGTTGGTGCTAGCTGCATCACCTTTGCAGCTGTAGCTTAGCTGGTGGTTTGTTAAAATGATACTATTAACACTAATACTGTTGTAAATCTCCCCAGTAAGTAATGCACTTACATTTGCATAACAACTAATTAGAGGTTAGTTAAATTATTGTGTTCATCGTGTGTGTGTGTGTGTGTGTGTGTGTGTGTGTGTGTGTGTGTGTGTGTGTGTGTGTGTGTGTGTGTGTGTGTGTGTGTGTGTGTGTGTGTGTGTTTTTTTTAATTTGACTTCATGATGGTCATGAACTTGTATAATAAATGCTGGAAGTAATCTTGTCTTAGTAGGTGCATAATATTAAAAATATAAATATCATTTTCAAATTGAATTCCTAAAATTGTATTGTTTGGATTTACTTAGTGTAATTATTATTGTGTACATACACTGTTTTTGTTTTTTTTTCCCACTATACATATAATTGCACATTCGACAAATTGTGTTTTTTGCTGATAGAAAGAATATTTATTTAACCATTAAATCTCCTAATTGAATTAGAATGTGGAAAATGTTTTTTGTTTTTTTTTCTTACATTAAAGTACATTGGTTTTTATGTTTTGAGGTGGGTTACATACTGGGGAGACTGGCTTTCATCATAGTCGATTCAGCATTGTAGTAATATACTAGAGGAAATCCAGTGTAAAATGTTTCCCTGATTAATTTTTTGAATATTTTATCAGGCAGTTGAAACCTTGAAAACATTCGAGAAGAAGGACAGCAGAGTGAAGAGTGCAGCAGCCACCAATCTCTCCTTCCTTTACTTCCTGGTATGACTCTTTAATGACTAAACATCACAACATAAACATAAAAGAAAATATTTAGTTTTACTTTTTGGAACTTAATGCTCCTAAAGGAACTGAATTAGATTTAATAATTTTGCTATGAAATCGTATAAGCACTTGAGGACACTTCAGCAGAGAGAATGTTTGCTGTTGAGGTTATTTTCAACCAGATCATCTGGGTTTAAAGATGCCTGAATCACAGCCACTATTATCTGTACCATCCTGCTAGCAATAGATGCTTCCCACTGACCTTTGCCCTCTAACAGGAGAAGGACTATGACCAGGCAGACCGGTATGCTGATCTCGCCATGAACGCCGACCGCTACAACCCAGCGGCACTTATCAACAAGGGTAACACCGTGTTTGTCAAACAGGACCACGAAAAGGCTGCAGAGTTCTACAAAGAGGCGCTGAGGAACGATTCCTCCTGCACCGAGGCCCTCTACAACCTGGGTAATATCTGCATTTATGACACAGTAGTAGATCATTGGTGTAGCTTAGCTTAAATCAGGTGCACGTTGTGGCCAATAACTGTACTGTGAGAGCTGTGATTGAACCAAAACAGTAAAGTTTTTGACCGGATAATTAGCTGAAACTCACTAAAAATCGCCATAAAGCCCTTAGGCTAGAGTGATAATTCTCTCTTGTGTCATCACTAAGCGCGACACCTTTCACATTCACACATTCTTTTCACATTGTCTTTAAATGCATTGGTATTGTAAAAACTCCCATTAAAGCCGCTTCAAAATGGCTTGAGTCGCTATAGAACAAAAGTTGACAGTTTTTGTTCCCACCCACCTGTACCAGGTCTAACCTATAAGAAACTGAATCGTCTGGAGGAGGCTCTGGACTGCTTCCTGAAGCTCCATGCCATTCTGAGGAACAGTGCCCAAGTCATGTACCAGCTGGCCCAACTGTATCCTAATGAAAGCTCTTTTCTGAGTGTTATGAGGTTTAACTACTTCATCTAGGGATTTCAAACCTACATCTTGACCCCTCCCCACGTGTGCATCTGTTGGTGCTTGACTCACTGGTCCCAGCTATGAGCTTCTGGAGGACCCCCAGCAAGCAGTTGAGTGGCTGATGCAGGTTATCAGCGTGACCCCCACTGACCCCCAAGCACTGGCCAAACTGGGAGAGCTGCATGATGGCGAGGGGGACAAATCCCAGGCTTTCCAGTACTACTATGAGGTACAAGAATTGTCAAATAACCTTTCAGCAATGGTTACCTATTAGGCCTCTTCCACTACAGGAACTTAGCAACCCGTGATCTGGAGCTACTCATAAACGGAACTGGCACAATGGGTACATGTTCCATTACGGGTCAGTAGATTCCTGAAGTGAAAACGGCCTATATTGGTGCTCTGATGTTGATTGGTTGTGTCGCTGTCAAGTCCTTCAGGTACTTCCCCTCTAACATTGATGTGATTGAGTGGCTGGGGGCGTACTACATCGAGACTCAGTTCTGTGAAAAGGCCATTCAGTACTTTGAAAGGGCCACACTCATACAGTAAGTAACCAGTAGTAACAGTATTTTCTAAGATACTAGCATGAAAAGTAACCGACCAAAAAGGTCTGTGTAAAATTGATGATAATTTCTTCATGTGGCGTATCATATTTAACATAATACTAAAAAAATCTGAGTGTATACTTGTGAAATGCCTGTGAAATGTTATTTTTACATTTTTACATTTTTTATGACTAGGATATTGTTTGAATCCTGTCATATTCCTTCTTGTTTTTATTTTATTTTTTTAAGTAGTATTCTGTCATCAACTATAAAGCTTGTTCTCATCTGGAAATAGCTTGTGTTGAACAAAGAAGATAGATGATTTGATTTTTTTTCTTTTGCCTTCCAGCTCAATTCAGTATTGATTTTGACCAATTTTTAAAAAACAAACAAAAAAAACTGATCAGTCCATGGCTCTGTGTTCATACTAAGTCGATCAATGTCTATCTACTGTGTTTTTCAGGCCGACACAGGTGAAATGGCAGCTGATGGTAGCGAGCTGCTACAGAAGAAGTGGTGAGAACAGCTCTGTTACTTTTCACAGCACTGCAAAAATAACATGCAAGTGCCTGTTTTCTGCCAGTTTGATACTGAAAAACAGATCACATAAAGGACTGGACCCTAAGAGATTATCATTTAGTGAAATTAGGTTGCATCTTCACCGTTTCTGAAGAAGGATAATGTGGGAAAGATTAACAATTATTTAACTTAAGAGTTTCAGAACTACTGATTTAGACTGTCATAGTTAAGTGAAGTGGCAACTGGCTCCAGTTAAAGTTGTGAACATAATTTTTTTTTTTTTCCTTTACAGGAAACTACCAGAAAGCTTTGGAAACGTATAAAGACATCCACCGCAAGTTCCCAGAAAATGTGGAATGTAATTAATGCTGTTTTTCACACAATTTTCAACAAAACTCTTGAAAAATTGCACATAACCCACTGATCAGAGTGTAAATAAAATTTTAAAAACTGTGTATGTTTGTGTGCAGGTCTGCGTTTCTTGGTGAGGCTGTGCACAGACATGGGACTGAAGGAGGTCCAAGAATACGCCACCAAGCTGAAGAAGGTGGAGAAGATGAAGGAGATTCGAGAGCAGGTATGTCTCTTGTGGCATATTAGTGTAAATGAGAAGCTGTTCTTCTGTTCTTTATCACCAGTTTTAAAGCCTGATAGTGATTCACCTTGTAGATGTAGAAAATTAGAAAATTATATATATATATATATATATATATATATATATGTATGTATGTATGTATGTGTGTGTGTGTGTGTGTGTGTGTGTGTGTGTGTGTGTGTGTGTGTGTGTGTGTGTGTGTGTGTGTGTGTGTGTGTGTGTGTGTGTGTGTGTGTGTGTGTGTGTATATATATATATATATATATATATATATATATATATATATATATATATATATATATACACACACACACACACACACACACACACACACACACACACACACACACACACACACACACACTCTGGATTAAGGTCCAGATACATCAAAAAACATAACTAAGTAAAGATTACATATGTTTGATTACATATATGATTACATGATATATGATATATGATATGATTACATATCCCTAGTATGTTTACTTAATTTACAGAAGATTTACTTTTACATACTAACCTTATACAAGCAGCCTAGTTTAATAATATAACATTGAATTAGTCATTACATCTGAATATTAACATTATGCAATTCTATAAACAACCTGATTGTTTCGCAGTCATAAATTACAGACCTTTTGTGAGCTAATTAATAATTTTTCCACACCGTTGTACTGGCATCCTGTTGTCTTTTCTTGGGCAAGAATGCGCCGATTGTAAATGCACATGTTTCCTTTTACCATGAAGTCAGTCAGTGGTCTCCACAGCTCCAGAAAACATTAAAAACAGCTGGGTTTTTTTTCCTTCTCTTGATTTTTCCATGAATCAAACCATGATGAGAGGAGAGGAGAGCAGATGCTTTACAGCTGTCTAACACCTGGCTGGTGCTAATGCTTGGTCCTTTAAAACATTTCTTGTGGACAGATAATTATTCACAGATCATGCTGTTGTTTTTGATTGTTGAATGTCACCTGAAACATCTGAATGGATCGGATACAGTGAGTAGTGAACAGTTTTATCATAGCCAGCCAGGATGAATATTGCTTTTATTATGGTGTAAATTAAGCATGTGTTTCCTTATTTATCTAAACCTAAAATAACTGGAGACATATGTGTGTCCCTAGATTGGCAAGTACTGTTTGCTTATATCTGATATTTAAAGACATTTGTAATGTTAATCTATACAAACTGAATGTTATCCTACAATACTTGCTTCAGTTTAAGCCAAGACATATTTAAAGACATTTGTAATGTTAATCTATACAAACTGAATGTTATCCTACAATACTTGCTTCAGTTTAAGCCAAGCTGAAATCCTCTTTAGTTTTCTGCTGTATCCCTTTTTTCTTTTTCTTATCATTTTTGTCTTAATAGAAATGTTCCGCCAAATTGTCATTGCACGTTTGTAGCACTATCAGACACACAATGAACAGCTGACCAGAGATATCATCTTTTGCTCTGTTGAAATCTGGCACCTGTGTCACTCACAATGAAATTCTGCCACAGTGACCTTAGTCAGAGATTTGGTTGTGTTATGCTATTCACAAGTGAGAAATGTAAGTATATTTTGATTATGTAAAATTGGTTTAAATGGTAATTTTAAGATCCCTGGGATATGATTTTACATCAGTTTTTTTATTTTTTGATTTGGGAATATTTTGCTCCATTCAGCTCTGAATAAAAGCCGAATAAGAAAATCCCCTAAAAGTCCCAAATATCACATTGTTTAAATCAATTCTGCATGGTATCCTTGTCTTGAAGGATGGCATGACTAGAATCTGGGGTGGCTCCCGGACTTTAAAGGTCCACACCCAAAACTGGTGACAAGCCTGTGATCCACAAAGCCTGGCACCGGTTTTGGGTCATTCAAGTTTTGCAGAAGACCCGAGAGTAACAAAGCCGCATGTATTTGTCAGGGCCAGGAATGGATGAGAGGGATAGCTCTGTCAGATCACGACCAGCTGCTCTTAAATCAGCCCAGAGATGCTGCTGGAGCAGAGATGCTTCTCTACAGAGAGATGGACAGAGCCAGAGGGTTGACTCATTAATCCCAGAAACCCTCCGAACTGAATGACAGCGAAAAACAAGTGATCAAAACTGCATGGTGACGGATAAGAGAATGATCAGAACCAAAGACTAGCATATGAAGAAGATATAATCGCTGTTCTGTCTGTTGTTGTGTTTATGTGTTATTTTGTCTCGGTAATCTTTCTATCCTTGTTTTTATTTATCTATCTGTCTATCTGTTTATTTATTCATTTAAAAAATTGCATCAGTCATTTTTTCTAACTGCTTGTTGCTGTGGTGTTTCTGCCATTGACCAGTAAAAGTGACTTAATTTATGAGACACAGAGGGGGAGACGAATAAAGAGAGACACTAATAGCAGCACAGGCTCCGCGCTGGAAAAACATGTCACCAGAATCCAACAGTCATTAAATGTCTCTGCTCTTCCATCTGAGCTGATAAAACTGGATATGTCAAAGACAGATATTTTTATTTCAAGTTAAACTACATTTAGAACTCTGTTTAGTATTATTCATTCCCTGTCTGCAAATCTAGTCTTAATTTCCCCAATCCCCCATCTCCCCCCTCCTCCCCAACCCTCTCTCTCTCTCTCTTCCCGCAGAGGGTGAAGTCGGGGCGGGAGGGCAGTGCCAGAGGTCGGAGGGAAGGCAGAGAGGGTAGTGCTGGGAGTGCTGGTGAGTCACGCACCATGATATATAAGATTCTCTGTATATAAACACATCATCCAATGTACTGAACACCTATTGTTTTTTTTAAGACTAATGACATCTAACTTCACAAAACAAAATCTTGAATTTAATTAACATCGGGAAGAAGCAGGGACTTAACTGAAGTTGAAAAATATGAAGAACATTAAATTTACCATTTTGTAACACATCTTGGGTCCCGAACATCAGCATGAATGCATATATTGTTAACATGGATAAGGCTATGTTCCAACCCCAGTACTTATTTATTGCAGGTTTAAATGTGTCTGTAGCACAATGACTTGAAAACTCACGTATTAAAAGCCAGAATAAGTTGCAGTTTCAAATTTACACACTTCTGCTCCTATTCTTTAATGAGACAGTTTTAGACATTTAGATAGTATTTTATTCTGCAAAGTTTCTTGGACAGTTGCTTGTGTTAAATCAACAATTTATCTTTGAGAAGTGTGGAATTTTCCGTCAGTACTTAAACTAGGTATTATATCAACAATAATATTGAAACATTCCCTACCATAAGGGTAAGTCAGGTCATTTATACACATGCAGGTGGTTTTGATTAGAACCAGAGCCTTTGATCAAATAATCAAATCACTCTTTAGCTCATCCTCATTTTCTTTTTTTTTTTCATGTATGTCACTGCTTCCCTCTCTCTTCTGTCTGTTGTTCACACAAGCTGCTGAGCCATTAGGCATCTCCACACTTGTCCTCAACTCTCCTAAGAAGGCCAGCATTAAGGGTATATCTCTATACATCACACCAAGCCTTGAGTAGAGTAGCAGGCTGTTTTCATCATGTTTTGTTACAAATCCTTCATCATTTTTTTATGTCCATAAAAGGAACTGTTGGAAAGATACAGCTACATATCCAAATCCCACTTCTAAATCCTGATGGGGTCACTTGACAGGTCAGACTCTGTGACGGGTCAGATTTACAGTCCCAACTCGGCTGATTGGTTTCCTGCATCCCATCCTTGAATTTTGCTTAATGACACAGGGCCTTGCTGCAGTTGTTTCAGAGCAGCCATTTGGTTAAAAGTCCTTTAAAATGGCATGAGAGAGGATTTTTGGGTAGGACTTTCCTTCAATATTTAAATATTAATGAGATCTCAAAAGTAAAAATTAGCTCTTTGGATGCCAGCAGAGAAGTTGCAATGTGATACAGCCCAGTGTTAATGCTGCTAGTGCAGGATGAAGGTCGACCTGCAGGCTTTGTATGATTTATAGGAACAAAACCAATAAGGAATGTTTCTTTCCATGCTAAATCTCCTTCTCCAAACTCTTTCTCTTTCTCTTTTTCTACTCAACTTATAAATCCGAACTCTTTTAGCTTTCTTTCCCTTTCCAGTAAGTCAGTTGAGATGCATGATGATGCAAATGGAGTGACAGTGTAGAGCCCAGACGATACAGAGATAATCAGGTCCCAGCAGCCACCTGAGAAAGTCTTCCACAGCTTTAGCGCTCCTCCAAGACAGATCCACAGCAAATACAAACACATACCCTAGACTGGCTCCAGCACTGGAAAGCTGGCTCATCAGCAAAGCTCAAATTAAATCCAGGCAAACTGCGGAGCTGCCAAAAAACTGTAACAAGGCCCAGGTTTTCTCTGCGAGGTGCAGCTGAGCACCCATGGTGTCCTGCGATGTGCTTGAATATATGTATCAGACACCTGTTAATGTGCATGCCGCTCCCCCCTGCCAAAACTGCCTTTATTCCACAGTGTCCTGATAAATTAGATTAGAAGACCTCACACTCGTATGTTTTTATTTTCCAATATTGTTCGTCCTGCCAGGGCTGTAACTGGATCCGTGGAAACGAACCGGGGGGATTCAGCATTGCCTTGCATGTTCAGTCTCTCATATCCCTGGATATTGGCTATGACACAGTTTTAAGTTGTTGCACTAAACCCTGAACTCTTTTTCTTACTTCCCTAAGGCCAATCAGAGGAGGTCAAAGCAGGTGAGAGAGAGAAGTTTATAAGATACCAGCAGAACTCTCATTGCATACAGCAGGCTTATTGCCTCTCTCTGTGCCACTTGCCTTTTGTTCTCTATCTGTCTGGTTTTCCTTTCCAATGCGATAAACCTCATTTTTTTGTCTGTTTTTTCTGGCTCTCCCAGTCTTCATCTGTTTTCTCACTGTTATTCTGTTTTTCCTGCCCAGTATCTCAAACCGAGTCTAAACAACTCAGTCCACTGTTGGACTCAGGGAGAGGTATGTAAGGTTATTACTCAACTTATAAAAAGTCAAACCAGTTGGGTTGTAAGATTGCACTTCTTGCCTCTTGTTCACAATAGACTTAGATGGGGAGACAATAAAAAAAACAGGGCTCGCTCAGTTTCATTCCAATCATTTCTCTGTTGCGTCAAGAGAATGTCAAACATCTGAGATAAAGCTACAGCCTATTGAACTGTGCGAAAATGAAACTGAAATTTTTTGTTTTATCTTCACTGGGTCTTTGAAAATACTTTCAAAAGGATTGACAGTGAAAACTTCACCATAAATGGACATTAAATAATTTTGTGTATTTTACCAACTATAGTATTAGTGATCAGCAGAGATTAAGCAACTAATCACATAAGCTCTGTGCATTTCCAGTAACAGTAATATCTTACTGCTCAATTACTGCTTAACTGCTTCATCAAACTGCTTACTTAATGCATCTTACCTAGGATCATTATTAATGTTAAAAATGTTTATTTGATGTTAGAATAAATTTTAAAGGGTGAGAGTAAATGGGTTGAACTGCCCTTTAAACGCAACAGTATCATACAGTCTGCTGTTTCTGTGTTTCTGGGTTGTGCCAGATTCTGATAGCTTGGTATCAGTATTATAATACATAAAAGCACTGCATTTTTACAGTCATACCTAATGCAAAACCTTTTACTACTGAAAACCGTCTGAGCTGCAAAAAGACGCTGAAGAAGTGAGTTACTCTGAACTGTTTTCCCAAGATCAACACACAAGATAAGAAACCTAAATACATTGTTACGTTCGAAACACACGGACCTGTTTCAGAAATCTTCTGACAGGCAGCTGAAAACTGTAGTCAGTGTTTGCGCTGAGTTATTCCACAGAGGAGGAAGGAGGGGATCGCCCCAAACCCTCTTTCAGATATCTGAGAAAACCTCTAGTGCACCTGAGAGTTTTCCCTCTTTTCTGTAAAGTCTACATATTTGCAGCACTGTACATTGTGTGTGTGTGTGTGTGTGTGTGTGTGTGTGTGCGCACGCACGACCCGGCGAGGCTTACGACTAGTTCTCTCTCACATCCAAACCTGAGTCATAGTGTCAGTCAAAGAGCAGGAGAAAGGTGTGTTGAAATCTGCTGATATACTTTTTTGATGAGCTTACTCTCACTGTTTAAATAAATAAACTTGTTAAAACAAGGGTTTACCCACGTGGGGTTTACGAAGGCTATCTTTGACTATATTTTTTTTACGCTCATGTAATCCTCCGAAAAAGTCTGAGCAAGAAAGTAAGTTCCAAAAGCCAGAAAGTTTGCTCTTCGATATTGATCAACGCACCCGGTCAACGCTTCACAGAAAATATTGTGGCCATTGCTGCCGTGGAGGCGTATAAAACTCAATCATTGCGACTTTAGTTGCAGAAACAAGCGATAAATTTCAGCCCTGGCTTTCAACCTTTAGTGTCATCCCTCATTTCTGTGTCTCCCAGATGTGTCTTATAAAAAGAGGAATGCCACTGAGAACCTCCAAGAACGGGGGGGGGGGTGTTGGAGAAAGAAAGTCCATTTTCCAGCAGAGGTTTCAGTTTGCCAGCAGTTTGCGAGGCCTCGTGTGAGATGTTAAAGACCGCGAGGGAAGGTGGAATATCTCCTTTATGTTTTTCAGCCTTTTTTTTTTTTGCTATTGCTTTCATCAGTTTCCAAGGTTACCTGGCAGCCAGATGTTGGCCACCACTGACTGTAATCATGTCTGTCCTTCAGCTCACCAGAGCGCCTTTGTCAATCTGTCATCTGAGCCACGAACATAAACACATTCTCCAACGTATTCATCACATCTTGTCAGGGGTTACCAGCTCTGTTAGGATCCAAGCTGGCGTTGACACTCAGTGTCTTGCTAAAGGGCCCTATCGTGAGATTTCGGACACTTGCTAATTATCATCATTTTTGTGTCATCACTAACAGCTGTTGCTCAGTTGCGATTTTCGCATCCATAAGACATTGCATTGTGGGATTGTTAGCGGAAAGGAGCACATTTTTCAGGGCACTAAATGTGGATGTATTTTGCACTATGGACTCTGACTCACAACTAAAATGTAGGACAGTGAATATAATGCACTACAATGTAAACAGGGAGAGATATCAGACAACTCCTATGTCATATTTGGATAAATTATTAAACCAATGTCACTTGTACATTTAAAGGTGCTTGGGTGCTTAAAAAATATCCTGTTTAAAATCTGTTCAGTTTAACACATTTGGAAGATGAAGTTCACGTATGTTAAACAAATAAAAGCCCCAACACACCACACACTCATACATACAGACACACACTTCATAACTTCCAGTCTCACGTCTCCATCGTGTTGACTTTTCAGACAGTGTGAAAAACGAGCTCAGCTTCAGCCTGACCTCCGATCTCTTTCCAGTTTATCCAGTTGCGTTTTAAATTGTTGAGGATACACAGAGTCACAGACATTTCAGTTACAGCTGACATTGTCATCTACCAACAGTGATCTGAGGGCAAAAGAAGCTATGGAAAGCCACATAAATCCATGACAAGTCATGTTGGCCAGCTGTTACCAGAAAAATTGTGATTTATTTTGGGGAGGAAAAGTCTTCTGCTGTAAGTTTAGCTTTCAGTGTACACTGTGTGAGTTGAAAAACGTGTCAATACTTAGAAATAAAGGTCTAAAAAAACCCCAACAGAATTTTGAAAGTGTAAACATCCAAGACCCCTAAAAGTGACATGTATACATAATATACATAAATGGGGCAAGCTCTGAGGTATAGTTACAGACCTTTTAAATTGTGTCAGAAGAGCTGATTCAGACAGACCTATGACCGAATTTGCTGAATTCAAATGTGCATATGTGTTTTCTGCAGACAGCAGCCACAGCAGCAGCAGCACCACCAAAGGAGAGCGGCTGAGCGCCAAGATGAGGTCACTTCCTGCCTCCAATGAGCCATACGAGGCAAGCGGCCCAAAAGAACTAGGTGAGGACAACCTACTATTTTCGCTGTCTCGCTCCTCACCTCTGTAAACAGTAACGTGAGACAAGCTACGTCACTTGCTACCCTTTTATCTTTGAACCCTTTGTTTTTCTTGGGGTTTCTGGACACTTGCACTTCCAATCTCCAATCTCCTATATTTATATGATATATATATATAATCATAGTCAGACCAGTTTTCACTCCCAGTCTGATATAAAAAGTTGCCCTCAGCAGCACAAGAAGTAGAGGAGGAAACTTTGTTTTTTCAGTCACTGATGGACCATGAGACGACAGACGGGTCTTAACAGTGACAACTAAGAGAAAACGGTGACCTTTTACCTAAGGTCCCCCTGTTTAACTTTTTTAAAACAGTTCATAAAGATATAACAAATAGTTTATAACTGATTATAATGTAGTTGTAAGCGGATATAAGTGTTTATTAATGTATTTGCTTACGACAGTAACTCTTTCTCCAGGCACCCATAAGTGGATTTTGATGAAAAACAGCTTTGGAAAACTCAGAAATTAAGGTGTTTGTAGAAACACTCTTAACTTCCAAGACTGTTATTATCATGAGTAAATGCTCAGTTCCTCTTGTCTGTAGACGCTTCCTATGTGGACCCCCTGGGGCCTCAGGCGGAGAGACCAAAGACAGGGGCCAAGAAGCGCGTGGAGGACGATGACTTTGCTGACGAGGAGCTGGGAGACGACCTGCTGCCAGAGTAGCTGCCTCCAGCCTGTAATCCACCCGCCGCTGAGTCTGATCAAACTTTTTCTCTCTGGTCACCATTGAGAGGCAAGAAGCACAGAAATTCGCCACAAAACCAAAACATTTTAAATTCAGCTCTTCAGCAAGAAACAAACGTTATGGGACAGAGACTTTATTTTTCATGTGCTTCAATGAGGGTCCAGTAACTGTGTTATTCCTTCACCGGTTAAATCAGCAGTTGAATGTCTTCACATCAGACTAATCCACTTTATATTACATCTGAATCATGAAAAAAAGATATTCATACTGTTGGTTTTTTAAAGATAGATATTTGTATGGTTCATATCCATTTAGCAGAGAAATACCTGTATAAATGGAAGTGAATGGCAAAATGTTCTCCAAGAAGCTGGTCACAGTGCAGTAGTAAGTATTGGGACAGTTTCGTTGTAGCTCTGTACTCCATCACAATGACTCTGAAACTAGACGGTCACATGGTGTTGGTTGAAGTGTAGATGTTTAACTTAATGCTGACATTCATTTTTGGTGAAGTGTGTAGAAGTTGGACGTGACATGTTTGGACGTGCTGTTCCTCCTGATATGGATGAGAACACTCAAAAACAGATGTGGTTCAAAGTCTGCACATTTACCCCAACGTCACCTTTTCATTTAACATCCAGTGTTGGAGCTCAAAGCCAAAACGATTAAAAACATATCACTGTCCTCATATTTTTTGACTCCACTGTATGTTTCCAGGTGTTAGCCTGGGAACCTTCTGGAAATATACTAGACTCATGTAATATATCAATCGCAGGCCCTGTATCATAGCTTTTTTGGCATTTTTGTACTTATTTTGAATATATTTATAAGTAGTATAATATTTATATTTTTTCTTTTTTGTTCATGTCTTTGTTGTTCATTCTTTATAAATAAAAGATAAAGTATTTTATCTACTCATGAAAAAAAATGTGTAGTTTAATTCGGTGCACAAAAACCTTCAGGTGAAACACAAAGCATGTGAGTTTTTCTAGTACAGAAATCAAACTGAGAGTCTCAGTAATTTATGTGAAGTTTTCCTCTGCACTGCAGCAAATCTTTCAAAGGATTTAGTGCAGAGTAAAACTGTACTGAATAAAACGTCAACAGGCTTTTTAGAAGCAAAATATTAATGTAATTTAAAGCTTTCTCTTGCCTCATAAGTCTTAATGACATATTTCACAGTACACATCATCTAGGGGGAATGGAAATTTAAAAAAATGTTTTTTTAGTTGTTAAAAAATGATGTTTATTAATATTAATGATGTGATTGTTCGACCTTGACATTTCGTTATGGAAACAGAGTGAGAGGCTTGGACATGAGGTTGGATCCAGTCTATGTCCATGCGAAGCTGGACTCTGGCCTGACGCCAGGATCCTGCAGCAGAGCGCACACACCCAGCGGTCTGGACGTCCCACTCCCGTCAGAGGCTGCTCTCAGGAAGGCTGAGCTGAGCTGAGGGTTTAAGACGACACCTTTTTTCTTCTTTTCTAGCACTTCAGTTTGATTTACAGTTGTTCCGGAAGGTGGATCACAGTGTTCCCGCGCGCACAAACCGCTTCCATTGGATTTTACGCATTCGTCACAACAGGAAATCTCCTCCTTGGTGGCATTTTCGCGTCTCCGACATAAAGTTACAGGTGTAAAACTCCCAACGCGGTAATACTTTCTAATTCTGAGTAAATTCATCAGTCCTGGCAACGACGTGGGCGCACGGTGCCAAAATGTTTCCGCGGTGTCCCTGGCGGCGCGCCTGCGCCTCGGTCTCCACGCCAGGACTGCGGACTGTATCTCTGCCGCTCGCTTCCAACATTTCACTGGAGTATAACGGAGGGAAGTAACCTGTTCCTGGTAAATTTCGCCTCGTTAACAAAGGTCTCTCGTATTTTGCTAATTAATTTAAGAAGTTAAGAAGGACAAGAGCGGCGCGCAGGGAAACCGTTTTCAGTGTAAGCGTATTCTAGGACGACGCCGGACCAGGACGCACAGACAGTGATGCCCCGTCGGATCCGCGTCCTGCTGCTGCTGCAGCTCCTGCACCTGGCCCTGCTGCTGCTGCTTCCGGGCTGGCCAGCCGAGGCGAGGCGGGTACGGAAGAAGGCCACCAGGGCCCGCTCCTGCACAGACCTGCCGGAGGAGATCCTGGAGCAGATGTTCGGGCGGCTCTCGGTCGGAGTGATGAGCGCCTTCCATCACGCCCTGGAGCTGGAGCCGCAGGTAAAACTAAACCTGACCTGCCCCGGAGCGCCGCGATCCCCGGCCGACAAGACCCGCCTCCCGGTCAACCTGCTCAGCATCTCCCCCTGGGCCTACAGGTGAGAGCAGGTGGAATTTAACTTCCAATAGTATTTTTATTATATGGAATATTTAGGGGAAAAGTAAAATATCAAAATTCCAATTTATATTCTAGTCATTCAACAAAAACTTCACCTTCCCGCCGTTTTCTCATGAAAATGTTTCCATAACGTGTTTACGTGTGGACACAAATAGTGTGGTTTTATTATTAATAACAGCGTTTAGTCTCTATTTAACGTTTCACTGGCGCAGGGCAGAGTTTTAACTCAACCAAGGTTTTTCTAACATTTCCAGCTCAGTTTGAAAAGCCTCCTGATCAGATCAGCTTCATGACTGACAGACCTCTGAAATCAAAATTATCATTATTATTATTATCATTATTATTATTATTATTATTATTACAGCCCCCAATAGAACACTAACCCCAGAAATGCCTCGCATATCGGTTCACAAAGGGGGGGGGTGTTGTGTGGGATTTCAATGGGTCTCTAATTCAAAATGTGCTAAGTATAACAGAAAATATTCAAATTTTCTTATCAATTCAAAAATATTCATAAATATGAAGTACTCTAGACATAAATGATTTTATCATACACCAAAAAGATCTTGAAATTCTGTTAAAGAAGTGTTGTTGACAGAAGCGTCACAGGATCATCTACAAACAGTTTCCAGCACAGACGGGACTCTACTGCCCTCTTGTTACACTCATACAAAAACCTCCAACAACCAGGACATTTGAACCACAGTCCTGTGCCTGTGTGTGGTACATACAGTTACATATATTAAAAACATCATTTGTTGCGGTCTGACATCTTGAGTATACATTGAGTAAAAGAGAAAGTTGAAATGAAACAATACAATATTTTCCTACAGGAGGTTCGTAGACATAGTTTATCAAGTTCATGTGTGCCTGACCTGTAATGCAGCTCAAAGAACGTAAACTCTACAGAGACAAAAAAAAGTGTATCTGCTGATTTCACCTTTGCAGGATCTCATACGACCCGACCAGGTATCCCCGCTACATCCCCGAGGCTTACTGCCTGTGTAAGGGCTGCCTGGTCGGACCGTACGGCGAGGAGAGCGACCGGCACCGGAGCACGCCGGTCTACGCCCCCTCCGTCATCCTGAGGCGGACGGGCTCCTGCGTCGGCGGCCGCCACTCCTACACCGAGCTCTACGTGTCCGTGGCCGTGGGCTGCACCTGCGTGCCGCTGCTGGAGAAGGAGCGAGACGGCCACAACAGCAACCAGAGCCTGGAGAGAGCGCGGCCCAAGGCCGGACGGCTCAGGCCTGTGGCCAAGAAGGTGTGAGGCAGGAAGGGCAGTGCTGCTCCACATGAGTTTTTGCACATTGTGTCCACATCGTGTGGTTTCCGTTTTTTCTGTTTCTACAAAACATGTAGATGTAATGATTTTACCTGCAAAGCACAAGCAACTTTAACTAGCCCCCAAAGTATTGAACATCTGGATGATACAGGGTTTGTTTTACATCACTGTTCCTTGATTTAAAAAAAGAAAAAAGAAAATCCTTGTTTTTTAACCTGGAAAGAAATTCGGGGCTTCGTTTATCAAACTTTCTTTCTTGGCTCGTTCAACGTTGTTTTGGACAGAATCTCGGAATCGACCTGGACTTGACAAAGAGACAAAGACGCATCAACCATGGTTTTACAAGGAAAAAAAATATACAAGTGCAGCAAACCGAATCTGCACCTGCTGTACAGGCTGGACTGGGGAGAAAAGGCCCTAAAATCCAGAGAAGAGATGAAACTCTGAAGTACGCTGTGACAGTTGAAAGCTTGGTTCATCCAAAGTACAGAAAACATATTTCACTCACCTTTACAGATCATTTTGTGTTTACTTGCCCAGATTTTGAGAAATTTATTTGTATGATTTCCATACCACAAACAAAAAGACTTTTCCCCTGCACTGAAGATATCTGAAAACCTTGGTCCATTTAAACCAAACCTACCTTCGTTAACCATTACTACTGGAAATAAATGAGAACATGTTCATGTTAAAAGAAGATGGAACAACCCTTTAAAAACTAAACAAACAAATCTTGTCTTATGGAATTAAAGTTCTGATTATTATCAATGGCCATGATCAACGCTGCCACCTACTGATTTAAGGAAACAACTGAAAGTTCTGCACCAGGAGAAACCTGGGGAGATATTCCCTATGTTATTCTGAGACACTTTAATGAAATAAATCGATACAGAATCATATGTGTAAAATAATACCCCCCCCCCCCGCAATAAAAAAAAAAAAAACAACCCACACCTCCTGGTGATTTTTGAGAACTGGCACTAAACATATTCTGCACATAAACATGTAGTTTGATGATAAATTAAAATAATGCAATCTATAAAGTTTAGCAATTGATTTTACTGAGACATCCTTCACAGTTTGTTTTGGATAATACTCAAATATTTCTGATTTTACATGATTAAATTTTGTTCCAAAGGAAAAAAAACACAGGCATGTCCAGAATCAATTTCATAATTTAAAAAAATGAAAACCCTTGTTTTTTTAAAAAGGTTTGCTCTAGTAAATAATCACTTATTTCAATTAAACATTGACTTTCATTTAAACTTTTAGTATCTTATCTTTTGGATGTTAAATACAAATGAGGATAAAAGGAAGCCAATCAAAGTTGCATTAACTGACAAAATACCCCATATGATCAATATAAGACAAGTCTGGTTTATGTCAAAATTTATGAGAACAACTCATATTCTTTGGTTTTAAAGGTGCTGACAGAAAACCTGGCACTGATCCGAAAACTGTAAGTAATTAAAAATACTAAAACTGGGAAGTTGATCCAAAACATGGTTCAGTGGATCAATTTAACAGTTAGTGGTGATGTTTCCGGACACTAAGTTCATCAGTTTGCAAAGAGTGAAATCGCCTCTCATAGTAACTGTAAAACAAAAATTCAGCACTGAGTTATTTCCTAGTCTCATTTTACATTTTCAGGAAACAGAAACTGGTTCCATTTTCGTTTAACAGCAGTGGTTTCTCAGTGTGTAATGATAAACTCATTAAAGGGGGTAAGAAAATAAACATCTACTACAAACAATATTAACTTTCCTTCTTTTTTCAATCTGCTCTTCCTGCTTCTTTCTTCCTGTTAAAAACTGAATGGTCGCCTGATGAGAAATCAAATGAAACGTTTAAGAAGGTTTATTCTCAGGAGAGTTCACGAGCTATACATCTGTTCAAGGACTTGCATTAAAGTGTTGGGGTTTTTTCCACCCATTTCTTCTATCATACACTCTACATCTACTTTCACTCTTGTTAGCTCGAGGTGGCATCTTCAAATGCTCCCCTTTTTTTGGAACATCATCCAGAACTGAAAGATATTTAAACTGCAATGAAACAAAACAGAAGAGCAGCAAAACTTTACATAAGAGAGGCTGAAACCATTAAATACTTAGCCTTTTTGCTTAACAACTTACAGTACATTATTAACCAAAAATTAATGTCCATTCATTTTCCATGGATTGAAAAGACAGCAGGTTACCAGATATTTATTCAGTTAATGAGCCATCTGAGTCAAGAGACTGTTTTTGTCCTAGTTCCTTTGTAACTGTTGATTGTTAACGACGGCTGTAAGATGTCCATGTGATGCTGCCGTCTCTGCTCCGATCATTCAAAGATCTTGATGGGATGGAAGGTTCCGCTCCTCATGGGGACAGCATGCGAGACGGATAGTTGACGAAACAGCGGAACTCATTGGAGAGATTTCTGTTGTGTCTTGGCAGGAAGCTGCACATTTTCAAATCCAGAAGCTCTTTGGCAAGATTCTCCATGATGGCTCCTGCGTAAGAGAAATGAGAATCTTACTTAGGAAGCTGCTCAGATAAAAGGAAGTAAGTCGTTGCTCCTGCTGCTCCCTTTTTCCATCAAAACTTTGAATGAGACGATATTATCTTATATTACACCAGCGCCCCTCCCCCCACTCACCTGTACACAGCAGCACTTTGCCTTTACTCAGGTACTTGATGGTCTTGGCCACTTTGCTCAGACACTCCTCGGACAGGTAGGGGGGGTCGGCCAGTACGATGTCGAAGCTTTGGGGGGCCACGTTGGCCGGAAAAGTCAGCGGCTCGTTGTAGTCGTAGAAGACAAAGTCGTCTCCGTAGGCGGCGAAGCGACGGTCATACTCCAGCACCACGGCGGAGACCCGGTCGGAGCCGTCCACCACGCCCTGCTTCAGCTTCTGGTAAACGCTTGGTGCACTCACACACGCTATCCTGAGGGCAAAGAAGCATTACGACATTTTGAACCAGTGGTAGAGGAAGAGCCCAGATCTTATGCTTGAGTAGAAGTAGTGATACTACAGAGAAATACTCTCAACAGAAATACTCTCGACAGTAAAAGTCCTGCATTCAAAATTTTTACATAAGTACAGTAGTAGTAGTAATAGTTGTAAAAGCACCAATACAATAATACAAAGTATCAGCAGCAAAATGTAGTTAAAGTAGAATAAAAGCTCTGGTTTGGTCCCTCTGACTGATAATTGTTATATATGACATAATTAGATGATTAATAATGAAGCATCAGTGTTTCAGCAGCATGGTACTGTTGTAGCTGGTTTTTAATGCTTTATGTAAAGTTTGATATTAAGTACAGTGGCTCCCAACCTAGGGGCTGGGTCCCCTTAAAGGGTCCCCAGATAAATCGGTGGTGTTGGGAGATTTATTTACAAGACAAGAAATTTCTCTATATTACACAAATTTGTTTCCATGGGCTTCTGACACCTTGTTTTGTGAGATATTGGGTCATTTTACCGCTTTGAGGCTAGGCCTGTTACTGAGATGAACCAATGTGAGAAATTTAGAGGGGAAATGTTTCTTTGGTGAAAACTGCTCAGACATCTGATATGTGGCAAGAGGCCCCAACTACATGCTGCTTTTCTCTAAGAGATCATGAGGTTACCACTGGTTTAACCTTTAACTTATCAATTTTTTGTACATGCAAAATCTCATTGTGTAAGTAACTAATAACTACAGCTGTCTGATATATGAGGTGGAGTAAAAACAACAGTATTTCTGTGTGATGTTTGGAGAGGTAGAAGTATAAGTATAGTACCTGAGGAAATGTACTTACTTTCCACCACTGCTTAAATCTCCATCGTCTCAGAAAGACGTTGTAGATAAAACTCAATTTGTGGTCGTGGTTTGTTGCTCTTTGGATTTTTCATGTTCCTCTTAAAAAATTCATCTTAAACATCAGGTTTTGGTGTCAGTTTCCAACAGAGGCTTTTTTTTGTCTTCCACATGTAACCCCACAGAATCTTTTCAGTGACTATGTGTTTGAGTCTGAGCTCTGTCAAAACACAGGTGACCTACACACAGAGCTGAACCTGAACGCATCCATTGTAGACGCTGGAGAGCCGAAGCTGCTGCTGCACTGTGTATGCGTGTGTCTGCATGTGTCTGCGTGTGTATGCGGGTGTGGTTTTACCTGCCTCCCTCTCCAGCTTCACGTACGACCTCCTCTGCTAACTGACTTGCTGTTTCATCACTGTACCAGAACTGACTCATCCGCTGGTAGACAGACAGACAGACAGACAATATATTCAATGTATCCTCATGTTTACTGCATCACTACTGAATAATCCATAAAACAGACGCACCAATGCAGTGTCAGTGTTTCCGTCCCCTGCTCCTTAAGCCAGTTAAACTCACCCAGTCCTCCTCCACCGCCCCCACAGCGAACTGGTCTGGTGGGGTCTCACTGTGAGCTGCATCGGTCCTGGTCTGGTTGTAAAACTCCTGCAAGGCAGCCAGTGTGTGAGCTGACAGCGTAGGAACGTCGTCGTCGCTGTCGCTCATGGCTGACGGTGCAGAGGAGGAAGATGAGGAGGAAGAGAACACCTGAAAGAACAGGAGAATGTGATTACTGATCACATGTTTAACTGGTTCACTCAAGCCGGCGAGAAACCTATTGATCAACTGGACCTCATGACTGAGGATTCCTGTCCAGCTGATGTATTTTATTGTATGTAATGATACTACAGAGCAGAAATACCCTCAAAAGTAAAAGTCTTGCATTTAAATTTTACTCAAGTACAAAAGTATTAGCATCAAAATGAACCTAAAGTACCAAAAGTACAAGTACGCCTTATGCTCAATGATCCATTTCAGAATCATGTATATAATAATACTGGATTTTAATTAGTGCAGCTGCTGCAGTAAATGGGGCAACATTTATTTACATAGTAAACTACAGGGATCAATAAAGTTTGATCTCATATTAAACTACAAGCATTTGAGTACAGTATTGTACAGTTTTGAGGGACTTTATCATTACTTTTATTTACATTTTATGAAACTTTATACTTCACCACATTTCAGAGGGAAACTTCTACTTTCTACTCCATTACATTTATTTGAAAGCTTCAGTTACAAGTTACTTTCAAGATTAAACTCTTACATTAAAAAACATTCAATACGCTCATAAAATACAATGTGTTGTAAATCAAACCAAAGTTTGGGAACTGATTAAGATTCTGCAGACAAAACACATGAAGAGCTTATAAAATATGACGCATTGTTACTGATTAAACAATGTGTAAAATAAAAAAGGGAGAAAAAAAAGAAGTAAATACAACCCCTACATCAAACACACATTAAAAATAGCTTTTAAAGCACTGCTACTTTTTATTTTATAAAAAAATTTAAAAAAAATGAACAACAATTTTGCAAAACTTTGGACTCTGAATAAGAGTCAATTCTGGGTTAACTAAGAACTGATTTAGTACCCAAACCTTTGCACATGGTAAAACTCCTGGTCATTTTAAATTCGTGAAATGAAAAGTAGAAGTGCATAAACATCTGAAGGATTTTGCTGCAGGCGCAAAAATACATAAAATATGTGTTTATTTAAGGTTTAAACTGAGATGCAGCTTCGACAGTAAATGCTACTTACACATCAGTACAAGAGTAATAATAACCTGCTCGGGGCATTTTTACTTCTTCTATTTTAGATCATTTAAAGCACATTTCACTGCTTTACATGTATCGGTTCTTTTACTTCATCCGAATCTTTCCTTCCTCGCTGTTTACATTCGACAAACTGTTTCACTGTTTGTTTGAAGCTATTTGGCTTAAAAGCCTCAACTGGCTCCGATTTTTCCCTCTGAAGTTTAACGACATTTGTGAGTAGTTAAAAGCTCGAACGTTTCTGAAATGTGGAGCAGAAGTGAACGTACCAGCCCAGATACCGATACTGGACAGTCCCGTGTTGTGTTGTCACCATGTGATAAGTCGCGGGATGATGACGTCTTCGCGGAAATTATGGCTCTTGCGGAGGGACAAAAGAGTTGAATGTGAAATAAATGTATTTTTCTTTTCCCAAAACGATTATAAGCATCTTGTTTTACTTCAAAATGTAAAGATTTCATCAATAAAGAAATTAAACAAAATAAAATGAATAAAATTCGCAATTAACTATTAAAAAACCATTTTGTTGTATTTATTTATTAACTGTATTTTAGTATCATGGTCTTTGTTGTTTTTAAGGTTGTTTTTCCTTTCATATGAGATGATCTGTAACTTCCATGTGCTTTATATGAAACATGGACCTGTGAGGAAATTAAATATTTATTTATGAAGGGACTAAACCGTCTGAATAAAGATAAATCTGGAGAGGGATCTGAGATGCTAGACTTTAGGATAAAAACAGTACCTATATAAATGGAAGGGTTAATAATGACATACCTGGAGGGCAGCAGTTTCACAGTTCAAGGAATGAGTAACCTAAACATATAAAATAGTCTGCAAACCACGAAAAAAAACCCAAAATGTGCTGGAGATTTATGATTCAGTTTCCTCATGGATTTAAACAGCTGCTGGTTGAGAATCATCTCTAACAGTATTCAAGGCTTTTTGGTGAAACTTTAGAAATGTGATTAAATATTTTTAGTAATTGTAGGTGCAATCACCAACAGGCACAACTGACATGGACGTAGTTTTTTTTAGACAGATTTTAAAAATCTGGAACAATTTTATATATTTTCTTTGAAAATGATGACAACTATTTTCTCCCTGATTTCTTAAACGATAGAGGACATTTGATTTAATCACTGTGATGTCAAACTTTCCTGTTACACACACAGAATTTGTTACTGTTATACCGATATCCAGGATCAGTTATAAGAGGTCTAAATGTCAGAGTCTAAATGTGTTAATAATCACATTGAAGATGATTTGTACACACAAAGGTTACTTCAAGAGGAAAGTTGTTTAATTTTTAAATCAGGATATATTAAATCTTAATGAAACATGTTCATATGTATAAATTCCAAATAGTAATAAGGCTAAAGAAAAAATCAATCCCAATAATGTATTATTTATTTAATCCACCAATTCATTTTTTATACAGATAACTTAATGGTCAAATTTTAATACTTTGTACATTATAGACATGACTGAACTTTTTATCAAAGATTTCAGAATATATTCTGAATCTTAAGACCCCAAGATTGATTTTACTGTAAATGCGATGATTTTAATTGAAAATATTGTACTCAAAAATGTCTGTTTTGATAAAAGATGGTTTTAGGATTGAAGAATTAAAATGTTTTCTTACTTTTAAAGGTTTTCTTCTTGCTGTTTGTGTCCTTTGCTTTTTTATTTCTCCCCATTTAAACTGATTGTACTTTGCATTTAGTGTTTAACAAATTTAAGACCGTCTTTGGTTTGACCACAAACACACAGTCACATTTGTTCTGTCAGCAAATAATTAAAAGGTATAATCTGAGGATTCAAATCCAAGTTGCCCCAATTACCAAATACAAAACACAGCACTTGCTATGAATCTGTCATTTTCATATGGGGACCAACATTCAACAACTACATTTAATGTAGTTTTAATGATTTATGAAGCTTTTAAAGGCTTATTTACATCAACTAACAGCCATAGTTATAAAAAAAACAAAAACAAAGAAACCTAAACAGAGCCTCATGGTCAAATATGACCAGTGGACAAACACATAAACTGGTTGTTTTGTTAATCTATGGGGCAAAAAGAACTAACTAACAAACAAAAGACCTTTTAGCTGTTCTTGTGAATTTAGATCAAACTTAAAGGGTCCATATGATAAAATGTTGAAGACTTACAGTGACATTGTAAGATCTCAGAGGCAGATAAAATAAACTGTAAACCAGCTGCAGGTTTGGTTTTCTGAAATGATGTTATTTAAGTCCAAGGCATCAGATGCAGTTAAATAATGAATTTTAATTTAAACAGTCTAAGCTGCGTGGACGAACATTTACCTGTGTTAAAATTGTAATATTTGATCATTATACATCATGTTTTTGGGAGAATCTGCTCAGGTCTGCATTTTCATCCACTGAATTATGAAGCATTAAAATCGTACATAAAAAACAATCAAAAACACTGAAATCTGAGAATGTCCAGTGTTCCATTTTCTCTGCCACTGAGAATAGTATAAATGAATCTAACTCATTCTGGTTCACTCTGCTGTGGAGAAAACATTAAATTGTGACACAAACGTTAAAATACCGAATCAAACCTGGTATTTTGTGAATCCTACCAAACACACAGGAAACGCTGGGAATATTTTCAGCTGAGTTGATTAAGTTTCAAGCCCAGGGAGCAAATCTGGATCCTGTGTGTCTGTGAAAGTCAAGTTCTTTATTTCTTCAGGCCAGAGAGAGAAACGTTTTACCTCCAAAATCCCAGATAATTAGTCTCTTAAAGCTGTTGGATTAATTTAGTGTGATAAAAGTATAATCAGTAGCTTTATTTATCACTAAATTAGATAAAAGACACTGAAAACAGAAAAAATATATGTAAAGGGAAAAAAGCAGAGGCCAGAACATTTTATACAATAAGTTTATGTACACTTTTACACTTCATTAACAAAACAGCCATTCTACAATAACCAGGATAGTGCTCTGAATGAGGAATCGGTCAAAACGCTTCAATGAGTGGCTCTGCTCCTTTTTTTTTTCATTTGGTTTGTTATTGCTGTCCTTCAACTCCCAACAGTCTCTGCTTGGATCCAGTGTGTGCAGAAGAGTGAGACGGTGGATGTGCTGCTGTAGAAAAAAACCAAAAAAACAAACAAAAACAAACAAAAACAAACAAAAAAACTACTTCTAAAATTAATCTGCTAAACTTTAGAGGCCTCGATTCATTTCATGGGCCTTTGTCTGTCTGTCTGGAAGGAGGGAGGGGGGAGGGGGCCGTGACGAAATACTACAATCCAAAATATCAAACTGCAAAAAAAAAAAAAAAGACAAAAAAAATAAACACAGACAAAGTTGCTCCCTCTTTAGCTGAATTCACACCATGTTGAATTCTTACAACTCTTCCTGCCTACTGGCATATAAAAAACATTTCAGTCCATTTTTTTCTCTTCTTCTGCTTCAATGAACATTTCTCATGGTTTCTGGTTTGAAAACATTTTTTTAATATATATTTATATATATATATGTATATATATGTACACCCTTTAGTGAAACGCAATCTGATTTTGGTTTTCTGTCACTGCCAACAAACGAGGAAATAAACAAACAAAACGAGGAAACAAACAAACGTACGAACGAACGCCCTCCTGTGCTGTGTGGTTCAGCGAGCCCAGAGACGGCCGGGCCGGCCATACCTCTGTTGTCATGGCAACTTGTCACGTGTTTGTATGTTGGGTGCACGTGTGTGTTTGTGAGTGTGTGCATCCACTGCAATTTATTTGGCAAATGGCAGGCACAGTCAACATTTGTTGTCAGTAGATGTATGACATGATTCACAAACACACACACACAGACAGAACAATCAACAAAACAAAGGCACTCAGGATTGGGGCGGTGTGTGTGTGTGCGTGCGTGTGTGTGTGTGTTGCCAAGGCCCCTCGAATACCTTCATCTGCAAGACCTGACACTGGAGAAAAAAACTTCTCCTTCACTTTTCAATGACAGCAACTGGTTTTGTGTGTGTATATGCGTGTGTGTGTATGTGCATGTGTACGCTCTGGTGGCCTCCAGGCACATGAGGAGGTGGTGGAGGGGGGAGGTAAACCCCGTCAACATCGGCCGCCACTCTGCCCCTCGACGTCACTGATGGTAAGCGTTCCGTTACTTCCGGTCCATTAGGGCAGGATCCTCCAACTGAGTCTGTCTGCTCTGCAGTTCAGTCTCCATGGTTACCTCATCATTATCATCATCATCATCAAGTCTGTCAATCACGTTGGAAGGGAGGGGAGGAGTCAAATAAAACAAAAACGAAATCCAAAGGGGGTGAAAAGGGGGTCAACATTGAAGGCATGAGATGGATCCCCAGGAGGCGCAGAGACAGAGACGTCCTCAGAGCCGTCTCCTTTACCCATAGTTCATAGGGGTGAAGCGTGGGAGGGGGCTCTCTGACTGGTTGCCTTTCAAAACGATGATTCTGAGGCGGAGGCTTTTTTTTTTTCTCTTTTGTCCAGTGGTTATTTGACACAGAGCAGGCCGCCCACGTTGGCCACGAACTCCTCCAAGCTCTTGAGGAAGGCGACCTTCTGCTTGCGGTCCATGGCGGGCGGCGTGCTGCTTGCTGTCAGCTTGTTGAAGGCGTCGGCCAGCCGCTGGTAGATGACGGCATCCCTCTGAGAGGAGAGCAGGGTCTCCACCAGCTCCGAGTACTCCGCCTGATGGAGGACGGCAACAAGAGATGTTTGTTACTGGGACTGATACTTGTTGAGGACGTTTTTCTAAATGACCTCAAACCTTCAGAATATCCAAAATAATCAGATTAAGGATCCTTATCCATAATGTTTGGGTATACAGAAATTATTATTATAGTAATTAAGGTTATCACATCCATTATTGGTTTATCTGGTGATTATTTTCTCGATTGTTTTCATTTTGACAGACCCCCCCCCCAAAAAAAAACCAAAATAAAACAAAAAACAAACCCTGGGCTTAACCTCAAAATATTCAGTTTAATTCATCGCTAGACAAAAACAAACAAACAAAAAACAAACAACCCCCCCCACAAATCCTCTGAATTAAGATGTTAAAATAAGAGAATATTTGACATTTTAAAATCACTAGTTTTGCATTTTCAAAAATATATGTCTCTACGGAGTCAAATTTTTTGTTGATGTATAATTATCAGACGTTGATCAAACGGTTTTGGGGGCTGAGGCAATGAGAGGCAACGACCCTGTTTCAGGTCTGTGTTACACGTCACTGCGCGTCTCTCTCTTCTCTGTCTAATAAAAATCATAAAAATGCCTGAATAAAAGTATACATAGACATAATTAAAATTGAATAATTCCAAATTGTCAATCAGAAGAGAGCCAAGAGTCGACAGATTTACTGTGTTTCTGTCAAGATTACTGATTATCAATGGGATATAATAAGATGTCCTTTTATTCATAGTATCGGTGCATTAAACTCAAAAGTAGTTTAACTCTGTTAAAATAGATTTTAATTAATATTAATATTAAAATAGATTACAGACTTGAATTACAGTTGATCAAGTCTTCGGTCCTGATAAGCAGTGACAATTGAGTTCAAAATGACGAATAGAAAAAGTCTAACATTCATTTGAAGGCACTAAAATAATACCCGATCTCAGTTAACAGCTTTCTTAACCACCCAGATACTTAATTAACAGTCAGAGTGGAGCTGTGCTATTGCAGACCAAGCACTAGGGGGCGCCTGGTGCCGTCTACCCAAAAACTAACTGCCTCTCTGGTGTCATGAGCAACTCAGTTTCCTCAGTTTGACATTTTCTTGTACATACATATAAACACAGACAACTTTTAAATAGTCATATTTAAACACAAGCGAGAAATGGGAGGCCGACCTCTCCCCGCAAGGACATATTTTACATTGCGTCTGGTTGACTCGACGTTTTTTCGGTGGAAAGCAGCAAGCTGAGTGGACAGTAGCAGGAAACTTAACGTCAAACATTTGTGGACAGCGGGACAGAATGGACCAATCACGGACGTCAGTCTGGGGTAATCCTACATCTGACCCGATGTCCACTTTATGAAAGAGGAATTCCACTTTAAAAAGCGGCACTAAAGCCCAGACTGGGTGCATTCAAAAAAAGGAAAGAGGTCAATCGTCTCAAAAGCCTCCAGGCTCCTTTACAGCGCGAGAAAATTCAGCAGAACCGAAGCAAAGTGCCAGCTGTTCAGTGAAGCACTAAGCCATGGCTGTGATATCATATCTCTGGGCTATTTCTCTTAATGTTTATTCTCAGTACTACTTCTTCTTTCACGAACCGGCGGATTAAAATCATTGCAACATCCCGACTCCGGCCAGGGCAGTTTTGTGACTCACCTGGTGCAGGCACACGAGCGTGTATAGGGCCTCCCCCGCCGCCACCGTCATCTCTGTGTTGTGTTTTTGCAGGACGAGCATGTCGAACACCAACTGGGGACGGAAGACGGAGTGAGCAGGGTGTGAATTTAAAAAGAAAAAAAGAAAAAAGAAAAGGTTCAATAGCTCAAAGGACCGACGTGCAAAGTTCTAGCCCCCTAAAAATAGTTCCACATTCTGGCAAATGTGCTTATTTACTTCCCTGCTGACAGTCAGAGGAGATGCCACCCTGATGTCTGTAAAGTAATATGAAGCTACAGCGGGCTAATGTGGCTTAATGTCCAATTACCAAGCTGCGTCTCATGTGTTTGATTCGAGCAAGGACCAAAGTGTAAACCTGACGTCCTAGTTGCGGTTATGTGATGGATGCAGCGACTTCTCAGAAAGAAAACACTGCAAATTTATGATATGAAGTCATGTCGAAAACTTTTAAACACAAACTTCTCCTTTAAGAGGACATCAGTGAATTTTTTTTCATTTATAATTTATGAAGTTTTATTGCTTTTATTTAGATTTTACTTGTTAAAAAAAGGTCTATTTCTGGTCAGGGTAAAAATGTTCTTACAAATCTCAACTGCTCAAATTGTCTATTTTCCCCCCATTTTATTGGTCTGTGACGTGTTTTAGTTCATGTTGTTAGGGCAAAAACATGTCCCCGCGTGCAGTTCACCATGATGATGATGATGCACGGTGCTTGGTTCACCTTGAGGAAGTGACGGGTGGCGATGAAGAGCGGCGTGTCCTTCTCCTGATTTTTGGCACACTGCTCGGCCAGAGGAGACAGAGCCTCCAAACACAGCTGGCTGATCTCTGAACTCATCCTGAAAACAGACGTTAAGGAGCAGAAACCATACAAAAAAAAAAAAAAAAAATTTTTTGTTAAAAAAAATCCAAACAAACAACATGTGCAATTCTGCAGCTGCACAAATCAAATTGATACCTCTTGATGTAAACAGGAAGCAAAGTATGATTAATCCGACCACCAGCGACCTGAGATCTTTGACGTGAACATCAGGATGTGATTCTCTTCTCTGCTTCAGCTGCACTTTGAGACTTGGGCCGTGTATTTTTAAAAATTTACCTTTTGGAAGTTTCTGCTCATATTCACCAGTAATTTTACGTTGGTTTGAAGCGAAAGTCTCCACTAAATAGACTTTTCTAGTTCTGAACCAGTCCAAGAATAAATCAAGATTTATGTCAAATGGTGGGTGAACACGATGACTTGGAAAGAATGATTCTTTGTAAAGAGGCTGCTAGAACTAGGTACGGTTTTAAAATGTTTTTATACTAACGCTAATAAAATACCTGAGTTTCGGTAGAAGGACCAAAAGCAATGCTTGTCAACACCTTACTATGGGGAATAGCTGTGTTTTTGTACAGAGCCCCTTTTCTCCATTTAACAAAAGAAGCCAATTTTCTCTAAACGAGCAGCAGCAGAAGATCTTTGTCAAAAATAAAATAGACCAAAATTGGAAAAATTATGATATAATCTTGAGAATGTCTGATCCGAAACAAGGCAAAGAAAAACTATGAATTTTTTTCAGTTGAAACTCTGCTAAGGAAAGAGTTTGCATTGTGGGTCGATACCAAACTATAAAACAAGAGGAACAGTGCTGGTAGTGGGAGGATACGAGGTCATCCCCAGCTCCAGTGAGAACATGAGGCTCTTGAAGAGGTCTTCTGGCAGCTGCGGGATCTTCTCGGGGAAGATCTCACAGATGAAGGTGATGAGCTTGTAGTACTGGTTACACAGAGAAGGGAACTGGAAAACAAAGGGGGCGGGATCGGTGAAAGCGCACAGAAACTTGCCAGAGAAAACGATTCAGCTTTTCAAAAAAAATTACACACATGGGTCATGGATTAAACATTTTTAGAAATATCCACGCTGTGTAGTTTTTACCTTGAGCAGGTCCTGAGACATGAGAGGAAGAACAATATTGACGCCATAAAGAACCACGTCCGCTGCGGACACCGTCCTGTTGGAGGCCGGTGTTCCCTGATCCTGGTTTCGAAAAACCTCATCTGAATAAAAAGGAAAAAAAAAAGACAATGAAATCATTGAAAATCTTTCAAGTAAAGAAGAACGCTGGCCGTGGTTTATTTCCTCTGGATATTTAAAGACCGAGAACATTGAGCCAGCGCACCTGTGTCGCTGAAGTCAATGAACTCCTTGGACAGCAGGTTGGTGAGCAGCTCCATGATGAGCAGCAGGTCCTGGTACTGGTCCTCCTCGGCCGTGGCGTCGCTTCGCTTCCTGCTCTGGTTGTTCTTGGAGTAGACCTGCAGCAGCGTCAGACAGGCCTCGTACAGCTTCATGGACTTGGTCTGAATGAGGGGAGGAGGAAAACATAGCTTCATGGTTCACATGTCGCACAGTTTTATGAACTAACCCATAAAGATTTCAATGAAATATCCCAGGTTGTTTTTGTTTTTTTGTTTTTTTTACACAACATTTAATTGCTAAGCCTAAGTAAATTTCCAATAATACAACTTGATGATCTCTTTTCATTTGACCCTTGCTGACTGCTGAATGCATGCGTCTTTCAAATTTCATGTCCACACTTTGTAACACAAACCATTAAACTTGTGTCTAAACCGAGCTTAGACGACCCAAATCCTGTCACTGGAGACATTTTTTCAGGCTCCTGCAGGTCTACTGGGGACGTACAACTGTTCTGAAAACTGAGTAATTAACTCTCATGACTATTAAACAGATCCTGGTGTTATTTTACACACTCTTTCATAGTTATTCCAGACAGAACAGGAGGTTTTGTCTCTTAAAAATTATGTCCTGTAAATGGAGTCAGAATCCACTTCACAGATTTTGATCCTCCATTCTGTTTACATGCATCCAATGAATTTTCTGCTTTAAATAAGAAACCAATTGAGAAATTGTGGCTCCATCTTAAAAACTTAAATAAATAAATATATGAATATATGTTTGTCGATAAAAATTAAACTGTCACTGATAGTAGGTAAAAAGAGGCCTGAAGCACAACTGTTGACACAACACCCAGAATCATGAAAGTTCATCGTATGGGTGAAAAAAGTAGCAGCCTTTTCTTCCCTGCTCCTTGTTATATATTCAGTAACAGCTGCTCTGATAAGAAGAAAAAAAAAACATGATCTGAAAGATAATTTCTGCAGATGAAACCCTGGAGGCACGTTTGAGACCCATTACTCACCTCCCCCAGGTAGCAGATCTGCTTGTGAGCCACTTCCACAAAAACCTCGATAATGAGGTTGATTGTCTCTGGCGTGTTGCTGTAAACCTGTGTAAACAAGAAAGAAAAATAATAAAAATCCACAGTCCAAAACATACACACTGACCATTGTGTGAAGTCTTCCTCCATCACGATCATTTTTAGCGAGGAATGTAAAGGTTTTTTAAGATTCCGCCGAACTCTTACCTCCATGAGACCTATGCAGCTGGACAAGAAGTCCATGAGGAAAGAGAAGAGCGAGGCCACGTTGTCGATCTGCGTCGCCTCTGCGATGCCGCAGAGTGCCTCCAATGTGGCGACGATCTCTTGTTTGACGGCCTCCTCCTGGCTGATCTGAGCGAAGTTCTCCTGGTTGATGAGGTTTAGGAAACGCTGCTGGAGCGGGTGAAGCACCTGGATGGAGACGAACCGCCAAGTCTTAGCTTCAAACACTTTGAAGTAACCTGTAGACCTTCTGGTGTTTCAGGGGGTATGATTCCACACTACTACACAAATCAAAGCAGTTTTCATATTTTAAATTGTTTTTAAATCAACTCTAAATCCTTAAACTGAGTTTTGTGAACTCAGTGGAGTCACTTGAATATTTTGGCATAAGAACAACGTCTGGGTTAATGAAAGGAAAGAGCAGGAACGCAGAGATGTAACAAAGGAGCGTCTGATTGCCGCTGTTCCTGCTCCAACGGATCAGATCCCAGTTCAGACAGAGCAGCTGTATGATCCGACAGCTGCTGTCGCACTCATACCCCCCCCATAATTACTCTGGAGTCATTGTGGCTTTGCACCCCCATTTACTACCATCGGCCCATTAAGACAAAAGGCCTCCAGGGTCAAGACGAGGATCATGTTGTACGCATGAGAAAGACCCGACGGGGGAATATAATCAGCCAGAGCCGGACTCGAAATTTTTGTACGTAAACAGGCAGTCTGAGGAATAGTTTTAACGTCGCCCTTCATTTTCTTTTAGTTTCTCTCCACACTTGGTTAACCTGGTTTGTTTATAACCTGTCCGACTGTCTGACCACTTGTTCCCTTCCCTCCTCTGACTTTAGAAACTTTGCTGAGTGCCCATATCCCTGCAATTAACTTGGTGAGTGAGAACGTTACTAAGACTCTAAATGAAGGACAAGTCGTAAAAAAACCGAAATAGTCTTTTAAACACAGCTACGGGAAAAACTATCTGGAGAACCAGATTTTTATTCTAAAACATTTTTTCTTCTTTTAATACTTCTGTTCTGTTTATAGAAATTATTGTCATTTACAGAGCTTTTTTCAGCCCCTGAGGAGGTGTGAAGGTTCTAACATAAAATTTAATTAGTCTGGTTTCACAAAAAAAAACTTTTACAGTGCAATGATGCTTCCCACTTGTCTGCCCTCCTGCTAAATTTCAGTGAGTTACATTATTCTTGGAGCACATTTGTCCGGATTAGATATTTTAGACAAAATGAAACAAACATCTTTGTCTTTATCATTTAGTTTAATTACTTTATTTCAATCATTTAATATGGGCCTGCTATGGAGTATTTTCAAATTATTATTATTTTTTTAACTTTGTGATTAATTGGTTGGTCATAAATTAGTAAAAACTGACTATCACAGTTTCATAAAGCCCAAGCTGACATCTTGAAATTGCTTTTTTGTGCAACTAACATTGCAAAACCCAAGTATATTAAACTTAAAATGATAAAACTAGGAAGTACATTAAATTCTCACATTCAAAAAGAGTACAGTCAGAGAGAGTTTGCTGTTTTTTCTAGGTAAATAACTTACAAACAGTAAAATGATTATCAAAACTATTGTTGATTCATTTTTTGTCAATATGATTTAACTGATTGATCATTTCAGCCTTTACTGTACATCCATGCCCACACGCACGCACTCATTACCTCGGCCCAATATTGCTGTTTAGTGTCAGAGTCCATGTGCGCGAAGCCACCGAGGACCAGAGCCTTCATCAGGGACCTCTGCACAGAGCTGGACAGCAGGTGGAGCGGGGGACTGCGGCTGGCGAACTGCTTCGCCAGGTTCCACCAGCTCTCGCACTGCACCACAATGTTTGCCCTGAACAGGCAGCAGGGGGGACAGGCAGACAAAGACAGACAGACAGAGCGACAGGCAGACAGGGAGGCAGAGGGTCTGTAAGAGTCTGTGGTTTGTGTGATATAATTACCCTACAAACACGTCTGTACTTCCAAACGGACGATCTACCCGAGAAGGCCCCAGAACCCTGAACTTCCCCATCGTTTTTGACCATGGCCACCTCCAACTGAGCGAATGCTGATTAAAGTCACCTCAGGTTTACGCGCCACCGCTGCCCCGTGAAAACTCCCTTAATCCAAGTTGGCCGATTTCCACGTTTTAATCTCGACCGAAAGCAGAGATGCTTCTCGATACGTCCAGAACACTCTCCAAAACCTCTCACAATCTAATCCATAATTTAATAAAGTGCATTTACCCCCCCCACCACCAACCAACCAAAGAATTATTGGTTGCATTACGGGAAAAGTAGCGTCACGCTCTTTTGGATGCTTGGCTCTTTGGAGTTAGAATATCTCGGCCTCTGAGGCATCAATTTCGACCATTTGTTTTAATCTGTCGCATGCGAGTTGTGTCCCCCCCCCCGAGGCTTTATCAAAGTGCGATACTAAATCATTGGAGAACCACTTTAGTACTCGCTTCATTCCATAAATCAACCCAAAACCATGTCTGTTGTCCTGTGGCTTCTCCGACCAACCCAACTCCACTGAGGGATTTCAGCTAACAAATATATTCATCATCAATTAATCTTTAAATAATGATTAAGCCAGAAAACCTTCACATTTAAATAGCTGAAACTAGAAATTTACGCATTTTCTTCTTCAAATATTAATCACAAGGATCAAAATGATTATTACTGATTAACTATTGATTAATGAACTAAGTGTCGCCGCTCTGCACCACTGCCTCCTCACCTCTCCCTCTTCTCTACCAGCGTCACCAGCAGCTCCACGGTGTCATTGGCCAGCTCAGCCTCCGAGCTCCACACAGACAGGTTGTTGATCACCTTCTCCAGAAGGTATCCCACAATCCACTGGGCCCCCTCGGTGTCTGCGCCAAATGCTGTGCTCAGGGGCATGCTGATCTGAGGACAGACAAAAGAAAAAGAAAGGTTTATTGCCATTAAGGGGTGAAGAAGACACAAAGGTTTGCGTCTGTGCTGACCACGGAGCCTGCGTGACCAGGTGCCGGGGCCATGTGCAGGGGGCCACTGGCGGGGCAGGAAGGCCTTGTACCTGCTCGTAGAGCTTCTCGTCCACCAACAGGTACGTCTTGGCCCAGCGTCTGAGGAACCACACGATGTCCTTGCCCATCTGCGGGCTCAGCAGCTCCGTGAGACTGGCCCTGGACGCCCGGGACTCCACCTCTGACGTCCGCAGTACCGCTGACAGCAACCTGAGATGGACAGATATAATGGCATCAGCCGCATAGCAATGGACGATCTGGTGCTTGTCATTTGTGGTTCTTATTGTATAACAGACTCTAAAGTGTTTTGTATTTATCTTCTCGTGACTTTTGCGTTTTGTGCTTTATGTATTTTATTTCTGAGCTTCACGTATTTTAGAGGACCATCTAGGGATGGGTACTGCAAATGAGCCCTGACTATAAATGCTTTGGCATTTGGCCTCAGTTCATGCTATACACTGATGAGCCAACACATTACGACCTTCCCTTTCCTCATATGCTGTTGGTCCTTCATGTGCTGCCAAAACAGATCTGACCCAATGAGGCATGGACTCTATAACCCCTCTGAAGGTGCCTTGTGGTATCTGGCACTGAGATGTTAGCATCAATTCCTCAAATTCCTGTCACTGCTTCGTGGTTTGTCCCTCCTTGCACCGCTAGCCCCTTATTTTGGAGATGCTCAGACCCCAACGTCTGGTTGTATCGATTTGGCCCCTTCCCCCCTTGTGTGTAAGTTTGTTAAAAGAAAATCAATGTTATTCATTTCTTCTGTGTTTGGCTCATCAATGTTTTTGGCTCATCTGTGTTTACTTGTCCCTATACTAACTAAACATGGAATAAAAAGGGCATGAGAATGGGGAGAGAGGTTCAAAGGGAAAAAATTTATACAGGAATAGATTATATGATACAAACCAGGTCAGGACAAGATATGGAGCACAGCAGAGAAACAAGAACTTATTCAAAATGCGTTACAATGCAAAGGATGCAGAGTAAAGCTCAGTTTATCGGTCCGTGTGGCTGCAACAGACAGCTAAATGTAAATTTGGCCATCGGCCCATACATGTGTGAATCATCCGATGTGGCCTAAAATTACGTACACACCGAAAAAAACATGTACATCCATATTTAGACAGCGTTGAAAAGGCGATTGAAAATGAAAAGTACTACATTTCATTTTTTCATGAATAATCTTCAAATGGTTCTTTTCAATATACTGTACGTTTGTTTTTTTTCTCTGCAACTTTTACATAATTTTTTCACATCTACTGAAAAAAAAAAAAATATATATATACATATAAACAACCCCCGACCACCTCCTATCCAATACTATCAACCCCCAAAAATGATAAATATCTCAACAAAGAAAACAACAAGAAAGGGATGAAGAGAAAAAAAAGCCCTCCCCAGCATTCAGTGTGAAGGATTTCACGTGATCCTAAGAGCGTTTCCCAGATTGAGTGGAGGGTTTTTTTTCTTTTTTTTCTTTTTATGATCCCTCAGTGGAGCATCTTCTTTTCTCCAGTGGGATCCAGTTCAGTAGCCAGCAAGGCAGCAGCCAATGCCGCAAACCACCGTACATGGACTGGGAGGAGGGGGTTACATCATAGGCACTCTGCGGTGTTTCAAATATTTTAGCTCAATACTGGGATAATTGGGAACAAGTCCAGAGCATGTGTTGAGGAAAGGTCAGCAGGTGAACCCTTGCACCTGTTACAAGAAGTTCTTGTGGTTAGGGAGCCCATGTTGAATGCAGATAGAGGATGACCGCACCAAGTCCAGCATATGTTCCCATATATCACCAGTAACTTTTGTGCCCATGTCCTCTACCCCATGTGTTTCATTGAATTGGGCTGCATAAATGAATTTTAAAGTATTAGTCTTCACACAACTTTGCTGACGCATTCATGGAAAAGACGGCGCTTTTTTTCTTTTCACACAGTGCTCCACTCCCGCTGGGTGCCAGTTCTTTGTTGTTATTGTATGTATGTTGTTTATACCTCCACAGCTTGTAATCACAGTATTTTGTGATTAGAAAAAAGAAATAATCAAAATCTGACTATGAAATCTGGAGAAACCGCAGCTGGGAGATGAAGTGCAGATGAGACGAAGCTGGTCCAGAGTGATGAAGGTTGTGCGGGGACACTTTTGGCTTTAGTCAAGACAATAAAGAGCAAAATGAAGAATTAATCAGAGGAGCGCTGCGATGGCGAGACTCTCGTGCACAGGTGAAATTAATACGTGATTGTTTCATTTATTGTTGCGGAGAGAAATGTGCGAAATGATTGCGATACTGATTTCAAGTCATGTCGCCCGGACGACAACAAAATGATCAAACTTTAATGCAGAGCCATTGTTCTGCTGCCCTTTGTGTTTGTGTGTATGAAAGAGTGGGCTTCACAAAGTCAAGTCCACACACACAGTATATAAAAGGAAAGAGAGACAGAGGGCTTAAAGCAGCTTATGGGTTCGAACCCCCCCGAGGACAGTGCACGGTTTCACATTGTTTGCAGAAAACAAAACCACGCTGACATTTACGGGGCCGGGGTCGGCCGCTCGCTATTAGGAAACCTGATGCCATCGGCCACTCGTCTCCACAATCCTCTGTCATTGCTGTCACCCCCCCCATACACACACACACATACATACACACACTCCTCTACATAATGAACAATCCACAGAAAACAGGGGCTCAATGACCTTCAACAGACAATATCACCGGCTGCTGCGACTGTCTATTGTCGTCACTGTGATTATCTGAACGAACACGCAAACACACACACACGCACGCACACGCCTGTAAACACACACATAAATGATTGCCTCCAAACAAAGAAGCATCCAGTGTGACTGCCAACAGCCCTGAACTGCACAAGGTTTCCAACACCGCAGCCGCATACTGTCAGGCCGCATAATTAACTGTTATAACATAAATCCTCTCTGATAACAGCAACTAGAGATTCGCTTTGTGTCCCAGGGTCCATTTTAATATCTGGTGTATTTTTAGAGCCCTCGTTTTTTTTTTCCCTCTCTTTTTTCCCTTCTTACTGATGTTCAGCAACCACACAGGGAGAAAATCTATTGTGTAAGAGAACAATTTCCAAGCAGACAGTAGCCGAAGGAGACCACAGTGCAATGCAGCAACGAGAAAGGCTGCGATGATAAACACACGTTTCCAGCAGCGAGCAACTGGCGGAATATGAGTTTTGAAAGTCAAATCTCAGCCCCCCTGGAGAAGTAAATCGTTCAATAATTTTTTATTGATCAACCAACGTCTTCTCAACTGCCCACACAGATAAATGATTGTGATTTTGAGCTTCAGTGCGGCAGAAAATCTTTTTCAACTGCAGCAGAAAAAACGGGTCCATTTTCATGCTGATAGCTGCAACTGTGTCTGGAAATGGAAATTCAGGCTGTGTTTTCAACCTGCGGCTCATCTGGCACCCTGGCTCCTCTGGGCTGTAGGGCAGCAACGACTGACAATTATCTTAGAACACAAGGTTTTTAAAATCAGCCTCCAAACTGCCTGATTTTTCTCAGTGTGTGTCCAGAACTGGGAAAAAAGACAAGAAAAAAGTCCAATTACCCTTGACTTCATTCTTCTTGGGTATCCACAATTAAATTTATAAAGAAATTACAAGTAATCAGTATTGATAAAGGGGTTAATGAGTCATGGATTTCCAAAATTGTCCGATAGTTTTCTGTCAGACAATTTACTGTGGTCAAGCATCGGTGTGTTCAGAGGCCACATTTCTTTTTAGCTGAAAATGGCCCATCTCATTTTAAATCCACAGAAAATTAAAAAAAAAAAAAAAAAAAAAATCCTCCACAATTTTGATAATTGATTATAATCGTTTAAATGACCTGTAAAAAAATGAAACATTCTCCAACTGAGGCTGCTCAAATGAGAGGATCAGTTATTTTCTCTGATTTGGATAATTGTAACTTCAACATCTTTGAGACAAAATGCACAACTTCAGAGGGTTCAGCTTGGGCTCTGGAGAACGGTGTGGGGGATTTTTCATTCTTTTCTGTCATTTCATAAATAAACATTTAATGTATTCATCATAGTCAAAAGCAGAGAGACTGATCAATAAGCCCAACTTGAAGTTTTTGAGCGTCTGAACCCACTTTTATTTTTGCTCAGGGTCAGAAGTGTGAAGGACAAACCGCCACGTGTCTAATCCTTACACAGTTTATGCATTAAGCGAGGTCTCGAGACAACAGCAACAGTTTTCTTCAGCCGAATTTTATGCCTTTTTTTTTCTTTTTTAGAGAGTTTCTCATACTGAGTCAAATGCAAGTCAGCCTGAAACCACAGTCAGAAGGTCTTTTTTCCTGTTATTTACCAGTTGCACAAGCTTGGTGTTTGAGCACGAGGGAACGAACCTGCGTTTATCTTTACGGGACAATAATCGTGACAACGCTTGGAAGTCCAACCATATCCAACAGTGAGGGGGGTCTATTCTGGGCGAGGTTTTATGGGGGTCTGGCCGCTGAAGTGGGACGAACCGCCACAATGTCCAAACACTGCTGGACACAAAGAGTGGGGCTGTAGCATCCAACAATCCACAGCATCTGACCGCAGTTTGTCTAGTCCTCGATTTAGTGGCATTGTGAGGTATCCTGTTCTAATAATGGTTTTCCACAGACACTTCGCTTAACATTTCTTCTAGTGCACAGATCCAAACGTGAGGCCCTCACACCTCAAGCCTCAGTATTATCTCGGTATAGGTGAAGTGGCTGCTGCACGTTAGAGCAAGTGAGGCTCAAATTACTCTTACACCCCACCGACACATTTTCGCTCAGTTAGTTTGGAGTTTGGAGCTGTAACCTTCCATCTCTCTATGCTGGATGGCGGTGAGAGTCAGGTCTAACAACCTTTAAGTAGTCTCCTTCTCTAAAAGGTCTCAAAACTCTACCATGGATAAACAAACTACTTAGAAGCTCCTCAGTCCTTGATAACCACAAAAACCCTCTAACATGCAGAGAAAAAAGCTAATTGTTGTAACAACAATAATAAACATACGAAAAACGTTTTCCGCACAATGCAAAACAAACAAAAAAAAAAACTATCAGAGTCCACGCTCAAAGGTCTTTAAATGTCAAAAAGGTAAAAGAATAAATCTTGAATCCTCAAATCATATTCAAACTTTAAAAAGTTTGTGTTTTTGTCGAGGACACCGAATTAAATCTGTAAATCAATTTGGTTCTGCATGCCAAAAAGGGGACTCTGCCTAAATTATTCAATATTTAACATTCAATTGTCTCTTGCATCTAAAGTAACCTGGTTAGACTCTCTTTTTATACAGCTATGGCCATAGTTCAGCCTAAAAGAACATTCCTGACCTTGGACACAACAGTTAAAGTGACATTTATGATCATAAAATGGTAATTTGAACTTCTGCCATTCCCCGAAAAACAGGCGACTCTATCTGCTGAGGAAGATAGAGTGATAGACCTTTCTCCAATTTTGACGGCATCTGAAAAACAAGCAAGCTCTGACAACTCAAAACATTAAATCAACCTTTGCCATGACAGAAACGGTAGTTGGCCCGAGTTTCATCTCACCTGATGACTGAGTCTGTACGGTTGCAGCCTGGTATGGATGAGGCCTTCTCCCCTGGGGAGCCTAGGATCTGCAGCGTTGTGTTGATGTCCACCTCTGTCGAGTGTTTAATGGAGAACTCCATCACCTCTGAGGGGATCAGTGGGGTTTCCCCCTGGGGGTCGTCCGCTAAGAGATACCCTGTGGAGGGTACGGGCAGACAAAGGCGACATGTTACACAGCCGGGCCACTTTTGTCAGGTTCAGGTTTTACCAACATTACTTACAAAAAATAAACTTGTTGGAAGACATGATTGTTCAATCTAAAACAGAAATCAACCAGCGACAATTTGGACAATCAATTATTACATTGTTTTCTTTAAAAAAAAAATTAACACATTTTCTGTTTACACCTTAACTTTTTGAAAATTTGCCTGTTTTTTCAGTCTCATATGATAGTAAATATGAGCTTGACTAGAATAAAATTATGATGAACATTTATCTCCATTTTCACATTTTACAAACTAAAACAATTAAAATCAATTAATGAAGGTTAACAAATGATGAAAATAACTACTAGTTGCAGCTCGAGTATTCAGCTGTGTATCTAAATAAAATATGAAAGCACTGTTGTCAACATATTGACAACATGAACAAGTGTGACTTGTCCTTTCTCAATGCTAGGGCGTAACATCTGCTTTCAAAACAAGCAATTGTTTAGTTTTAGTGTTTTATCGTCATCCACCACGCGACCAGAATGATAAAACACAGACCTAAGCTTTAGAGGCGTCTCCTTTTGGCAGAGCCCTGCTCAAATGAAAAAATATTGCTGAGGAAGCCACAGTCCTGCTTTGCGCACATTAATGATGCTGATTCACACAATATTTCATTAACTCAGAGCCACAGAGCTGGGTGGGGTTCGGTTCCTCTGTCTTGTTCACAAAAATAAAATCAGTTAAGTGGAATTCCTCGCACTGGTAAAGTCATTTGCGAACACTATAAAGCAGTCATATTCTAGTATATTAGAAGATCGTGTGGCTTTTTCTTTTTTTTTTACTGTCTGCTTTTTTTTAACTACCTTTAGTGCTGCATGTACATTTGTTTTAAACCACGTGGAGCCACGGGTCGTTTAAGTGTATGTATGTAAACATTGACCTCTTTTTTTTGTTTGTTTTTTTAAGAGTGTAGAAATTTTGATTCTATTGTAATGCTTCTGCCACTAAGTAGCTTATTCAGCATTTTTCTGCACTTTAGTACTAAAATCGGTAGTTTTAATTTATAAATTTAAAAGATACCAAACTTAGCAGATTATACACAATGCTACAGACAAAAAGCAAGCACAATGAAATAAAGAGGCCAGTGAACAACAGACTTAAAAAAAGGGAAAGTAATCAGAAAAATTAAAATTCAAAAGAAACAACAGCTAGGAAAGAATTATATCTTCCTCAAAAATTAACGGTATATATGTTGAGTGAGTCCTGTGTTTACTCAAGTTGATCCAGTAAATTGATTGCGAGGATCACACACAACCCAGAACCTCACAAAAGACAAGTTGACCTGCTGACCTGAGACCAGTATGAGCCAGTGGATGTCCTCATAGAGGTCATCCAGGACCTTACGGTCCACCGATCCGGGGTCGGATGAGGCCATGAGGTGCTGCTGTGTCCTCTGGAGTTGACCGTGGAGCCGCGTCACCCGGTCCTCCAGCAGACTGCATGAAGACGTCAAGAGACAAAACGTCAGCTCGGATACTGAAAAGTCCAACGGTCAAAATCTCGACAAAACCCAAGTGTTTGACACAGATTTTATTAAAAAAAAAAAATATATACTGCAATTAACTTAATAAACTGTGATTATTGTTTGTAGTTGTCAGATACATTTTGTTGCAATTTTCAGTCAGTGAGGAAGTGTTTGTCACAAAAAACCCTGCTCTGTTGTGCTCAACTGTTCCATTTACCAAAGTATTTTCTTCATACATCAAAAAAATATTCTAGAAAATAAATGTACACAAGAATTTAACAGAAGAATTTAATGGAGAGTTCACAGTAAGAAAGAAAAGAAGTACTGGGTATGTTTTCACACATTTACCTTGTGAGCAGGGGAATACAGTGATCAGCAGCCACACGGCCCAGCATGCCAATGCTGGACAGCTGATCTGAGAACAGCTCCCTGTCATCCTCCTGCAGCTCATTGATCTCTTCCTCATCGTGAGACGAGATGCCATTCACTGACTGGGGGGGGGTTAACAAAAGGCAAAGAGAGAGAAAATGTAAGTTAACCTGGAAGGTGTGTTGCTCTGAAAACAGAATTAAAATATTCTATATGTAAACCAAAACGTCAAAATAAAGAAAGCATAATCATTCTCTAATTGGCTTGAGCAGATCCAGAATTGTAAGAATCTCTCTCTTCCAACTTTTTTCCCAACTGGCTTTTCATCCATAAGCAAAATGAAGGATTTATCTTTAAATTCTGCAGTGAAAAACAACTGTTGAAGCAGAAAAAAGGCAGAGTCTCACCAGGTTGCGTGTGCCGTCGGGAGCAGCCAAGTGACACTGGATATACGAGTTGAAGACCTGGATCGCCGGCTGCACAAAGCATCCCCGAGGAAAATGCTCCTCATCCTGGACCAGCGTCAGCCAGGACTCCAGCAGCTTGTCGTAGGCCTCCATGTAAACCATGTCGTCCTTGTCCAGCTGGGGGGGGCAAATGTTGGCAAAAACAATGACAATTTTTCTTTATTAGACTATTGTCATTCTAAAAGGCCTTGTATAAATCCAGGGACATTATCAACAGAAAAGGAGTTTCAGTTGGAGAAGCAACAAATTCCCCAGAATGAAATAAAAAACAAATGACTAATGAAACAAAACTAGCTTAGTTCACCCAGATGGTGGGTGTCATTTGAGCTAGGGCTGCAATTAACAGTTATTTTCATTATCAATAAATCTGCTGTTTATTTCCTTAATCGATCATTATGTCCAAAAATGTGAGGAAATGATGAAAAAGGCCCATTAAAATTTCCAAAAACTCAAGAGTGACTCATTCAGAGACCTTGTTTAGATCATGTACGACAAACGAAAGCAACAAATCCCATTTGAGAAGCAGGAACTAGTAAATTTAAGAAGTGTCACCAAGTCATTAACAGGATAGGCACAGAGAAAAACATCACTGCTACACAAAAGTTACGCTTATTTTTTAAAGACTTGCCTGTAATCTTTGCTTTTTTTCTAGTGAATTATGGGATAATTTCACTTCGTCAAGGTCCAAATAAGATGAAGAAAAAAAACAGAAAAATCCTTCACTGCAAAGATCCTGCCTACAGCTTATACTTTTTTAAATTTATGACATTTTAAAAGTCCGAACACCCAAACATTGCAAACGAAATTATCAACAGTGTGCAGGATTTTTTTTTATATCTCACAGTTGCAATTTTTGATCTGATAAACGTGTCTATACTACTTTGTGGAGTGTAAGAACTTTGTAGAAAAATAAAGAAAGACATTTTTTTTTTTTTTTAAATCACTCTTTGATCAAACTGGTCACAAACTGGTGACTTCTGAAACTGTTGACCAAAGTCAACTTTGCTTCAGTTCAAGGGGTCACAAGCCGAAATGGTTGGGAAACACAATCCAATTACATTCGTGATCAGAAAGTAAGGATGGTCAGTTGCTACAGTTTTTTGTTTGTTTGTTTGTTTTTAGTGACTCCAAATTTCAAGCAAACAGTATCTGAGGTCCTGTGATCTGATCACTCAAATCTCACTTCCAACACCTCGGGGCTCGTTCTCCAAGATGCAACTAAATGCGACACGCAATGCGGCCGAATGCGACGAACATGATCCCAAGGTATGAGGGGCAGATCAAAGTGCTGTTACTCACCACCTCCTCAAGGGCAGCGCTGCGTCCGAACGAGCAGGTGAGCAGTGTGAGGCAGTTGATGAAGGAGGTGAAGAGATCACTGGGCAGCGCTGTTAAAATGCTTCGCGGGAACATGGTGATCAGATTTGAGATGATATTGGAGATGCCCACTGCCTCCGAGTCCTCGATCTCAATCCTGGGAATGTGGATAATAAAATATTATATAAAAGATAATATCTGAATCATTCCTGATCCAAATCCAAACTACTTCATTTAAGAGAGTTTTCAAATCAATAAAAATTTTTACCGCTATTGGGAGAATTGTGAAGAAAAAACAAACAAACAAAAAAAAAAACCAGCCAAATGAAAAATCATTACAATATGTACTGTGTTAATAAAAAAGTGATGTGAATTTTAGAAACCATCTGCTGTAAAAATCAATTTCCTCCTCTTGGCAGAAAAGGTTGAGAAAGTTCAACCTCCCCCCCCATTTGCATTTTCACTCCGAACCCGTGCTTTGGCCTGAGGAAGGACAGTTTCCACTCTCCCGGGCGAAGCCGAGGCTAAACTGGGGTCACTTTCCAGTTTACCCGCTGGTGACTGAGGTTTGGAAACAGGCATGAAAGTTGATCCTTAACCAAAACTCGTGGGCAACTTGACCCCCAAACGCTTTTCCACAGCTGCATCTGAGGTTATTTTTACGGTATTTCTGCCTCATAGTGCAGCGCACGAGTTAGAGATGAGGAAAAAGAATGGCTGCAACAAGATTTTCTCAGTTTAAAGAGACTTTTAAAATTGGATCATACCATGAAGAACAAAGTGGACAGGTCTGGAAACGCAAAAAAAAAATTAAAAAAGAAATCATACTTTGCTCACATGACCAGATATGAAAAGTGGCTTGTTACCTGAAATCCGCACCCTCTGAATAAAATCTATCTGCAGCTCCTTTAAAAATCGACGTAATGAGATAGTGATGGATTCACCGAGAAGAAGTCAGGCAGCCATGTTTTCACACACAGCATTTTATTGGGTGTCAAATATTGTTTAACAAGACAGTTTATGGTTGTGCTATCAGCTCTGTGAGGCGGTGCTCGTGCACAGTGGCGGCAATGCTGACATGGAAACACTTGTCGGCTGAGGCTTGAAGCCCATGAATGTTTGTACAAAATTTGCTGATTTATTTCAGACTGAATCAGTCTGAACTGCCAATGTCATCCCCTGAAAATGTTCCATGGGGCACACTTCAACTCCTTAAATTCATCATTTCAACACACCATATAAATAATCAAGGAAATTCAAACTTAAATTTGCCCAGTTAATCACATGAACCCAAACTTCCATTTAATTTCTCTGGGAAATCTTGTTGTGAACAGATTCCTCTGCATCTGGAACGACTGAAGGTTCTGGTTGCATCAACAGATGACTGGGCTGCGTCGCAGCGCATGACAACACTGTGAGCAGGCAGAGGCTCAATGTGTGACAGAGATTGGAAGAGGATCAAAATTTTTTGAGGGGGGCAGGGGGGAGTTGAGAACATGGAAAAGCCTTGGAATTTATCCAAGAACGAGTGGGATTTTTCAATTCAAAACATATTTCACAACGTGTCTCTTTAGTGGTGGTACAACAGAATAACTCCACAAATTTGTACAATTCCTTCGCCGCAAAATACGCAGTCCTTATAATTAGGATATTAAGGCCACATATGCTACCAGAAAATTGCTCTCCAAGACCAAACAAACATCTCACATCACCATCACCCTTCAATAGGCAAAAGAGCATTACATAGGCAACATTAACATAAAACCTGCTTCACTAAATAGTTGTCACAGAAAAATACTGAGAATTTTTGTCTTACACTTAATCCTGGAGCTTAGTTTGAACTAAGTGAGACTGATATTTTGAGAGTTTAAGAAAAATATCTGATAATTGTATTAAGCTGATGTTTTTTTTTTGCATAAATACAAAACTATTTTTGATTATGACATCTAAAATCTTGTTTTTTTAAAGATTTGAGACTAAGACACTTACCCAACAGGAGATTTAGAATTTTAAAACATAAGATGCTGAAAACACCATTTCTAAATGACCTCAAATGGATCTTTGGCATGTCGGTACTGCAGTTTGTTTTTCTTTTTTTCAGTCGACATATACGCTGATCCCAGTACATCTGAAATAAGCTAAAGTTCACCTGATAAACATCAGGCCTCTGAAATAATCAGCCAGCCTCTCTCCTCATGAGTGGAAGCCTCTCTACTTATCAGGAAGCCACACCAAAACATGCTAAGTTCTTATAGGACACAAACCTGTTCAAGCAGTCACAGCGTCTGCCTCCAGAAAGCCTCCATATTTCTGTTAAGTTATTAAAATAGAGGCCCAAAAATGCCATTAGGGGGAAAATCCTCTTTTAACTCAACAAAAAAACAGCACCAGCTCTGAAGTTTTCTGTATATTCTAGCTTTTTTTTTTTTTTTTAGTTAACTTTGCTGCACAAATATAACAAAAACCTTAATCCTGAATTTGTACTCATGAATTTGGACACACCTCTCTACAGTCAGTCCCAGTCAGAGAGGAACGTTGCGTGTGTTTGTGTATGTGTGTGTGCGCATGTGTGTGCATGTATGCGAGGCCTAGCTAACCCCTATCAGATGGAGTTAAATTGCGAACAGAACTGTTCAATCACTGCAGATCGGCCATCCCTCTCTGCATGGTTTTCCGATGAGGCAATTGGAAAAAAGCTCCAAGAATAGGTGATTACAGACAGAGCGGGAGAGGGAAGAGAGAGGGAGAGAGGGAGCGAGCGGGAGTGTGTGAGAGTGGAGAGAGAGAGAGAGAGAGAGAAAGAGAGAAGCGAGAGAAAGAGAGACCCCTACTCACTGAATCCCGTGATCCAACAGCGAGCTGGTGTGCAAACTGAAATGTGTGTGTGCAGCTAAGTTATTTATACATGTGAGTGTGGCCCCTTAATTCAGATCAGAACCACACTGACTACAGACACACCCACAAATGAACATAACATACTTCTACTGTACCTATTGGCCCTACCCTAGACCATCTCTCCCTCCTTCCTCTGTTTCTCATAATCACACACATTTACAAAACTATTTTTAACTGAGGGCTCTATCAATGTATCCTTATATTTCCATACCGCTTTTATTGACAATTACAAAGTGCTTGGTGATTAACTACAGTTCAGGGAACTGTATTTTTTTGGTAAAAAATCTGTCTTAAGCTTCAGGTATGGGAACTCTAAAGTGCCCCCAGGGATGCTGGAGGTGGAAGCAATGTTTTGAGTTGATCTGGTGAACTTGTTAGCAAAAGAGTTGCTTATTTACCTACATAGCAACACTGACATTCATTTGAAATCTGTTTATGTCCACGTGGAGGATGCAAGTCTAATATTTGATTTAGTTTAGCTCTCTTTTTTGGTCTTTGAAGGAAATATCTTCTTCTTCATCCACTCCACTATGTTCACCACCTAGTCGCTAACTGTGTCTGTCAGCTACCTGTCAGCAGTTACTGGACAGTGGGTTTGAAGAGGGTTTTTTGCTTAATACAGCCACCTGCTCCGGACCAACATGACACTTTGAGAAATGTGAGTGGTAATCAAAACTTTAAAGTTGCGGAACGGAAAGCAAGATGATGAGCTGAAACCCAGAAAAGCTGAAAGGAGCTGCAGATTCAGCGGAAGTATCAAAAATATCAGTTATACCAGATTCATACTTCTCAAAGTAATCAAATTATTAAAGTATTTGATATTTGAGTATATGCTTTGGAAAACAAGACGAACTCAAGAGATTTATCTTGATATGAAAAAGTGTGATAATTTTTTTGGTATTGGTGCAGAATCATAAGTATCATATCGGCACTAGTGTCAGAAAATTTCTTCAAGAAACCCAGCCCTGATTAAATCTTTTTTTTGAAATACGCAATAATTTCAACGTAGTGCATGCACCAAGAGCCAGTTTAGTGAGATGCTCTAAGGAGGACAAAGAGGTCGCTGAGTAGTTTAAACGTTAGTCATTTAAATGTTTAGGGGCCATGATGGCAAATTAGGTTTAAGTACAAAATGCAGGTTTGGGGTAATCAAATTTATCCTTACTGAGCTGGAAAAAAATTATGAGCTTTCCAAGATATAATTTCCTCAAAGTGATATGTTGAGGCAATCAGGCTGCCAGTGTCTTTACGACTGAAATTGATATATAGTAGAGTATCATCAGCCTAAAGACAAAACCATATTCTGTAGTTGTGAGTGAATAATTCCCATGAGCCTTGTAGGCGATTTATCAGGACAACAAACCAAGGTTCATATGAGAAACTGTATCTTATCAAAGTTTGTGAGGGAATGAAGATAATGATGTGAACAATGTAAATCTTTTATTTTCTAAAAAGGAATAAATAAGGAATCTTTTGCAATCATCTGGAAAAGTCTTGTCATAATCAGATTCTGGAATGTTTATAAGTCAGGAGTCTTGGGAGTTATACAATTATAAAAATGGTCTAATGTGTGAAAAATAACGGCTACATTGTATACAACAGTAGTGAATGAAAGCATTGTATTTAGTGCTATTCCATTCAACAGCTTTTCCTTTCAGTATGAAAGCGGCATATTTTCTTACAGAAAATACGCTACGCATTTTAATGGAGGTGAATCTATTAAAAAAGTCCAATTAGGAATTATCAAAACTCTCCAACAGACGACCAAGTGTGAAAAGCTTTGAGGAACTAGGCTTGATTAAAAACATTTAGATTATTATTTTTTTTTTACAGTTCTCAACTCAAATTGAATTGATAAAAAAGGGACTAATTTAAAAACAGATGCAAGGTCAAAATCCAAGGTTGAACAAGCCTGGATGTTAGCATGCTGAGAGCAAAGATGCACATCATGTTATCGGAACTGAATGAACTGCAGCAAATATTTGATACCATGTTTGTGAAGAGCTATGATAGCAAGGTCTTGTGGAGGTCAACGAGTCTGAATAATCAAAAACAAGCAGATAAAACACGAGATCAAAGTGATGGGAAGACGATCTGATCACATCCAGCATACCGTGAGGTCCATAAGCGTTTGGAGAGTGAGACAGTTTTCATTGTTTTGCTTGTAATCTGATGTGACTGCTGATAAAAGCAGCAGGATGAATTCTGAAGTGTATAGGGCTCTACCATCTACTCAAATTCAGCCCAATGCTGCAAAACTGATAGGAGGGTACTTCACTGTACAGATCAATATTGACCCAAAACATACTACAAAACCAATTAAGCACTTGTCAAGGCAAAGAAATGAAATATTCTTCGATGGCCAAGTCAGTAAGTCCTTGAATTAAAGCTGAAAGTCAACATTTCAATCGTATCTTGATGGCTTCATTTCAAATCCATCGTGCTGGTATACAGAGGCAAAATGTGGAAGATTGTGTCACTATCCAAATATTTATCGACTCATCTTTAGGTTGAGTCATGTTCTGATAAAATCTGTATTAAAATCATTAAGACTTAAAGTGACCCAAAAACATTTGAGAGAGTGAATCAAACAACCACTGTAGCAGTATGACATAGTAATAGTTTTAAAGGTTAAATGCACCCATGTTTGTCTCTTTCTCAACAGGGTCTCAGGGATTGACTCTTATAAAGTCATGCATATTCTTGTGCAGTAAAGACTACAGCTGACAATTAGTCAGTCGATCAAGAGAAAATCAATCGATCAATCAATCAATTAATTTATCTTTAAGTAATTTCTCCTAATAAAAACGGATATGAATATTCTCTGGTTATGGCTACTTCATTGTGTATCACAATAACCAGAGTATCTCTGGGCTTTGGACTGTTGTTTGTACTACTTGGGGAAATGCTTTGCCCTACTGCACTAAGGCGTTACTTTTCCCTTCCCATATTTTTCAATCAGGTATAGGACTCAAACTGGCGTCTCTTTTGGTCTAAAATAAGGCCTCATTCTTAACCTCTAGGTAACTGGCGACTCACCATGCTGCTAAAAATGGAGCCGTAATCTCTTTTAATGCGTCCTCCTGACGACTGAGGCACACTCTGATTCCCTGCGCCACACAATGCAGGAGCGATCAATAGCCTCCAAACAGCCGCTGCTGGATAACACAACTCGTAACATTTCTCAGCACAAGATCAAGAGCTCCGTTACTTCACGTGCCCTGCGCTAACAAGACGGCGGCGCAGGAATGACAGACTGAGGGGCCCTGTGCCATCTTTAACATCACACACAGCTACCCGCAGCTATTCAAATGTAATGCCAGTAAAACCATGTCAACTATGAATCCCCTTTAGAGTAACTTATATAATGTGATCATTAAATATACCAGACCATATCTGAAGTCACAGGGAATCTTATGTGTTTCATGTGGCCTCATTTTCTCTAAGGGTAAAAATATAGTCTGTGGGTCACTTTGGTAACGAGTCCCTGAGGCAGGACACTTGAGTCAAGATAGAGTGTTAGATTATTTCTGACGGACAGAGGCTTACGTGTGATTGGAAGCTCTGATTACCGTCTCTTGACTCATAACTCTAAAAATGACACCTCTGCAGAATATTACGGGGAACAGCTATGGTTGAAAGGAAAGGCTGAAAAAAAAAAAATATATATGAAGGAAAATTGGCTTCTAGCTGAGCTTAAGGGATGAAAAGCCTTTGTGTCCTTTGCTCAAAACGCCCATGTTCAGTGCCGCTTAGTAAAGGGATTTTCAGCAAAATCAATTGAGCTGAACACCGAAGTACACGCAATTCAATCTAGTGGAAACCTATTGGCATTTCAATGCATCTGCTGCTTTATGAGTAATGAAGAGACAGTAATGCTGAAACAAAGGCAGGGGCTAACTTTTGTTGTTCTTGTCAACAGGCCACATACACAGTATTACCAGTTAAAAATACATTTAGATCAAAACCTCGAATGTTCAACTGAGGCTGATCACACAGGTTAACAAAAGCTCTGATGCAAATTCCCTCCACCCCATGTTTCAGCCTATATTCATGTTACATTTGTGTATCAGTTTTTGGTATTTCCCCCCTTTATTAGTATATCTGGGGAAAAAAATATTGCGTTGCTTCCTTTGTCATTGACAAAAATTTAAGTCTTGCTCTTGTCTTTTATTGTTAAGCACTTTGGGACGTCTGTTTTATAAAAGTGAAATAAAAACAAGTTTAGTTTCCTACATAACCTACATTTGTGTGCATCTTTTCATTTTGTATTTCTTAATTTAAATATTTTCACCCCTGTAAAACATTTTCATGTCAACATTTTAAATATCCTCTATAAATAAGTTGTTTCATCAAAATACTTAACGGATACTAACAGGGTAGAATACAGATTGGTGTGCAGTATGCAGTTTTATACCGTTATATCAAAATGTATCTCAAAAGAATAAATATTCTGGAAAATCCATTGACAATAATGAATAAAAGAACCATATGAGAGTGGCTACTACAGCAAATCTTCATCACACTGATGCAAAAACCATTAAAAAATAAATAAATGCAATACTGCCACAATAGCTGCTTACAATAGTCTAATAAAACCAGAGATGGCCACCATGTTATAAAAAGGTACAGTAGCTGTATCTTCAAGAGCACACAGTTTCCTAATGGCCTATACTCCACTGAATGACAGGTTACTCGAGGAAAAATATCGTTTTAAAATTAGAGTGAGAGTTATTCTGAATGGGTTTCAACTGGATTCAGGTTCATTAAATTCTGCAGAGCTTCCAGGTGGAGCTGGGAAACTGTCCACATCAGTTTCATCATCAGCGTCAGGCCGCTCTGTGTTAGAGGAGAGCTACTAAACAACTGTAGAGCCGTTACACTTAAAAGACAACCACACTCGGTATTTACCAGTGGATGAGCGGTTGCTGATGTTATGTTTTTTTCCCCTCTTGTTGAAAACAATGTCTGTGTGAGAAGAACAAATGCACAAATTTATCCACTTTCACATAAATTTGGGGTTTTAGAGGCAACTGGGAAACATAAATTCCTGGCCAACTCCATTTGTTACCAAACTGGAGGACGAACTCTTCGCTCCCCAGCCGGTTTCCCATAGAACACGCAGATGCCTGAATCAGAAGCGATTAAAAATGCAGACTCAACAAGCAATTACTTCCTGTAAATAAAGCTGAAACGGCACAACGTGAGTCACACTCCTGCTGATGTTGGCCTCCATCACTTGTTCCATCACTTGTTGAGTCTTTGAATTTAGGAAAATACAAAATCCTTGAGATACTGGGGGGGATAAGACACCTACTGAGACCAGAGCCAAGGATAAGGTAACATTAACTTTTTTTTTTTTTTTTTTTTTTTTGATGCTACGATACTGTAGCTGTTGAAATGAATAGCTGAGTTTTAGAGATAAAAAAAGTAAAATTCTGATTAAATTAAAGAGAGTTGCAGTGTTTATTACACAATCGTCACCTAGGCTGTCTGAAAGATTTAAGACAATTTTTTTTTAACTAAACTGCTTCAAAAACTCCTTCGAGATTGCTACAGATTTAAGGAGAGAAATCAATGAAAGAAAATGGCTTTTTAAAACATTAACCTCAATCATAGACCTCATTAAAAGAGCAAAAGTCTCTAATATTTAGTCTAAGTTTAGTCAGGTTTTAGACCTTTGCATTCACATGGTTTTTATGCCCAGATTTGTTTTTATATTTCTCAATAAATCCTTGCGCATTAAGAATCAGTTAGCAAAGGGAAAGCTAATTTAGTGTGGCATAGTCGGTGTGTAATAGACCCTGAATCCCCTGGGGGGTGGGGGAAAGGGGTGGTTTCAATCGGCAGGTTTGAATTAGTCCCATCTGTTGTTTCTAAAGCCTCGCCAGTCAGTGTAGTGGAAATGACTTGAAGGTTGTGGAGTATCAACTGGAACAAAACTGCTGCTTTGAGAAGAAAAAAATAAAAGTGATATGCTCCATTGAGGGGATTTACATTTGAAATCAAAGACGTCCCTGCTGAAATAGCTTTTGGTTCCTTGATTTTGTTGTTTGAGTGACAACAGGGTTAATGAATGTCTCAGAATTGAGGCTAAACATGTGGTTAAAATCCCCACAACCCTTCAGCACACTAAGAGCATCAATGGCTCAGGTTTGACAGTTAATTACCGTAGTTTCTTTTAGTTTCAGTGTTGCTGCGGTCTGGTAATTGGTTATATTTTTTTTTGTTATCCAAAACAGTTGAAATTTGTTTAGTTATTGTGGTGAGTGAAATAAAAAAATAGTACATTTTTTTTTTTTTTAACCGACAGTTATCCTCATCACTAGTTAAAATCATCCAAAAAGGGATTTGGTTTCGGAATTGGATTCAGATTCAATAAAATGCACACAGACCCTTTCCTTATCCAAAACTTATCCTTTTTTCCCCCCAGCAAACGACTATTACTACTGTTACTAGTATGGTAACACCTACCCGTTGATCATGCTCAGCAGGCCCTCCACGAGGTGCGCCAGGTATGAGACCTGGGCGCTCTCGTCGGGGAAGACGGGCCCATGCATGGAGGCCAGCTGGGCCAGGCACTGCAGCGAGTCCTGAGCCATGTCCGAGTCCTCCCGGATCTTCCTGTGTACCTGAGGGTGAGAGGGGAGGAAACTTCAGGTGTTTCGCTCTGTTGTGTTCTTCAGTTTCATGTGTTTACAAAAGTACGATAGAGGAGAAAGCTTCTGGATCCTTGAGTCCACAATAAACCAGCAGGTACTTTGTGTATTTGAATTTTGTGGAAATAAGGGCACTGGGAAAAAGAGCAGACGGACTTAAAGTATGTGGAAAACTCCTGCTCTCTGTCACATTTAACAAATGATTTAAAAAGCACAGATCGTTTCAGTCTTGTCTTCTTGCCCACCTGCAACCTAAAGAGACAAAACAAGAATGGAAAAAGAAAAGAAAAAAAAAAAATCAGACCTTTCTTAAGTCTTCCTCATTTCTTTCTTTATTAAGGAGGGAAACTACATCGAGTTTGAGTGAGTGTCTCAAACCTTACATGTACCTGCACAACTGACACAACTGACATTATCACCCGGATAGACTTACATAAAACACAACAGCAGAAGCTTAGAAACTCCTGAAATGCTAATGTGGAAAAAAAAAAAAAAAAAAAAAAAAATTCAGCTGTAAAAAAACCTATATCAACTGAAAGGAAATTTATAGGGCTGAGGTTAAACAGAGGATTTGTTTATAGATTACAGCATAATAAGCAAAAAAAAAAAAAACATCCACGAGGTGCACTTTTTTTTTTCTTGAACGGTGACAGCTCTGCAGTATGTGGTCTGACAAAACATCTATGATGGCTCCACAGGGAGGTCAGAGGTCAGGATTACTCAACCTGTTCTGCACGTGAGGTCGCTGAAACCTGTCTCCCCTGCGTCCATTTTGTAACATGCCAATGTGTCAAACTGCTTTTTGTAGCATTTTCAAAAATATATATATATATATTCAAGGGAATATATAATATTTCCCTTATCATAAGCAACCAATCAACGCTTTTTGCTTCTAACACCTGTATCAACATCACATTCAATTTAAGACTTATCAAGACCTTTTTAATACCACATATCATGCAATTTAATAGTTCTCACAGTCATACGAGTCAAAGAAAACCAATAGGGAAAATAAAGCCTACAAGTACTGAATGAGAGTATGAATTTATACTTACTTTTATTTCAGTAACTACCAATTGTATATAACAACAATTAAAACTAATGGTGACAGTGTTTGCTGACTATAAATTTAACAGCCTCTTGTACGCACAAAGCTCTGTCGCACTAGGGTTACTTGTAGTTTATAGAGGTATAACATATCATGACTTCCCACAACCACTTACAGAAACATTTATAACTGGCGTTACGGACTCTGGCAAGGAGGAAAAATTTTCAGGAAGTCTGTATAAAAAAAATTTAAGACTTTTTAACAGCTTCTAAGGAATTTAATTTGAGGGGAAAATGCATTCCCTGCTTCTAAAAGACCTCAAGACACGCAGATACCCTGAGAAGAGCAGGGATTTGTCTCCTGCCTGTTCATATATTACGTTTCACAAAAGAGACACAGTGATTCAGATCAGATTACCCTGTGTACAGCGTGGGAAGGAAATTTAATCTACAGGTTTTCATTTTGACTTTGGTGATACTTTTATGCTTTTTTTTCAATGACAATTCAAATTAAGCTGCCCTGCAAACAGAAAAGTCATGAGCCCAAGAACGAAAAGATGAACCTGCCTCATCCTCCTGTCGCCACATTCAACGAAACACATCAGCCGATACCCGGCAGGACTGATACTCACGGGGGGAACCCACCGCCCAGCAAGCCGAGGCGTAGCAAAAACGGTCGGAAACGATTTTCCAAACACGTCTGTCTTTGGACACTGTGACCCTGGTCTCAAACCGTACAGTCACAGAGCTCGTCCGAGCGGAGTGCGGACCGCCTCAGTCAAACCCAGAGAGCAAAGATCCGGCACCTTGTGGACAAGATCGGTTCAACCCAAGTCTCATCTCAGTCACGACCTGCCACTCGGTTCGGGGTTTGTCCGTGCAAACTGTCTAACTCCAACAAGAGAAGGGGCATCGTAGGATCCAATGGTGCACACAGGCAGATACACAAACACGCATGCAGTAAGGTAGCAGCAGTAATAGTGCTGCGGGTCATCACAGCCTCTCAGCAACATGTGTTTCCACTGACGGTACTATGTGGACGTCTCGAGCTCAACTGCCCCCCCCCCCGTTAGCTCTCTCCTCAGCCCGTCCCCAAGCTCTTTTTCCTTCTTTCTTCCTCTTCTCCTGTCCCTTGAAATGTCATCCTCTTAAATCCAGAGTGTGTGCTTCTTCACCAGCTCCGTGCACTATGCCAGCACACAGCCCCATCGCTGAAGCAATCAAACTTTCAACCTCCCTCTCCGTTGCCTCTTCCTCCTCCTCCTCTCAAATCTTCTCACCCCCCCCGACCAAAATTCTTTTTCGTAGCCTTTTTCTCCTCCTCCTCCTTTCTCCTCCTCTTTTCTCTCTCTCTCTCTCTCTCTCTCTCTCTCTGCTCTCCAGCTGAGGTGCCTGGACCGCTCGTAAGCCACACTACTGAGAAGAGATCTCAGATGCTAACGTAGCGTAGCCACCGTAGTGTTTGCTGCTGCTGCTGCTGCTGCTGCTGCTGCTGCCCTCTTCCAGAGCGTGAAGTCATCCTCTGGAACAGCTCAGCGAGAGGACGGGGGAGGAAGAAGGGAAGGAGGGGGGTGGGGGGGGGGCAACGAGTGAGCGAGAGAAAAGGAGAGAGGGGAGGGGTGGGAGAGGTAGCGCAAGGCCAAAGGATTGAACAGCGTGAGCTCTGAAAAAGCAGCTGCACCAGCGAATGATCCATGCGATGCCAGTAATGTCAGTCGCCTTGAGTCTGACTATAGTTAGAGATACGCAGCGGGTGTGTGTTTGTGTGTGTGTTTGTGTGTATGTGTGTATGTGTGTGTGTGTGTGTGTGTGTGTGTGTGTGTGCTTCTGTGTGTCTGTTAGTCAGTCAGTCAGTCAGTATGTGGGGAGTGGGATGGATGGAAGGAGAGAGAACAAGATACAACAATATGAAACATTTTGGGAATGCAGATCAGATGGCAGTAGATTTTGCACGCTGATTAATCAATGGATTCGGTATCAGTGAAGAATTAGTCGCTGTTCTTTGCACCACTGTCACAGATGCTAATTCGGTTCTTATTGTGTTTGCTTTGGCAGTGGACTTTAATTCATACTAATAAGGTACCAGTAGACCAAGAATGTGGAAGTAAAAACGTAGTATCAAGGGAAATTTTTTACACAGTTGCCTACAACAACAATAGTAAATCAATGCTGATATATTTTGCTATAAAAACATTTTTTTTCATTAAATGAAAACAACATTCTGTAATGCTACATTTTGTCTTAACACAAGTAGCTGCACTTTAACGTAGCCTGAATGAAATTTTTCTAACTTCGCAAAATCACAATATAACGGGAAGCTCTCAGAGATCAAAGAACAAGTAAAGATGACTTAAAAACTTAGAATAATATTAAGTGTAAAGTTGCGAGTAGTAATTATTTCCATTATTGATTAATCTGCTGATCTTTTTCTCAATTAATCAACTGATCGTTTGTTCCATAAAAAAGGTCATAAAATATGGAAAAAGCCTCATCATAATTTACCAGAGTCAGAGCTGATGTCCCCAAACTTCTTGATTTCCTGACCAAGAGTCCAGTCCATTTAATATAACACTTTAGAAGCTGGGGACCAGCAAATTCTTTTCACTTTGCTTGAAAAGTACCTGAAACGATTTATCGATTATAAAATCGCTCGACTAATCTATCTAATTAGTCTAATTGTTGCAGCTCTAATTCAGTGCAAACTTCAGGTACTTAACAGTTTTTAGACTTTGTAGAGTAGCCAAGTCCCAAGGCTGACAAATCTCTTTTTGTCCCCTTTTTTTTATTCCTAGCAGAAACAATCATGGCTGCCAGCATATTATATCAAAGGTAGCTTTACCACATATTCCTTAAGTACTTTGCTAAAACATGACAGTCTGTTTGACAGTTTGTTAGGGGAAGACATAGAACTCTGTTACTCCTGACCACGCATGGGCTGTTTTTTTTTTGTGGTTCAACAAAAACAGGGTCGTGTTTCCTCTCTTGTGACACAATCTAGTTGAATGCTTAACTTTAATATTGTAGTTAATGACAGATATGCTTTGCTGATTTCTTATTTAAAAAAAAAAAAAAAAAAAAAAAAAAAAAAAGGCCGATTACAGATCAACCGATTCTGAGTTTGTTTATTTATAACTTCGGTTACTAGGAAATTTTTTAAGCTAAACCTTAAAGCGTTTGATAAGGGTTTTGAAAAGCAGACCTGATACTGGATTCAGATTCAGTTATTCTAATCGAATGTCAGCCCACTGCAGACACGATTTAGTCGGTACCAAAGTAGTATCGTGGTTCAATACAAGGCTCTATTAAGGAGAAAGAATATAACCAGGAGAAAAAGCAAAAAAGGGCCGATAGGTAATGAGGGAGAGAAAAGGAAGGAGAGTGACAGGTAGACAATGAGGTGGAGGGGAAGAGTGGAGGCTGCAGAGAAACGGAGGAGGAGGTGAGAGCGAGCCAGAGGAAAGGATGGAAAGAGAAGAGGAGAGAGGGGAGTGGGAGACAGAGAAAAGCAGGGAGGATGAGGAGTGATATTTATAGAAGGAGACAAAGCCTGGTGTCTGTTACCTCAGGGGGCTCAGAGGCTCATCTTTCTTTTTTTCTTTATTGTCTTTCGCTCGCTCTTTACCACCATCACTCTCTCTCCCTCTCTCTTACTCTCTGCCTCTCAGATTGGGTTACTGTCTGCCTGCAGGCCTTTGCTGCAGCCTCATCAGTCCTTGTACTCCACACTGATTGTGTTTACTCGGTAAACACAAAACGCTTTTGCATGTGTGCCGTTGTTGTAGGTCTGTCTTTGTGAGGACTAAGGGGTGGGCCTCTCTCCCAGTGTAATATAATTTTAGATCATCAGCTATATATACAAAAATATAGGTAATTTTCTGTAAAATTAATTTTGGAGGGGGGGCAAAACATTCATAAATAAAATGATCACATTGGAGTACCTTTTTTTTGCTCTCTAGTGCATGAAATAATAAAAAATGAAAACATTTTAGATATACAGATCAATATTTGCCTTAAAGTGCTGTTACTTAGCAACATTCAGTCATCTAGTAAAATTGACTATATTCTCATAGTATATAATGTCATGTCTCCCCCCCTAGTGAGGACTGAGCTGAGTTTTAGCCTTTTGGAATGAGGAAAGATCTTACTCCTTCAAACAGTCTTCAAGAGGATGGGCTCAAGGGGTTAACAGGAGTCCCGCTGTAGAAACCTACGGCGAATGTTTAGAGCTCCGCATCAGATTTCATTCCCTGGAAACAGCATGACGGCACTAAACCAGCGCATCATGCGTGATCGGGCTGTGTCATGCTTTAATTATATTCACCACAGCAGCAGGGTTTATATTGTTTCAATTCACTTTTCTGAAACAAGTGATGGGGGGTGTGGGTGGGGTTGTCACGTTGAGTAGAGGGTCTGCAGCGGAGACGTCATGCTAGATGTGTATCAAAATGAGCAAACTTAAAAAAAAAAAAAAAGATCAGATGACTGAGCCTTTCTTCAGTTTGTTTTATGTTTTTGCTGTCAGTCATCTCAACACGGATCAGAAACGTAGCCTCGGCTTGTAGGCAATCTCTGAGGAGGATTATGTGAGCTATGGCGTAGCTACGACGGCTTAGTGCATAGACTGTTACTATAGATACAGCCTAACCCCTTGGATCCACATCTATAAATTTGGGATTACGTATGAGTTTTTGAGGGGTAAGGTTAGGCAAAGTATTATGCCAGTAAGTGCTGCAACTACCAATTATTTTTGTTATAAGTTAATCTGCAGACTAATTTCTTGATTTATTGTTTGTTTGATAGAGAAAAATTACAATATAATACAGCCCAGGATACAACCAAATTCCCAATACAATGTATTATAATCAATTCATAAAACTTTCAACTTATGTAAAAAAATTCAGGTTTTTTTTTGGTTGAAAACGACATAAAATTGGTTCATCAAAACAGTTGTGATTAAATCTCCTGTCGATTGACTGAACAATTAATTGACTAATCTACGCTCTGATGTCAATTAAGTTCTCCATAAGTATAGCAGAACAAACACTTCTAAGTGCGTGTGAGCATGTAAGTGTTTACATGTCAATTTAATGTGATGAAATAAGCCAGATGCGTCTGACAATGTTGTATGGTTTGTGTTTGCACAAGGATACACACTCAATCAAAGTCTGATACTGCTCTGTAATCACTTAGAGCCAAACTGAAATTAAAAAACCCCCAGAGAAGCAGAAAACGACAACACACACAGCTGCAGCCAAAATTACAGACACCTCCTTTTGTATGTGAGCATTTTACACTGTCCTTTTCTTCTTTTTTTCCTGTGTGTGTGTGTGTTTGGGGGGGGGGTGTCAGAGTAAGGGCGTGCACTGTGATCACGAGGTGTTAAATTGACAAAAATGGAGTGCATTTATTTTGAAGGGGGCCACCAATCAACAGGGTCCTCTTCCTTTCCAATCTCCCATGGTCCATTTATCCTCCAAGCTCTCTCACACACTCCTGAAAATTGCATCCACGTTTCACTCTCTCTCTCCAAATTGTATTTCTCTGTTCCATCTCTTTTTTTTTTGGTGTTGTTGTTGTCTCCCCCATAAAATTTCATGCCCTGCTCTATTTCTGCATCCGTTGTTTTGTTCACTCCCTGCTTTCTCTTCCACTCAACTCAGTCTCTGTCTCCCTACAGTCCCCCCCCCCCCCGCTTTATTTCCCTCCAATCTCTCGTGCTTCCCCTCATCGCTCCATCCATCTTCAATCATCCCATCCCCGAATGTCGGAGCCGTGTATCCGTCACCGACTGAAGTGGAAATGAGATGAGTGCTTCTCCACGGAAACCCTGGGGGTCTGAATCACACTCCGCACTTGAGCATCTCTTCAGCGGTAAAATGGCCTCTACAGGCTGTGAAATTATTGAGCTGATTTCCAAAATGTGTGTCTGTCCTGTCATTAGGGAGGGAGATTGCAACCACGGGGCCTAGCTGGGAGCTGACGGCCGTCAACAATGATCTGGTTTCGGCGTTATCTCCAGGGCTGTTGACTGAGATTGTACCTTCTCTTCAACCAATCGACTTGCCGCAGGGGAAAAAGACCCACTCTGGATTAAATGAATTGACTGAGTGCAATCTACCTGGTAGCCTTATTAGCCCAATTGAATTATAAAGAAACATAAAAAGTATTTGCGGTATAAATCATTTTCTCCTAATTATTTAATACAGAATTGATAACAGGCCACTGAGCCAACCAATGTGCACCTAACCATGTACTTATGATTTCTGAAAATTTGACTATATCAACTGGTGATCCTCGGCGCAAGGACTTTTGAGGCGTACACACGCTCAAAGCCTGAAGCATTAAACATGAAAGTTGACATAGCATTCTAACGCAGATAAGTAAGCCTGTTGTTTTTTTTTTAGATCAGGCTCAATGTTGGTTGTTGAGCCATGTTACAAAAAACTGCTGTTTGCGAATACGAGCTTTCAGTCATCTGTTTTAGCAAAATGCAGCCATTTTGACGATTTCTTTTGACAGGACGTCAATTAGTTTGGAGCTGACTCCGAGGAAACATTCATGTGCGTTAAACATGTTTGACGTAGCAGTACCTATCAGTTTGGTTCAATGTTTTTTCACAGCAAGTCCCTCCCTGCCCTGGTAAATAAAGGGCTGATCCTGAAAGGCTAATGATGTAGCACGTTTCTCCTTTATGAAAGTAACGCTGGAGATTGACCAATGAGAATTTGGTTGGACACGAACATATTGACCAACCAATTGTCCAGTCGACCAGGAGACTACAGCCCCCATTATCTCATTGTTTTGTAGACTTAATCGCTGTCAATGAAATTGCAGACTGACTCGAGCCATCCCTGTGATTTCGTTCATGTCCAGTATTTAAAACCCCATGAACGGGATGTTACGGAAGCACTAGTCTGATTTGGATTGTTTAATGACAGTCGACATACAACGTTTTCTTTGCAGGGGCTTAGCCATTTATAAATGTCCGTGGTCACATCTCCACATGCCAGTGTTCCATGAAAACAAGTTTTTCGTTACCCTGCTAATTATAGGAAAATTCCTGTTTATCCCAACTTGGGTCTTATTTGTTTTGGACATGATTTCTATAAGCTATGATACTGGATCCCCACTAACTGCTGACATCTGGGACCCTGGCAGCGCTATACAAATGGGGGCACCATGTTGGGCTTGGAGTTTAAAGCACTGACCATGCAATGCAACATCCCCACTTCAAGCCTGTTTGGGAACTTTTGCTGCACATAATTCCCCATCCACCCCCCTCATTTCCTGTCCTCTCTTTCTCTCAGTTTTGGTTGGTAATAATAATAAAATTAATAATAATAATGATAATAATAATAATAAAGGCATAAAATGGCGACAAAGTAATAGAATGAAGAGCAGTTGTTATGGTTTTGGCCCATTATCTTAATAACTATAGTTCAAGGTTGAACCGAGTGAGCGCAACTGAAATGTAAAACTGCTAATATCTAATTGCACAGGAAGACGGTGTAAGCATACAACCACAGTAAGTACAGCAGGTCAAAAGTTTAACCATGAAGTCAAAAATCTGTCTGATCATCAGATAGCTTGTGTTTCTGGCCTTCTCTGACCTCTTAATAGCGATGTTGCTGTTGACCCAGACCTCACCACTCAACTTCAGTTATTTGCAAAAGTTTAGCCAAATTTGCATATTTCAATGATTTTTTGACTTAAGGGGAAGCAAAAAAACAAAAAACAAAAAAACAATAAAAACTCCTGGAGCAGACACACCTTAGAAATTGGTCTTCCTACAAGTGCTCATGCACTGTTACTTTTTATTTGTAAAACCTAAGAAAATAGAAATAAATTAAACGGTTATTGTAGCATGTGCAAAAGCAAAGTCAGCTCTTAGTAACTCCCCTTTTGGCAGATGTCACAGCCTGCAAACAGTTTTTGTAGCAGCCGAGATTCTTTCTATTCTTGATTTATGAGTTTTCACCCACTCTTCCTGCAGATCAGCTCAAGTTCTGAGAATTTTTTTGGCTTTTCTTGCAAACACAGCTTGTTTATGATCTACCCACAGATTTTCACTGATGTTCAGGTCAGTGGTCTGTGGGGGTTTTGCTCCAAAAGGCTTCAGCTTGTGTTTCTTGAAGTGGTTCACAGTGGATTTTGATCTTTATTTTGGATCATTGTCTTGTTGTGGAAGCCAAACTCTTTTCAGTTTCACTTCGTTGCTTGACTGCAGGACATTTTACCTCTAGAATTTTCCTGATATTCAGTGGAATGCATTCTTCCCTCTGTTAGTGCAATGTTTCCTGTGCCACTGGCTGCCACACAACCGGAAGCTGAGTTTGTATTCTTAGATTTTTTTTATTTTTTTTTACGTACATGTAATAAAAACTTACAGAGCATGGATTTTTGAAGAAAGGCTCGTTTTTAATACCTATTCCTTGCAATGTTTGTATACACAAAATTAACAAAATATGTTTCTTGCCCATACAAATTACAACAAACAATGGCATTAGTGACAGGAATGATTGGCCAAACTACACAAATGAGACCCAGGTTGTAATAAAAACAAATTGTTCTATGAGATGAGAACCACCAAACCTTTTGAAAACAGAAACTGACAGCAGCCTCCTGCTGGAACACAGCTCTGATCGGTGAAAGAGCTCTGGAGCCAGTTAATGGGAGACTGACAGACACCCACCCACAGAGGGACAGAACTCCCCAGAGCCCCTCAATAGGGTGTCGTGTGTGTGTGTTTGTGTGTGTGTGTGTGTGTGTGTGTTTGTGTGTGTAAGATTGGTGGGTTAGTGCGGTTGTTAACAGGGGCCCCTAATCCTGGGGCCGGGCTCTAATCCTGCCACTGGTCTGGTGTGGACTGTGACCCTGATGGCGCGTGTCTCTGAGCAACACCCCCCCCTTCATGAACGCACATACATGCCCCAGCCAGCCTGTTACCCCTCACAGCTGAGGAGAAGCAGCAGCTGAGACAGCAGAGGACTCCCATTAAATTGAATAAATACATACACACACACACACACACACACACACACACACACACACACACCAAATACAAACACACTATATGAGAAACACACGGGCACCACGTAGATCAATGCAGAGCGTACAGACAAATATACACTACACAAAATAAATCCAACACAGTCCCACAGAGATAGATATGTGCCAAAACACACAAAAATGCACATAAAACTCCTGGAGCAGACACACCTTAGAAATTGGTCTTCCTACAAGTGCTCATGCACTGTTACTTTTTATTTGTAAAACCTAAGAAAATAGAAATAAATTAAACGGTTATTGTAGCATGTGCAAAAGCAAAGTCAGCTCTTAGTAACTCCCCTTTTGGCAGATGTCACAGCCTGCAAACAGTTTTTGTAGCAGCCGAGATTCTTTCTATTCTTGATTTATGAGTTTTCACCCACTCTTCCTGCAGATCAGCTCAAGTTCTGAGAATTTTTTTGGCTTTTCTTGCAAACACAGCTTGTTTATGATCTACCCACAGATTTTCACTGATGTTCAGGTCAGTGGTCTGTGGGGGTTTTGCTCCAAAAGGCTTCAGCTTGTGTTTTCTTGAAGTGGTTCTGAGTGGATTTTGATCTTTATTTTGGATCATTGTCTTGTTGTGGAAGCCAAACTCTTTTCAGTTTCACTTCGTTTGCTTGACTGCAGGACATTTTACCTCTAGAATTTTCCTGATATTCAGTGGAATGCATTCTTCCCTCTGTTAGTGCAATGTTTCCTGTGCCACTGGCTGCCAACAACCGGAAGCTGAGTTTGTATTCTTAGATTTTTTATTTTTTTACGTGCATGTAATAAAAACTTACAGAGCATGGATTTTGAAGAAAGGCTCGTTTTAATACCTATTCCTTGCAATGTTTGTATACACAAAATTAACAAAATATGTTTCTTGCCCATACAAATTACAACAAACAATGGCATTAGTGACAGGAATGATTGGCCAAACTACACAAATGAGACCCAGGTTGTAATAAAACAAATTGTTCTATGAGATGAGAACCACCAAACCTTTTGAAAACAGAAACTGACAGCAGCCTCCTGCTGGAACACAGCTCTGATGGTGAAAGAGCTCTGGAGCCAGTTAATGGAGACTGACAGACACCCACCCACAGAGGGACAGAACTCCCCAGAGCCCTCAATAGGTGTCGTGTGTGTGTGTTTGTGTGTGTGTGTGTGTGTGTGTGTTTGTGTGTAAGATTGGTGGGTTAGTGCGGTTGTTAACAGGGCCCCTAATCCTGGGGCGGGCTCTAATCCTGCCACTGGTCTGGTGTGGACTGTGACCCTGATGGCGCGTGTCTCTGAGCAACACCCCCCCCTTCATGAACGCACATACATGCCCCAGCCAGCCTGTTACCCCTCACAGCTGAGGAGAAGCAGCAGCTGAGACAGCAGAGGACTCCCATTAAATTGAATAAATACATACACACACACACACACACACACACACACACACACACACACACACACACACACAGACAGCTGACAGTGCCACAGCAGCCTTACAATAACAAACAGTTGAGCTACTAGAAATACCGAAGCCAGAGATGAGACCGGAGGCCTGAAAACTGAAACCAACACAAAACACATCCTGCGGATTCCAGCAGCAGAGAGAAACCGACCGAAAAATGACAAACATTTTTATTCAAGGCGAACCGCTGTGATCGGCCAAATCAAAGTCCTTGATTAGGTCTGTGTGCTTTGTATATTAAATCTCTGATTACGTCCGCTGCATAGAGCCAGTTGCAGTGAATTGTGATGTCTCTGAGAATCGGCAACCACCCTGGAACCTTTTTTCAGCCGCATGAAAAGAGGCTTACATGTAAACTGTCAGTGAGGAGTAATTATGAGGCAAAGGGGTAAAATAAATAAATAAATATCTGCAGATTGTACAACAAAAGAGAATTATTCCTTCACTATTTGTCGATTTTTTCTTTTTCTTAAACAAGTACAGCGATGCCTGTCCACAGACTAGCGAAGTTTGCAAACAGAATAAATGGCAATTAATCAACACATTTAGATGCAGTGCTGATTGGGCACATTAAGCACAAAACAACCACAATTTCAAAAGGCAACAGAGACGCTTTTTTTTCCCCCTAAAGCGGACGGCAAGATGCCGAGAGTTTTGTGATGAATGAAAACTTGAAAGGAAGCAGTTTTCCTTTTTCCACTATTCCACTGGTTGTGATCTTTTAGAGAAATTACAGATGATTACAGGAGGAGCTGGAGTGAAGGAAAAAAAAAGAAAAAGAAAGAAATGTCACAGCTTCAGCCTGAAAGCCAGAGCGCAGATATGACCAACAATGTTAATATACTTCTATATTGTATATATCAATATGTTATATCAATATATTTCTGAGAATATTTATGAAACAACCTAATAAACATGTCTCTGCTATGAGATACATATCACATGTTAAATAAAACAATCTCTTTGAAATGCAAGGTAGCAAAAACTTGGCTAATCATTTTTGTTTCACTCCTGAATTTGCGGGAGATTTAATCAATTTGACTTTGAAACTCAATATTTTTCATGACAATGTGAAAAACCGAAAAATCACAATATGAAATTAAGGTTCAATCTAATTTGTTAAATACCACTTAAATTTCAGAATTCAAAGCAAGGGCTCTTTTACGAAAGCAACCATGAAGACGAGAAACCAGAATTTCTATTAAGAATCTGTTAAAAATTGACAAAACTAAATAGAATTAAAACCAAAAACTAGAATTAGAACCAACCAGAGCCCCATTATTTACCACTATTTCCTGATAAAACTATCTCATGTCTGATAACAAAAATCAAGAATTTATGGTTTTGTAACTGAAAAAAATTTAGCTTTGCAGGCAGTGAAAGGATGTCAAGACAGAATCAAGAAGCTCCAAATGACATCACTGACAGGAAGAGGCACTGCTGTTGACAGCAACAGAAAGTGTTTATCACTGTGATGCAAAGCCCGTTCTTTTATGGACTGTTAAGCTGTAAATTAAGATTAACTTACAAACTTAATGGTCATTCGCAGGATCAGAGTTGTGAACTAGTAGTATTCTACGTTCGGCCTCAAGGACTGAATGTACAAATCGATCCCAAGAAGCAGTATTTGGCAATGAACACGTGCGATTAAGCTGCAGTGGAGCAGAATTTAGCAGCAGGCAGGTTGGATCGCAGACCCACCAGGACAACTTCAAACAAAACAGTGGCAGGAAAAAACAACAACAATCAAAAAAACAAAAAAAAACAAAACAAAACAAAAAAACGCACTTAAATGCACCATAACACTATGGCCAACTGAGCTGACCGCTGACACATCTGCACCTGCATTACAAAATAAAATTAAATGGAGTCTCTACTTTTACTCCTCTGATAGAACGATCTCATCGCACATGAGGAATATAAATTGACTGACTTGAGTTTTGCTCAAATCAATTCATTTGGGCAAAAAAAAAAAAAAAAAATTGCAAAAATCACGATTTGAGTGGGCTTAACCACCAGTCGGACAGCTCTCAACATGCTGCTGAATCACCCTGATTTGGGCCTAACTGGAACCAACCATGCCTAATGCTGTCTGACTGGTGGTGTGTGTGTGTGTGTGTGTGTGTGTGTGTGTCAGGGCCCAAAAGGCTGTGTGAGTGGATCAGTATTTGGCAATATTAATGCAGTTGGTAGAGTAAGGCTGGAGGAGTATTTGGCTTAAAGAAAACAAAAAACAAAACAAGGAGGTGGTGGTGTAGTACAACAATATTTTGCAGTAGACAGATAAGGGTTCGGGGAAATGGAGCAGTATTGGCAGAAAAGGGTTTATCGTGTAGGGGAAGGCGTTCAAGCTTTTGTTAGAAGGCATAATCAGGAAGCAGTGGTATTTGGAAATACCAGTTAGCACTATTGTAATTAATGGTGGACTGACGAGACAAGAGTTGCGGAACAGTGTTTGGTAGTGAACGCTAATAGGTAGACAACAGATAGCTGGTCATGGCAGGTAAAGGCTATAGGAAGAGAGCCATAAGTGGGTAAAGGGCACCTAAGGAGGGCAAAGCGGCGGATCAGTATCTGGCGATGGGCAGCCCAGAAGGTTTGGACAGATGCTGGATGGAAGAAGAGCTGATGAGTTTGTTCCACACCTCCTCTACACAACCAGTCTGCTCAGCCAGTGTGGGCCGCCTCTTTAAACACACAAGTCATTGCACAAAAATACACATTTACTTCACCGGGCGGTCGTCTGGACAGTAACACAATAACACGACCCCACTGCAAAGCACCCATAAATCTGCTCAATGGTGCGTTAAAGAAACCCACGAAAGTAGTAGAAAACCATGAGATGTGCCAGAAAGACGAGGTCAAGTGAGATTTCCCTCCTCGACATGAAAAGGCAATCTGTCTCCTCTTTGTTTATCATAAATAAACCACCATCTAGAGGTCAGAAGAAAAAAAAATGAAGAAGAAAGGGTAAGGCAGGACATGAGAAAACCCTGATGGGAATATATGAGCCAGAAAGACCTTAACTTGGGATGACAGAAGGATATGGATGGATGGAAACGAGAAGGAGATACAGAGAGACGGATGAAGATTAACTGGCAAAGTGAAATGTAAAGCGCATCAGAGAGCGGGGCGGGTTTTTGTCAAGGTAAATCAATGCTCTTCCTCTTTCGAATTGCCTTGTAAAATAAAATGGACGACCAATTTCATCAGTGAACTAAAGGCAAAGAGAAAAATTTTTTTAAACCCACTGTGGCCTTGAAAATTTAGCCTACAACAAGATCTCACAACTTCAAAGCTGAACACTGGACACACAATAGTTTTGAGAGAATTTCAAGGTGCAAAGCAAGTAAATCCAAGACATTTCAACCCGCCCCCAGGGCTTTAAAATACCCCTGAGGGAGGAAAACCGTATCCAGTGACGGATGTGTGGGCAGGATACTCACGGTGAAGAAGAGGTCCATGACACGGGTGTCCAACAGCGCTTCCCTCCAGGACTCAGTAGGCTTGAGCGTGACGTTCTGTGTGGCCTCGAACATGGCGATGTAGTGGCGCCCCAGTGACCCGCCGCCAGTTAAGGCCAACAACAGCAAGTGGAGGAGGAGGAGGTGGAGGAAGAAGAAGTGGAGGAGAAGGGAGGGGGGGGCGCCACAAACAAACACACCAGCTCCTGTCACTAAGCTCCACTCAATGCGTATTTTGGTCTCTCTGTGTGAGTGTGAGTCTTCGGTTTCGTGAGCGGCAGCAGCAGAGACTTGTTAGTCACTTGTTAACCAGCTCTCCCTCTCATTAACCCTGTCGGTCTTTATTCCACAGATTATTTTTTTCTGTCCTCTCCTTCTCCCCCTCCGTGGTCGCCTTGTTTTCTTGTCCTCCCTTCCCTCCTCCTTCTCCCTTCGTCAGGTCTTCACTTGCCAGTTTTTCACCCAGGTCCTAACCCTTGCCTCCTTTCTCACCTTCTTGTCCTCTTTACCCCTCCTTCCTTCCTCTGTTTGTTTTTTTTTATCCAACTTTATCTTTTCTAACCTCTGCCACTCTTTGACCCTCCTGACACCCTTTCTTCCCTCTTCTCGTCCTCCTTTTCACCTCTCTCTCTGCCTACCAAAACTCCCTCCTTCTGCACACTCAGGTTTCTCTCCTCTGTTTCCTCGAGATCTTAAAACACAAGACACGCTCGCTCGCTCTGCAGCCAATCAAGACCTTGCGTTACTCTGCCTCTTTGTCCACTCCTCTGCAAGATGTCCTTGAGACTCCTTAGTGCTTGGGAAACACTCCCTCTCCCTCCTCGACCAATCACTTTGCCTCTTCTCCTGACTGCTTTCCAAGACCAAGGAGAGGCTCCTTCCCCCCATAACAAACACTCCTCACCTAAAACTTCCCACACTATCAACACCGTCCTTTCCCTCGTGATACTTTCCATTCACTTTTTTTTCTTTCTCCTAACAAGATGGTGTCTCTGCTGGCCCTTTGTAATACACTTTCTTCTGATTTAAACCTCACTCTAAACCCACAACACAACACACACTGTTCAAGAAACTATAAAAAACTTTTTTTTATCTTAATTGCCTTCCAAGTCATTTTTCTTCCTTCTCCCAAACAAGTATTTCCTTTCCATGCCCCCACAACACACACATGGTCTCTTTATTTGAGACTCTCTCAACAGCCACAACAGGCATTTTTGAAAAACCCACAACAGACACTTTCTCTCCACACGGCCACAACACTTCCTGTCCTTAGTCAAGACTCCTAAAACACACCCACAACAGGCTTTTCCCTTAGCTCATCAGGAACAATCTCCTCTACTACTGCTCCCACTCTCCCATATTAGACTTTTCTCACGCCTCACCCTCTACAGAACACACACAGTCTCCTCAGCCAAAGCATCTTACAAAGCCACAACACTCCGCACACATCACTCAGATTTCCCTGCCTCTCTTAACCACCCTTATAACTTTCTCCCTGAAAAAGAAAACTTGTCCTGACAACATATGATATCTCTTGTTGAAGACTTCATCCTAAAATCCGTCACAGATTTGTCCCCCTAATGAATCCATTAACCCAAAAGATCAACACATCAGGTGATTATTTTGTGGTTTTGCCCTCTGGAGAGCTGTCCGTTTTTTTTTCCAAACTTTTTTTTTTTTTTAAATATAAATACACACAGTCCTTCCACTTACCTCACTACAGAACAACCAATTAAATCTCTTTTTTCTCTCTTCTTCAAACCTCTACAATATTCCCTCCATTGTGAGCCACAACAAAACACTCCACTTTAATAATCTCAGGTACCCCCATTCCTACATTTGCCAAAATGGTTTCAAAACCAATTACATTTTTTTTACCTTATTCCACTCAGTTTAACAGAAACATATAATGTATATATTCTTTATTTTCTTATTCAATGAAGCTATGAATAAAAAATTTCAAACTTGGGCTTCACCTAGCGTTATAGGCATTATCAGTTAATCTGCCAATAATATTCTTAAAAAACCAATTAACTTTTTGGTCTATACGATGTCAGAAAACAGTGAAAAATGAAAATTTCAAATGTTTTGTTAGTACCGAATGTTTTGTTGATTTGTCTGACCAAAAGTTCAAAACTCAAATATATTCAGTTTACACAGCACCAGTGAACTATGTGGTTTAAAGGGTTAGACATACAGCATGGATTATTTTATTTTCTTGTCTCTGATCCAGGATATCAGATGGAAGTATGTACTTTAACTACTATTAACTACTACTTCCACCTACTAGTAGCAGTAATTCTACCGATAATAATCAGAATTTTTGTGTCTCTATGTGTCAATATTTGTAACTTGCATGTTTCTTCATCTTTGTTTGCCTGTAAAAAAAAAAAAAAAAAAAAAAAAAGCTTTCTTTTTTTTTTTTTTTTTTAAATCGACAAAAACACCAAAAAAGACAGCCTCCCTCTCTCTACTTTCCAACACCCACGCATAAACACTTGGACACCGTATCACTGCTGGTGACAGCAGGAGGAAACTTCCAGAGGAATGTCGATCAAAAGCCAAACAGCGGCAGAGGCCGGCGGGGTCACGCATTCCTCCGACACCAGCCCACAGTCCTCCCCATACACATGCCCACCACAACACACCACACCACACTTTTCGGCACAAAGTTGGCACCTGTCTAAGGGTCTGTGGGATTTATGTGTGTGTGTGTGTGTGTGTGTGTGTGTGGGGGTGTGTGTGTGTGTGTGTGTGTGTGTGTGTGCATGTGTAAATGTGCGTCTGTCCGGCAGCTTTCATGCCCTGTTAAAAATAGTCCGTGGTGGAGCAGAGGACATCTAACTGAACCTTTCTGAAAAGACAGAATAAGAAAAAAAGGTTTGGGAAAAGTAGGGACTGAGCTCTATGTTCATTCGTTTTGGTGTGATGGGGTTTGACTATTTGTGTCCGATTAGAAAATGTCCTGATTTTTTTTTTTTTAAATCGACAAAAACACCAAAAAAGACAGCCTCCCTCTCTCTACTTTCCAACACCCACACATAACGCATAAAGAAAAACGCACTTGGACACCGTATCACTGCCCCGCGGCTCGGTGACAGCAGGAGGGGGAAACTTCCAGAGGAATGTCGATCAAAGCCAAACAGCGGCAGAGGCCGGCGGGGTCACGCATTCCTCCGACACCAGCCCACAGTCACTCCCCATACACATGCCCCACCACAACACACCACACCACACTTTTTCGGCACAAAAGTTGGCACCTGTCTAAGGGTCTGTGGGATTTATGTGTGTGTGTGTGTGTGTGTGTGTGTGTGTGTGTGTGTGTGTGTGTGTGTGTGTGCGCACACGGGTGTGTGTGTGCATGTGTAAATGTGCGTCTGTCCGGCGCTTGGCTTTCATGCCCCTGTTAAAAATAGTCCGTGGTGGAGCAGAGGACATCTAACTGAACCTTTCTGAAAAGACAGAATAAGAAAAAAAGGTTTGGGAAAAGTAGGGACTGAGCTCTATGTTCATTCGTTTTGGTGTGATGGGGTTTGACTATTTGTGTCCGATTAGAAAATGTCCTGATTTTTTTTTTTTTTTTTTCTGGTCTGCAACTTATTTTTGTCTTTATGCAGTTTTTGCAAAATTAACCAAATTAAAATTAAAACCTAACCTGTCTGACTTTTCTTAGCAAATCCTGTAGATAAAAGACAGAATAATATACATCAAGTGGATAACGAGAGACAAAAATATGGGAAGACATTGAGGAGCAAGTGCGTTTTTGGTCCTAAACAGGGGAGACCGACTGAGTCCTTCAACCTGTTGATGGGGCCGTCTCCTCGGGGAGGGACCACCTTGGTGACAGAGGTCGTTCAAACCCTCCTAAAGATCATATGGCTTGGACAAACCTCACAAGAGGCTTCAGGAATGATAACTACACAGCCTCTTCAACTATTTTACACAACTGGACAGGGATGTAAAATGGGTCTGACAGGCTATGACACCAGAAAATGGGGGAAACTGGATGCCTAGTTTCATCGCAGGGAATTCAAAGAATATTTAAAAGGAGAGTTAAAGAACAAAAGCATTTTTCAGAATATTTGTACCTGATAAATTTGATGATTGCTTTTATTTGGCCTGAAGAACACTAAGTGCTCCAAGGAACACACAACATCTTTAAGCATTACAAACTGAATTTTGATAAAAGCTGATGAAATTAGATTTGAGAGTATAAAAGATTTGGTGACTCTTAAGTGGTCTACTGAGAGGGACGAAAAAGCTGTTGCAATAAAACCTGGTGCAACGCGTTTGCTAACGTGCAATATATGAGATGAGGCGAGCTTTGTCCTCAAAGCACCTAAGAAAGTGTTGGAGAGAAAAAAAAAAAATTAGATTTTGGAGCATCTCATACAAATTATCTGATGAAAGCTAAATGATTCCAACTTGGCTGAAGCCATAACTATAGGGCTGCAACTTATGATAATTTTCATTTCTGATTATTTTCTTGATCATTGATTTTGAGGTATAGAACGTGTCTGAAAATAGTGAAAAGCATTCAACACAAATTCTCAGAGCCCCAAGTGACACCTTCAAATTAGTGTTATTTATTTGATCAATGCCCAAAATTGAAAAATGCTCAATGTACTCTCATAGAAAACTAAGACAAACAGAAAATGACAAAAACCAAATCCAAAGTTTATTAACTGATACATTAAAAACACACTTAAAATGTTTATGTAACAGCATAAATCTGAGGTGTTTCTGGGATAAGAGCACTTTTCCATTTATTCACCATTTTTTACTTTTTTATAGCTTTTAAATAAAGATAAACCAAATGCAACAAGCATTCGTTTTGATGTCTTGACAACGAGTCACGTGAGCCAAGACGACAATTTAAAATAGTTCTCCTAACTGTTACCGTAAAGTGGTCGATTAGTTTAAGTTTCAAGCTCTTGAATTCAGAAGGAAAATCTACTTGCCGGGCTGACAAGTGAATTTACAACCTTCACCATGCTATTCACTTTAAAAAAAAAAAAAAAAAAAAAAAAAAAAGGACTGTGTTTCTCTGAGGGTGTGTGTGTGTGTATGTGTGTGTGCGTGAAGTATACGTGCATGTGTGAAGCGTACATGCCTGCGGGATGAGTAATGGACGCAGAGTGACTAGGACATGTGGGCTGTGGTTTGGTTGGGTTTTTAAAAGACATCACCTGCTACTATCTCAACTCTTCCAACAGGCTCGAGAATAACTAATGTGACACGTCAATTTTCCACTGGAAAGATAAGACGACAGACTGACAGATAAACAGAAACACGACGAGCGAGCGCACACAAATGCATCCAACTGACCGGCGCGCACACAACCCCAACGCAAACCACCGACCGCAGGAGTTTAAATCAAACACAAGCGAGGAGATTCACACACCCCGACTTCTCACTTACAGTTGCCAAATTTGCAGGCGCACAGACACATAAACACACATTGTAGTGCCTTAATTAACACCAGCCACCAGTCAAATGCCAAAACAACTGCTGCTGCTGGGTTTGTCTGCCCCCCCCAAATAAAAAGTTTCTTTGGCAGAGAAACAAACAACATTTCAAGTTTATATATTTCCTGCTTTGATTCTATTTATGATTACTTGACCGAAGCGAGGAGACTTTTTTTTTTTTACCCCCCCCCCGCTCCACGTCTTCAGTGACAGACACTGAGCCGTCCGCTATTTACGGTTTTGTATGTGAACCTTAGCCCAGGTACTTCAAAGCAGGAGTGAAGACTGTTGCAATAAAAAAAAAAAAAAAAAAAAAAAGCCCAAAAAAAAGAGCCATCATTCTTTCCTCCACAGGTCGTAATTCAGCATGCGATGCTATGCACGAACCGAACCACCGAACAAAGCAACAAACGTAGGACGAGCCTCTCTCTGGATGTCTGAGAGAAGCTGAACTAATGTCAGAAGACAGAACTTCAGTCTTGTCATTTTTGTGGGTTTGCTCATTTTGTTAGTATATGCTCACAAAAATTAACAATTATATTAATAAAAATAACAGTAATACATATAAATCAAACATTACAGAATTCTTGGTCAGATCCTTCATAGATTTGATTGGTGTCCCGTTGTCAAAAAGATTATATTAGCAAGTGAACAGACTTGCTAACAGCTCTGAGACCATATGACTGTCTGACTGACAATGCCAGCATGCTGATGTATAGCAGGTGTAATGTTTACCAAGTTCACCACCTGAGTTTAGCACGTTAGCATGCTACCACATGCTAATTAGCACCGAACAAGGGTAGCAGAGACTGATGGAAATTTTGTTTGTTTTTGCAGGTATTTGGTCTCAAACCAAGGTACTGGAAAAGTTAAAAAGTCTACTTGACAGTGGTGCTGATGATGTAAAGTCAAAAGTTATTCCCATTCATCCTCTGAGGATCATGAATGTTTGAGGAGACTGAATTCTAAGACATTTCACTAGAAATTTAAGATGTCATCCTCATGACGACGCTGCATGAACCACCAGATCACCATTGTCAGTAGGATTCTTCTTCTAGGGACCATGAATGCCTGAACGAAACTTCATGGAAATCAAAGAAATAGTTTCTGACATGTTTCAGTTGGGAACAAAGTGATGGACCCAACAACCAAGGGATGGACATTGCAATCTCTGGAGTCTGAAATCTAAGAAAAATAATATCAGTGTTTTCTCCAGGTTTTAACTCCTACAAACCAGATTTTATATTTAAAACAACTAAAGACCATTTCCAAATCTAATAAACACACAGATTCAATTTTTTATAGCATTTTTTCTTTATATCTTTCTGGTAAGCTGTTTGTTTTCGTTCCATTTCATTGTAGTAAAACAAATACAAAAAAAAAGTAGCATATCCTGGAAAGTTGTAACCCATCACAGTGAAAAGTTAATCGTTCTCAATTTTCCAGTGTTCATCAATATCGCCTTTTTTTTCTTTTTTTTTAAATAATGGTAGGTGCATATTATTTGAACTTATTCTTCTTTTCTCAGGCTTTTTTTCCCTAATTTTTGGTCTTTTTCCATTATGCTCTCTTTTACTCAGAGGCAAGTTTAAAAGTTATATATTTTTTTATACCAATATACTGCTGGGGCAGTGAAATATTTTTTAAAAAACACATTCACCAAGGTTTGCAAATGGTTAACTGATGCACAGATTGAGTAATTTATAATAAATGGGCCAGATCAAATCCAACCGGCCTTCGCTTTTCATACTCCCAGCTCCGCTTTCATCAACAATTTGCAGACGCCATACAGACAATTCACGCAGTGTTTCAATGACCACTTTAAATAGACAACAATCAGGCGATCTCGGTAATCTGAACATTTTGCCGGCCTGAACGACCTTCATGCTCCAGGATGCTGGATTAGTGAGCTTCTCCTGTATCCTCTATTCATTATTGCTGATCCTTGGGTGGATGGGACCCGCTGCACAGAAGGACCGGCTGAGCGTCTGCCAGTGGCCGAGCGCGAAGAGTGCAGCGCTATGCTAAGGCGCATGGTAGGGTTTAAGTGATATATCCTGCCTTAAGTCTCCCCAGCAGCCTCGCCATGTGAAATAACAGTCCAGGAATACCTCCTCAATGACCCAGCCCCTCCCTTTCCCTTTCCCCATTTCCTTCTACTGTCAGCCCCCCCATCTGTTTTGGACAGCAGTTGTCATTAATAGGGGACTGAATTAAAACAAAAGTTTCAGCGCCAGCTTGTTTCCTCAGACTCAGAAAGCGATCATTTATGGATGAAGGTGGAAAGTTAGACGTCAGTTTGTTTTGTGTTCATTTTATTCAGAAGAATTGTAAGGAGTGAAACAAGGAAATCTAGGAAAAGTAACGAACACTTGTCTGTAAATGTCTTGGAATATTTTGATGCCTTAACTTAAGCTACTCTTTGTCGAGTGCTCGTTGATGTGGTGTTTTAAATTCTGCATTTGTCTGTACCGAAATAAAATTAGAAGCGTAAAATGAAGCATCTCCTGTGAGACGGTAAAAAGCTCTTGGAGACAGAGTGTTTGGAAAAAGCCTTAATGAACTGGATATATTTAAATCAGCAAAGAAATACAGTAGTAAAATGGACATGCACATACTGTATGTATCATAGAGGAATACTTTAAATTTCAACTCATGCATCAGCTGAATGCCCATCTGCATACTAGCCATCTGTTTGTACCATATCACCTGTGTTTAGACAGCAGCAGTTAAAGATTCCTCATACAGGTCGGGGCCAAGGCAAACATCTAGCATCAGCTTACACACCCCTAATCCCAACCTTAACCTGAGGGCCAAAAATGCCCATAAACTGACCTCTGGACAGCTAATGAGAATAGCGAGCCAGGTTGCGGCAAGTGTTGTGGCTGACGGCTCTTTGGTACGAGAATAACTCACTGATGAGGAGGCGGGGTAGGGGGGGGGGGGGGGGGTATGCCACTTCTATTGCGCCTTGCTAAAAATGAGGAAAAAAACAATACCCAAAAGCAGATTTTTCTCTCTCTCTCTCTTCTATTATGACAAACTATTTAAATAGAAGGGAAGTAAGAGACAGAAAGTCCATGTCTTATTGTGAAACAACTTGAGTTTAAGAGTAACGATGCACCATGTAATCTACGCATTCCTCACTAGGGAAAGAAAGAACAGATGGGAGAAAAGGAACTGAGAAACTGCTACAGAACAAAGCTCCGCCGGCTATTATAGCAACACAACTGACAGAGATGAATTTAGAGATTCCCCTCACATGCCAAAGACATCTTAACAACATAAAAGGATCCAAACACGGTGGTTAGCGCAGGGATCAGGGAGGCAGCCGGGATGGAGGGTGATCTATCTGTCAGCCCGGACAGCCATTTACAGCACCTGACTGCTGCCGCAGCCTCAGGGGCCCCGACCGCGACCCCGTCTAGAGTCAAACCCGGTGTGGAGTGACACGGTGTCGTAGCGACGCCCGGGGAGCGTGCCTCCGCCAGATGACACCAGAGCCGAAGGGCCGGGGGTTCAGACGGCGGCGAGGACAGATGACATGCATGCCGCTCGGTTTGTCTGAGGGAGGGAAGCTTTTTTAAAAAAGCGTCTTTGAGCCGGTAGAGGAGCATGCGCGCGTAACCGTGCGTGTGAAAGGCAGCCGCTGTCAGCCGCGCAATTAAAGAGAGGCCCCCAGATACCCATACTGGCATAGGTTCGCAATCGCATCACACAGGCGTGCGGTGACACTTGCAGACAGGCGGCCACACTCATTCTGGCCTCCCCAGCGGCCTTCATCAATCTGTTCTCCTTTTCAACAACAGCCCAGGCACTTGTAAGCTTCGGATGCACTTGACGGGCACGCGGGGTTTCACGGAGAACGCCACTTGATTTGAGAATTTAAATGCTATTTCTATGGCCCGAGACGGTTCATTCAACATTTGTGACAACTCAACAGCAAGAAACCAGAGAACTACAGCTCTATTTGCATGCAACTAGCATGACATAGGAGACCTAATTGTACTTATAATTTATGCAGATATATTTTCTTCGCAGGAATTTTAAATTTACTTAATGATTTTTGGAGAATATCCTCAAGCACTTCAGTTACCAACTTCTTTTGAATAAATTGAAGTTTAGATGTGGCTCTGACACACTTTGTGTAATTTTATATCACAATTTCTATATATTTTGAGGTATAGTAAATTTATGGTATGGTACATCTTCCGGGGATTCTACTAAAAAGCCATTTATGGGTATAAATAACCAGGGGGAAAGTCTTGTTTTTGGTGAATCCAGTAAAATAAATACCTCAGGAATCCATGTATGAATGCAAACCCTGTCCCGTCTTGAACTCTCATAAAGTAGTCCTGCTCTCTGAGTTTCAACTTTATCCTCAATGACTTAATACACAGTTATGTTTTAATGAGATATTTTCCTTGGTGGTTGATACATGTCTCTCTATGGCAATTGAATTAAAAGATATTTAATATGTTAATTCTATATCATTTTCAAGTCCACAGTATCCTGCTTTAACCTCAACTCGAGGTCCCTCACATATATAGTAGCCGCTCCGATGGCTTCATATACACACCCAACATTAAAGCAAAATTAAACTGTTGTCTAAAAATTGACTGCAGCAACTAACACACATACACACACATACACACACATACACACAGAGTGTGTTAAAGTGAATCTTTCGAGAACACACACATATATTGAACCGAGAGTGCCAGGCATACCAAGGGGAGCCTCAACCAACAAGCCAAGGCGGGGGTGGCGTGCTGCTGGAATGATTCGGGGATGGACACGCAGACACCTCTTTGAAAGTGATACATGGCCCCCGCCACTCCAGATCCGCTCAGACGGGCAGAGAGGATGCCAGGCTGGTTGGGATTTAGGCGGTAATGAGCCTGGACGGACACACACACACACACACACACACACACACACGCGCCTAAGTTCGCTCAACAATGCGGCCAACTGCAAAGATAATAGGGATGTGTGCACAAGAGATGAACTACAAAGCAAAACTGATGGACAGATATGCATTCCTGGGTATCACATATTTGTAGAGACACACACGCACACACAGAGCGTTGGCCATTCATACTCATCTGCACAAAATAACTCAACTATATTCACCAAAATAACCATCTTTCATATGGACAAACACAAAGTGCTATAATTATGAGGAACCTTGTACTGGCTTACATCTTCTAACCCTAACACAAGCCATCTTCTTTCAGCCCGAAACTGTCAACTCTGCCATTTTTTTTAAAACATCAGTCCTCTGTACATCTCACACTTTTTTCCCATTTTCCCAGACAACTTTTTTACAACCTGGATCTTATTTCTGTACCGTTTGCTGTCAACACCTGGTAGATAACTTATAAGCCTTGATGTTTTATAGTGTCATTTAGAGCAGGGAAAAAAAGAAATGGTGAGATGATCAGATAAATTATTAACAGAGCCACATTACAACCATATGATCTACATTGTTTGGAAGCAAAAACACAACACCATCACCACAGACAGTGAGGCCAATATTTTACATTAATGTTCTATCAACCTTTTAAAATACACTTCTCCCCCTGTGGGGTGCTTTGGCCTTGGTAGTTTTACTTCAGGTGTGTTTTGGTCTGCATCCGTCTCAATCCTCACACAACCTTGAAACATTGCACACAATTAGAAAGCTCTACGTTTCCTGATTCCAACTGTGCAAAGCATCTAAGGATCCTCATGTCACTGCAAACAGCTGTTGACACAGATTTGGTTACAGACTTTGGCTCAAGAGTGTTTTCCACACAAAAAGTGCTACCATGGGCTTTGTGTTCCCTTTTTTTAATGCCAAAAAAGCAACATTTCTTCCATGTTTGTGTCTCTGTTACTTTGATTCGGCATCTCTTTTACTCACTCTGATACTTTGGCTATAAAATTTAAAGAGTTACATCTAAAAAGGCGACCAGGGTTATGGCTGTAATCACAAGGGTTGAACATGCTCTTCTACCTTTTTCTACCTTTCTGTGCTTGTGCACAAAAATAGGGGTGTAAAATAACCCTGTTCTTCAGAAACAAATTTTCCAAGAAGTTGAATGGCAAGACATGACAAAAACTGCACTTAATGTGCCATAATATAAGTAGAAGGGACTGACCTGTGTTTCCTTGCATGGTTTAGAAATCGTAAAATTTATGATCCTGACCTTTCCAGGTAAAGGTGTTATAATCCTGGTCAGCCACAGACTAAGAAAGGATATGATTGGGTGGCAGGAAGTTCCAGCTGAGGACCTGGTTGGCCAGAGCCAGGTAGCGCTGGAAGACAGATGACATCTGGGCATTGAGGTTTTCCCGGCGGCTGAACTCCTGCAACACCTCCATGGTCAACATGAAGATCTGACGCAGGCCCTCCTCCTGGAAGAGAGGAAGGGGTGGCGAAGAGGAAGAGGAAGATAAAGGTAGAGTGATTTGTGAAATTTAAAAAAAATACATTAAAAAAAATCGAGGATTAAAAGGAAGAAGCAGTTGCAGGAGATGGGACAGGGGAACGAACCTGGAACAGGCGCTTGCAGCTGCCGTGAAACTCCATGCTGAGACCGATGCTGCTGGTCTTACTGGAGCTGGAGAACTCACTGAGCAGAGCAGTCAGGATGGAGCAGGCCAGCGTTTGCTGCAGCGGAGGGAGAGTCATGCGACAGCAGAAGTCAGGGGTTACACAAAGAGTTAATGATGAGGTCAAACTTCAGCAACAATCATGATTCAAGACCGAAAAAAGGAGGAAGACTAATACAATGTCTCAATTCTAGAGTAAATTTCAGATCCAAGTTAGTTTTGAATAATCTGAATGATAATTAACACTGTATTATTACAGTATACTGAAAAAAACCTAACATGCAGCTTTAGTTTTGAGGGTGCTGTTAGTGCCGGACACTATCGTCCCACAATGCAACGCACAAAGGAAATAGAGCAGCTGCAAAGCATTAAAACAAGCCGTGGTTTTTGGTTAGACAGCTGAGTGAAGATCTGAGAAAACAAAAATAAGTATAAAATCTTTTGGAAAAACATTTTCTTTTCTCTCTGCCGAGATTACTTAACAGTTGCGACGTAGAGTCACGGCCTGATGTCAAAGAGTGCATCGCATCCCAAACAAAACGGCAGAGTATGGTATATTCTACTTGGGTTAGTAAAAGACAAACCCAGGCTAAAAGAACAGAGCTCAGAGTTTACTGAAATCATCACTAGTAACATTTGTAAGTCACAAATTAATGCCATGGCAATTTATGGCAATTTATTGATCCCTTTATTATTTTTTCAAATTTCATAAAATACTAACAAAAGTAAAAAAAAAAAAAAAATTAAAAAAAAAATTAAAAAGTGACATTGTTTTGACAGATCAGCAGTCTTAAACCAATTTAAGTTAATATAACTCAGAGAAAAGCAGCAAATCCTCAGATTTGTGAGATTGAATTTTTACTTGAAAAAAATAAATAAATAAAATTGCTCAGTGACTAATTGATTAGTCAGTGACTAATCGGGAAACTCCAAGAACACCCGCTTACTGTCCTTCACTTGAACTCACTTTATTAATGTGTCATTACAGTCCTCTGATCATCAGGGAAAAATCATATTGAAAAACCCAACCAAAAGGTTTTTTTTGTTGTTGTTGTTTTTTTTTTTTTTAAACTGAAACGTTGTTTTCATAAAGTGAGTTTGAGTGGTGTGCACTTGTGGAGCAGGGACTCCCATTTTCAAGCCTACACACTAATCAATTAATCCGCCAACTGTGTCTGCACTTCTTCCTTTTAACATCAGGCAGAGGAAACCAGATTAAAATCAGCCGTCCCTACCAACCACAGCTCACTCTCCAGTTTTTTTTTTTTTTACTGTTGATTAAAAGGGCAATGTGCCCTCAAAACCTAGCTTAGCCACTCATATTAAATGATGAATTTTAATAGGACGCTTTTGCAAAAATGAATGAGTATTTTGGAGGGAAGGGCTTCATATGGTTCCTGCTTATAAAAGGATTTTCCTATTGTGGTCCGGATTCTAAAGACTGAGGGGATGATGAATGCAGCTCAGTAGTCCCTTCTGGTTCTGTGGATCCTTATCAGGGAAATCACCTGCTTCGGTCTGCAATTAAAATTACAATTTCAGCAGCTGCATCCCTCCGCAGCACGAAGTTGACCTTCTCTGGTTTGGAGTTTGGTTAGGGTAGAAAATGAAATAGTGCCACCTACTGGACTAAGAGGAGACGCCCTGTTTTGTTTTATAATGCAGAGCATCACTGAGACAAAGTAATGTTAATATTCTTTTACAAATGGGAGAGAAGTATTTCCCCCTTATGTAGAAAAACACAGCACATCTTTAAATATTCAGTCACGACTTTTGCAGCTTGGCCTAAATCGTCTTTTTCCATAAAGCCACTCGAGCAGTTCACAGCACAGACCGCCATAAATGAATTGCCACCAAAATGAACTTTGATAAGATCAATACGCAAAATTGATTTGAGAGCGTGAGTTAGGAAAACAGGCACTCACCATCATGCTCTCCTCTAACCACAGGAACATGCCTGGGGCGTCTATCCCAGTTTGGCCTTTGTGCATTTTATTTTTTTTTTAATTTTCAGACTGAGCCCTCTGTAATCTGAGCCAGATCCCATGCAGGAAGTCTGGTAACCAGGGCAAAAATGTGGTCCATCAAGGCACAAATGCAATAAATACGATCAAAGCTTTAACTCGGTTATGCTGACGAGCCTTCGCCTTAATGCCTTAAATGTGTTGGAAATAGTCTCCATGGGTTCCAGCGTTAAAACTGTGGCTTTAAGAACTAGTCTGAAAAGAGATACGTTTTCGTTTGGTATGTAAAATACAATTTATTGTGAGAGGAGGCGGTGATATGTTTATGCTGATTAAAGAGTCAACTCTCATCATCGCGTCACATTATTTATATCACTCTCCAACTACCTGCATCTAAACTTAGACATTTTGTGGTTGAGACAGCCACAAAGACCGACCACGGACGGCATAATTACTGCCAAAGATATTTTATAGGTAGTATGAAGAAAGTTCATAAAGTGTTTGCATATTGTCTACGACCATGTGCTCCTGTGCGTTCACATCTACTTCTTTGAATTTTTTTTTTCCTCTTGATTTTAGCCCATGTCCAATTTTAGAAAGCTTCCTAGAAGGCACCGGCGCATACCTAATTACTAATGTAATGTCAAATTACTCAAACTTACTAAAAATTATAAATCTGTACCCGGTTCCTGACAGTTCTTATGTTGTCAAACTGGAGAGAGAGTGTAAATTCTCAAAGCCATATGGTTCAAGTTTTCTTTGCTCTCAGTTTAAAAGGTATCTGTACAGTCTTGTGCATTGACATTGCGGAAAATATTTTGATGATTTAACAATGTGTTTTGCATATGGGCGAAAATCCAAAAATCCTGTTAACCGATAGAAAAAAACAAAAACTGATATGTACTGTAAAATGTGAATCCCTAAGGGCTGTACATCTGTGATCCGGGTACGGCTTTCTCACCACTGTTGGGTTCCCGCTGCTTATGAGCTGTCCGACCTCGTGGAAGATACTTTTGCAGTTGATGGACTTGTCGAGGGAGCCTCTCTTCACAATGACCGCCACGGCCAGCAGGATCTGCTCGCGTACGTACTTCTGTAGACTGGAGGACAGGGGAGTTACTGCATTGAGTCAGAGACTTTCGCTGGATTCCACTGTATGTACTACGCTTATCCGATTACTCCCTGTGCTTTTCTGCTCTGTCGCAATATGCCAGTGGATGCATGAAGAAACAGCTGTATATGCAAATGCTCTGCTTTCAATGTATGAGGAACTACAGGATACCCGATGCCACTTTCCAGCTCATTAAAGCTTTGATTATTAGAAAACATTATATTATAAAAATTCAATTCACTTTTCTTTTGAATATTGAGCTAATTCATGCAGTCAGCCCATCCCAAAGCCCATAATATATTAAAGGGATATGGAAGTTTTGTTATAGTGAATATTGGCTCCTGAATTACTTCACTGCAGTTTTCTGCACTTTAGACTTATACGCAGTTTACCGGATCTATCAATTGTCTCACATATCGCACCACTCAACCAATAGAGGTCAATAAAGGTCATACATACTACGCAGATTTTATTATTCCTGTCTTTTTCCTTCTTACTTGGGTCTCTGTAGGACATAGGTGAGGAGGAATGTCCGCAGCGACTCGATGCTGGTCTTCTCCAGCAGGATCCACTCCCGCACAACTGCCTCCATGATGGCAGTGGCTGCCTGGAACAGCACATAGTCCACCTTACTGGTCTCTGGGGGGGCAGAGAGCAAAGGGGGGAGAAATTGAGTGCAAGGCAAGTGAAAGACACAGGAGAATGAGGAGACCTTCAAAAATCATGGGTGAAAATGGCTCACTGGGAAAGAAAAAAAAATGCAAGTTAGTGACGTGTTAGTTGAACATGCATTGTTGTACAAGTAGCTACCATACAGGTTTAAATATAAACCCAGGTATATATTGTAATAAAGGCCTTTACACACTTTGCATTAACTCCCAATTTCCTCAATCCCCATGTGACATTTTAAATTGTCTTGTTTTGTCTAACCACTACACTCTAAAATCCAATGATATTTAGTTTACTGTCACAGACAACTAAAAGCAGAAAATTCTCACATCTGAGAGGCTGGAAATGGAGAATTTTCAGGTTTTTGCTTGAAAAATTACTGGTGGTGAATGATTACCATACTTTTTAAATTTCTAGCAAATGAAAAAACAAACAAACAAACAAAAAAGTCAAATAACTGACTGATTATTTCAGCCTTAAACAATAATCAAGACTCTATTTCTCTGTTTTTTGGCTGTAACAAGATCTGCATCTGCCTCCAGTTCAGTCCAGTTTGTGGCACATGCTCACAATCAAAAACATTAAGGAAAGTCAAGCCTTGGAAATACTCTAAGTGATGAACACCATTAACTCTGTTGTGCTAAATCTGGGAGGAACCTAATGTGAGGGACCTGCAAACCAGTGACAGATTTTACAATAAAGTTTGTTTATACTCAGAAAAAAACAGAGCAATTTTATTTCTGTACCACATTTCATTATATATAAACTTAATATGCTTCAGATTATAAAAGGCAAAAAGCAACGATGACATACACTTAATGCCTTATTAGGAACACGTAGCTACAAAAAACACTGCAGTCAAATACAACAGTCCTTAAGGAATCCTACTTTCCTTAGACATCAGTTGATTGTAGAACTGAAACAATTAGTCGATTAATCGATTAGGACATCATTTAGTCATTTGATTGTTCCAGCTTCTCCAATGTGAGGGTCTTATGTAAGATAAAATAAATGTGTTTTTTTTATTGGTCAAATACAAGAAGCTACTTGAAGACATCACCTTGAGCTCTGTGAAATTATCATATTCTTTTTTCAATATTTTCTTATGTTTTAAAGAGCAACAAAATAATCAATAATGAAGATAATCATGAGTTGAGGCCCTAGGTGGTCAAACTTTATGAGCATTTGGAGGATGTAGTTTATGGTGATGTTGCACTGTCATGCAATATACTGAGAGGTGTTTCTAATATTTTGTGTAGGAGACTTGTAGACACATGCATACAATAAGTAATCAACAGCCTGAGGAAACAGAAAATCTTGCATTTGTTTTTGAATGCAAACACAGTTTTTACATATCTCCACACAAGATGCACAGTTTCACTTCTTGTCTTAACCAGCAGCCTAGTGAGAGCAGCAGCAGCAACACTGCACCAGCGTCTACACTTCGGATCTGCTCAGACTCACTCAGAGGCAACATAACAACAATAGCAGCCCAATACAAATTCATGTGAAAAACACCTGGTCCTAAAACAAGTAGTTATACAGCTGGAGTAGAAAAATTAATGGGTTGAAATCTAAGTGTATCTGTTCTGTCAGACAGATGACACATTTAGACATGGCTTTACTCTGGTTAAAGATGAATTATTAGAGTCCATACTGCATGCAAGGTCAGATTGGGATGTTGTGGAAGCCTGCAGCCAGGGCTCCGAAAAAAAACTGGGATCCGAGGACATCCAGGGTGTCCTTGAAATGGCCCAAAAGGGTCGCAACCAAATTAAAAATAACATTTAGCTTGAGGTGAACATGTGACAACCGAAGTCCAGGAGAGAATCGAGATGATCAACCATATGAATTCACCTCGAGTTAGTAAGAAAATGACGGATATTTATGTTTAATATGAGAAATTTTACTCTTTTTTCACCACACTTACAATAGAAGAACCCAAGGCTACTTTCATATGGAAGCCAAAGGTCAAAACACTGGTCAAATGAGAAGCACAGTGTGGTCAATAAGTGTTTAGACGGTGACAAATTATTTTGTAATTTTCTCTCTGTGCACCAATATGATGGGTCTGAAACAAACAAATCAAGATTTGATTAAAGTCTGGACTTTCAGCTTTGATTAAAGAGCTTTGACAAAAATTTTACATTAATTGTTCAGGAATATAAGACTTTTATACACATTCCTTATTTTCATAGGCTAAAAAGTGATAACATAATTATAGAAAGGATTATTTTTAATACCTGGATGAAAATACTTTTCAGTTAATTACTGCCTAAACGCTGGAACCCAGCGACATCACCAAATGCTGAGTTTCCTCCCTTGAGATGCTTTGCCAGGCCTTTATTACAGCTACTTGTTTGTGGGTCTTTCAGCTCTCAGTTTTGTCTTCAGTGAGTGAAAAGCATGTTGAGGTCAGGTGACTGACTTGGCTATTGAAGAAAATTTCAGTTCTTTTCCTTGAGAAGATCTTGGGTTGTTTTCACTATATGTTTTGGGTCATTATCCAGCTGTACTGTGAGGCACCGTCTTATCGGTTTGGAAGCATTTGGCTGAATCTGAGCAGATAGTAGAGCTCTGTACACTTCAGAACTCATCCTGCTGCTTCTATCAGCAGTTACATTATCAGTAAACACCAGTCACTCAGTTCTATTGGCACCATACATGCCCATGTCATAACACTGCCTCCACCATGTCTGACAAATGATGTGGTGGCTTTGGATCATGAGCCGTTCCTTTCCTTCTCCATAATCTTCTCTTCCCATCACTCTAGTACAAGTTCATCTTGGTTTCATCATCCAAAGAATCTTGCTCCAGAACTGTTCAGGCTTTTTTAGATGTTTTCAAGCAAAGTCTAATCTGGCCTTTCTGGTCTTGAATGTTACCAGTGTTTCCACTTTGTGGTAAACTCTCTGTATTTACATTCATGAAGGTGTCTCTTGCTTTAGACTTTTACAATTGACCCCCTCTTGACTCTTGACCAGGGATTCTGTGATCATCCACTTTAGTTTTCTTCTGTCATCTTCCAGGCCTTTTGCTGCTGCTGAGCTCACCAGGTTTTTCCTTCTTTTTAAGAAGGTATCAAGTTGTTGATTTGGCCACTCCTAAAGTTTCTGCCATCTGTCTGATAGGTATGTTTTGTTTTGTTTTTCCAGCGTCCTTCAGATGGTCTCCTTCATTTGCATTAACACCTTTTTGGACGCATATGAAAGGTTCCCATAAACAGCTACCAAAAGCAAATTCAACACTAGGAATCAACTCTGGACCTCTTACCTACTTAATTCGTCATGAAATGATTAGGGAACAGGCCACACAGGGATATGAAACTGATTGTCAGTCAATTGACAAATTACTTTTAAGCCTCTGAATATTAGGGACTATGCATAAAAATGACTGAAATTCCTGAAGGGTTAATGTGATATTTTTTGTGATACCCCTTGAATTAAAACTAAAAGTCTACACTTCAATCACATCCTAATGGCTTTGCTCAAATCCACTGTTGTTTTGCACAGATGCAAAATTATGAAGCTTGTGTCACTGTTCAAATTACCAATGTACCCAACTGTATATTCTGTTTGCATGTGGATCAATGACATTAAAAACTCTGTATTATACTCAAACATCATGGCAGGTTTGTGATCATAACATCAGTGGATAAAGCCCAAACTAGATGGACAAACTTGAATGAAATGGAACTGTTGATGCACTTTTGAGCAATAAACACAAGGACCTACAGCTCTCAACTGTATAAACACAAACGTATGAAAAAAACAAAACAGCATAAAAACATTTATACGTCTATGGATGTTTATAAAAAAACATTTATGTTAAAAGTAAGTAAAGCAGGCTGAGCGATTAAGTCAATAGTTACCCAAGATGTGCTTGCAGATGGCAAAGGGGGATTTGGACTTCCTGAAGGAGAGGAATACGTGTTCAGCATGCTGCCTCTGTTCTGTGCTGACCATGGACGGCGGTGCCTGTAACAAACAAAACATTTACAGATGAGATTTGATTTTCTGGAAGTTAGAGCTGGAGTTTCCACAGACGCAGGCCCTTCTCTGACTCAGAGCGCATGGATTAAACATCAAGTCAGTTAGAACAAATAGCTCATTATAAAACCAGTTCCATATAGGAGGATTACTATCGCACACCTTCATTTTAATATTCTAGTCAAATTTTACAAAGTACAAACAAACCCTCTCTTATAATAAAAAAGGGTATTAGTGCTCCAAATGTACTATGAATTAAAGTGAGAAATAGTTACACACACACACACACACACACACACACACAAACACACACAGAGTATTGCCATGATACCACTCAGCAGGAAAGTCATATTCCAGATCTATTTAACTGCAGATTAAACCAAGTACTATTCCAGAAATTCTAATAAGACCCAAAAAAAAAAAAAAAAAAAAAAATCTCAGTGACATGCAATATTTACCATGATGACATGAAATGTTAGAGGCACACTAATGAATATTTTTATATCAACAAATTAAAAGATTACTGAGTCTAATGTTAGAAGTACTGATAACCAGGACCTTTGTGCTGGTGAACACAGAGAATTATTTTTCTTACTCTGAAGCTTCTGACTTTCAGCTCATTATGTTTAATTATACAGCCCACAGCTCTACTGTATTGGTTCAGTCTCATCACTGTCATTGCTGCCATTTCCAGTCACACCGGGCAGCTGTTTTCAGCAAAGATGGCCTGATAAACCCACCGTGGATCATTCGTCCGGCTTCACAGAAAGCAGACACACAGATTTATAGACCAGCTGGTGAACACAGTGGACCAGATATTTCCTGCAAGAGCTAAACAGAGCTAAAAGGAGAGTGACTCACATTCAACAAGTGGCCAGAAACACGACTCTGAACAAATGCTCTGTGTCCGCTAGGTGTGTAAATCAACTTTTTGCTCGCACAATTTCAATAAAAGTAAATTTTACGAGCTGACAGTATATCAGTGTGTGACCGGCTTGTTGTGCTGCCTCCAGATAGCAATTTTTACATAGAATAGATGCAACAAATGCAAAATACGTATATGTCTCTGATGAATCTAGACATGATAATAAGCACATTATGGTTCATATTATATATATAAAAAAAAAAAAAAAAAAAAAAGCCAGACAATCAATTGTAAACATCAACACACTGCCCAGCTCTGAATTACATCCATTAAGCAGAAACATTAACACAGCTGTGTATCCAAATGTATGAGTGTGTTGAAAAATAGACACATATAAATAATACTTATATGTAATACATACAAATATACACACATATAGGTTCGCTCTTAGCATGTTAACAAAAATGACTCCGAAACTCTTGTAAGTGAAATCTGACTCAGTAATTACTTGGATGTATTAATTTTAGGCATGTGTCAGTTAACAAAATTCAGTTTGACTGCATATGTTACAGTGGTTTATTGACTGAATACTATCAGTAGAGCAGATTCAACAGGTACCTGACTATGTGCCTGACATATTTTTACTTTCAATGTATTGATTAATAATCCGCCTTTCGATTGTTCTAGTGGGTGAGTGGTAAAGACATAAAAAAATGTAAACACATCTCTGAAACTCTGAAAAATAACCACTACCATTAAAATCAAATCATATCTAATGTCCTGCCACTGTTAATTTCAGATGAGTGTGAGTAGGCAACTCTGCCACGGTCAGTGCATCTGCCTTCATCTTCTGCAAATAACATGACTAATCTGGACATGTGCGGGGTGGGGGGGGGTTACTGCGGCTCATGAGCTGCTTTCACGCGTTGTTTTGTGAACGAAGACGTAATAACTGTGTGTGGCTCCGGTGTCAAATCAATTGCTCTCAATGTAAACACACCTGAGTTTTAGACTCATAATGAAACCACAGAGTTGATCTGAAGCTTTTTTCATGCGGCCTCTCAGCGGCTTCACATCACATCACAAAACATTTCATGATCTGACAACTGCGGCATTATCCTATTCCTGTTCAACTTACTATGACTCTATATCAAATACAAAGCACCCCTGGTGTTTATAGTCACTTGAATCAATATGTACTAAGTCACTACAAATTAAACAGGAGAAGAAATTATATTTTAAAAATGGTTCAGAAAGGACCTGCTGACCAACATGTGCAGGTAAAGCTCTTGTGCGGCCGCTGTGATGCTCACATGAAGCAACCAGTCCACCGAACGGGCACGTTGTCTCCCAGTATGGCGCTTTTAAAAAACGGTGCAAATGAATGGGCGCATCACGTTTTAGTTTAAAGGCCAAAAACACGGGGAAGCAAAATGGCAGAAGGCAAACACCGGTGTGTGGCTAGCTGGTTTATCCAGCACACACGCACTCATGACAGGCACATGGTTAGCCACTTGTTCCCTCCTAGCCGGTGTCTTCATTTGTTCCAATGGAGGCAGGAGGGCGCACAGGGGTGGAAGGGTGGAGGTTGGAGGTGGGGAGGCAGACACTTGATGGAAGCGGTTATTTCAGGAGGAAGAGGGACGAGCTAAAGAAGCGGACGCCGAGATGCTCCCGACTGCGATGAACCAAACTTGATGTAACGTTAACAGCTGAAAGGGCGAAGTTTCTGGAAACCTGAGCCCCACGGGAAAGTGTCCAAACGCGGGGTAACATTTAGGGAGGCGGTGGTCAATGAGAGCCGGGGGCTCAAAGGGAAGAAGGGAGAGGGGGGATACTGCCATTATGAGCGGGATTTTTTTTGCGGGATTTTTGCGCCACGCATCGCTTCTCCGATTAAAAAAAAAAAAAAGAAGGAAAAGCTGAACACATTTAACAACAGAAAACCCGAGAGGAAACAAGCCCGGGCGGGAGACCGCGACCGCCCGACTCAACCCGAGACAAAGTTAAGACACGCGTAGCTTCTCCGCGGAGACTTTACAGCAGCGTTCAATCTCTCACCATTAAAACTTTGGCAGCGCTTTCCAGCTGTGTGATCACTTCTGGTGCACCGACCGCCGCCATCATCGTCCCTCTCCAATGACGCGCCATGCGCTCTGCATTGTGGGATTACACGGCGACGGCAACCGGCGCGGTCGAGCCCGCCGTCGTCGGCGCGGAGGCGGCGGGTACTGCAGCCGCCGCCCGCGGGAGGAAAAGCCCCGGGTCCGCTGCCCCGGAGCCCGGAGGAAAACAGCAGGAACCGCCGTAAGCGAACTTCAGCGTCGGTTAACTGTAACTGCGCGACCACTTGTTGTCAGGGAAGCGACTGTTAATGGGTTTTTTTGTTTGGAAAGTCAGAGAGCCTCATTTAAAGGAACCAAAATGAAGACAACGTGACACAAAACAACCACAAAGTGACAAACTGCTTGTACAAAGACGCTCAAAACGACAACAAGAAAAAGACAAATGTCAGACTTAGAGGTGACAGAAAGATGACAGATGACAAATCTGGCAAAAAAACTGAAAAGAGACACAAAGCAACCAAAGAGACAAACTGCCACTACAAAGACACTCAGAGCAACTACAAATGATACAAAACAACTACAGGGGCAGATAATGAGAACAGATAACGCTAAAAAGGACAAAAACCTCTACGAAGAGGTTAAAAACGAATACGAAAATACATAAAATGACCAGACGCAAAACAACCACAGAAACAACCTACCTCTACAAAGACACTCAAAATGACTACAAGAGACATAAAATGACCACAAAGAGACAAACTGCCACTACAAAGACACTCGAAGCAACTACAAATGATACAAAATGAACTAAAAACAACTACAGGGGCAGATAATGAGTACAGATAATGCTAAAAAGGACAAAAACCTCTACGAAGAGGTTAAAAACGAATACGAAAATACATAAAATGACCAGACGCAAAAAAACACAGAAGCAACCTACCTTAACAAATACACTCAAAATGACCACAAAGAGGCAAACTGCCACTACAAAGACACTCAAAACAACAACAAATGACGCAAAAACAAATAAAGAGACGGATAAGGAGTACGACTAAAGAGAAAAAAAGAACCTAACGGGCTAATAATCACTATAGAAATACATACGGTGACTAAAAAGAGACACAAAACAACCACAAAGAGACAGACTACTACTGCAAAGACACTGAAAACAACTACAAAAAACGCCAAACCACTACAGAGAGACACAAAATGAGTATAACTAAAGATGAAGTAATTAACCTCTACAGAGACTCAAAAATGACATGGAAAGACGTAGAATGACCTCAGAAAGACACAAATCAACCACAAAGAGACACAAAATGATTATTACGCATGGACAAAATGGCCAAGTGGGGGCATCCTACCTGTCTTTGTCCAGGGATCCATTTTCTCATAATCCATCCAATAACATAGTTGTCAGACAAGTAAATACAATAAAACAAAGCCCAGAGCAAAGCAGTGGAAAGAAACCACTGATCAATTTATTGTATATAACTATAATTTTGAGGTTCTTGTTTCAGTATTACCTTTTGATACTACTTCATACTTCTGCATTCAAGAGGGCTACATAAAACGTTATTCCTACTTTCCTTGACAGCATTCAAATGCCGATTCAGATTTTACATAGTTCATAAAACTATGATGTATTGCTCTACACTACCCACTTGTGTATGATACTGTACTTGGAAAAAAAATGCTCCACTCCAACCAAATGCAACAATAAAGTTGATAATATCAGTAATAATAATATTACATATTGTTTAATATTGTTTGGAAAATGTGGCCAATGTCAAAGACCATACACCAGACTTAATCAGAACTTTTTGTGTAATCCTACTGGTAAACTAACAAACAAACCAACAGTCATGGGTGATTACATAACCTCCGTGGCAGAGGAAATATCAACAGCCTGAAAGAGGCCATTTTAAATAGTGAAAAACTCTTAGTACTTAAAATATATTTTGCTGATGATACCTACATACTATTACTCTAGAAAATTTTGATGCAAAACTTTCAAGTTTCATGTTGCGGTGATGCTACTTTTTTTGATGTAAGAGGTCAACCTCTGAATGTAGTTATGCTAGACAATTAAGAAAAATAAAAAAAGAACAGGATTTAATTTCACAATGATCCATAGGCCCATTTTTGCTTCAGTGTTCTTCAGTCAAATTGAGTTTGCTATTTTTAAAGCTGTCTAGTCCTTGCAAAATAAATAAATTCAAGATTCGCTTACTTTTGAGCTCATGTTTCAATCAAAAGTGTTAGACTAACTATTCTAGTATATTATCATAATTCTTCCCTGATTTTCACTCCCTCACCTCATTTCTGTTTATCAAAAGTATATTAATTGCCCTTTTGATTGAAGAAATTTAAACTGAATTCAGATGGATTTACAGTCAACGCAAATGTAATCCCTCTTCGTACATTATATTTAATATACATGATAAACAATTGATTCTTGCTCATGAGGCCAATTTTTATTTCATTAAAAGAACGTTTTCAAATTCACTACATCATCTAATCCTGAAGCTCTGACAAGCCTAAAAATATAACTTTTTATTCTGTGTCCCCTCCTGTTCACACATAAAATGCACTGAAATGAAGCACGAGTCCAGGTTGGTTAATTTAATTTATACATACATTTTACACACAGGGACTGTGAAAGCATTTTTACAAATTCTCAGTTCATACATAAATGTAAAAAAAGAGAGCTGTCCACATTACATCATCTATAATACTGTGTAGACATGGATGTTTGAACATTAGCACAAGGGAAATTGAAAAAAAAGGGAAAAAAGATACAAAAAAATATGTATATCTGTATAAATATAAATTCAAGAGTAACAGAGTTGTATCATACATTAAGAAGCATCGAAGACGAGCAGAGGCTCCTTAGAGTAAAAATACAAAATGAAAAAAACAAACAGAAAAAAAGATACGCAAGCAAGTCTTGTGACGAAATCAGATCAGGTCAGTCAAAGATTGTCAGTCATCACTCTCTAACCTTTGAAAAAAAAAAAAAATATCAAGGAAACACCTTACACACTTTGTGGCACTCACACACACATTTACACACACACACACACTGCAGAGAGCCATGGCTCTCGTTATAAAGCTATTGTTCACGCGGCAGTCCGTCCTGGTCAAACATGGATCGGCAACGCAGTCAAAGAGGTTTAGAGAGACAGAAGGATGCCTGGTTGGACGTCTGGACCAGCTGACTGAAGGGAAAAAAAACAGATGGGGAGGAGCAAGAGAGCAATGCCTGTCTGCCTTGACAGAGTCACCTGTGGTGCCCCTTGAGCAAGGCATTTCACCCTGTCATGATCCGGCGGTGCTGCTCCGCGGAAGACTGGTTTATCAGACAACACACTGGCTGTGTTTACATGCAGGATGCCAGCTCCAGCTCGAAGAAAAAAAACAAACCAAAAAACCTCTTTCACATTATTATTACAGCGAATTCTTTTTGTGTGTGTTAATGCGACAATGCTGTCAGTCTGCGATATGAAATTTAGAAATTTTGAACAAGTCCCTCTGAATGAAACCCAGCATCTTATAAATTTGAACATGACCCAAGTCACAACATTGTACAGCGGTGAAAACCCCCCGCTTCCCTTTCCTTAAGCAATATGTTGCAACGAGAAACACGCCCAGTTAGAAGAAAAAATATTATATACTAGTGGTGTTTCCATGTGACGTTAGGGGAAATGCAACCTTCAGATTATACGTCACATCAGTATTTGATTGCAGGAGTTGTCTTTTATTGTCTCTCCCACTTTCCCTCAACTTTTCTTATCTAATTGTCCACTTACTGTAATTTTCCCAATAGAATAAGAACAATGATGCCAGTGCATGTAAACAGAGCCAGTGTGGATGTGAAACAGAGCACGCTCCTTTACCCCCCCCCCCCCCCCCCCGCATCAAGAGGCAAAGAGAGGCAAAAGAGGTCTGTGAAGAAGAGATGATAATAAGAAGGTGATCTGTTAAGATTGTGCTGCTCACTGTAGAACACAAGGCACATTTACAGAAGAAAAAACAAACTCTCAATACATTGTCAAGCAAAAATAATAATAATAATTAAAAAAACAAAACCGTCTGCAACAAATCTTATCCACACATTTTCATCTTTCTGCCGGTTACGCATCAGAGAATCTGACTTCTTTAGCGTTCCCTGCCCTCGAGTCAACTTCTCAACGCAGCTGGAACAGTCAGGTATCGGCTAACCACGCAAGCTCGGCTCAGAGAGAGCAGTCACTGTTCGCTGATTGTCAATGAGCATGAAGGTACTGGGGGTGTGGTGTCATCTACCGGGGGCAGGACATGGCACAGGTCCGTGGCGAAAGTACAGGGTTAAACGACACTCGCACTCATGGTCATTTCGGATAAAAATAAAGAAAATGTACCAAATGCTAACACTGTTGAAGTTAAATCGTTTTCTTTTTTTCCTGTTAAATAGAGAAAAGCTATTCGTTCTTATTTTTCCCCGATTACATTTTCCTGAAGCCGACCTGCCTCGCTCCTCCTCTAACTCTGTTTCATCTCTTTCCGAACCAGAGGCCTTTACACCCTCCTCCTCTCCTGCATCCAGGACCAGCCTGGCTGCAGGAGGTGAAGAGTCTACCCACAATGTTCTGCAAACACTGGTCGTCATCATCATCATCATCATCATCATCGCTAATATCGTCGCCCTCGCCATCGAGCAGCGGCGTGCACTCCAACATTCAACTAGAAAGGCACATAGCTCATTTCTTTCAAAACCCAGGCACACTTGTCAGTTGAGCCAACACTTCTGTTAGCCACAACAAAAAGAAGAAAAAAAACAAACAAACAAAAAAACAGGTACACAAGTAATAACAATTATAATAATAATAATAATAATGTAAATAATATTAACCACAATAATAAGCAGCATGATGTAACTGAAAGAGAAAATATATATAAACCAGTATATTTGTACATTTCAGTACTAAACGTTCAAAAGGATATTAAGTGTTTAGAAAACTATATATAATGTTTTTTTTTTGTATTGCACATAGTCATACTATCACAAGTTTGGCTGTTGTAAAGAAGGTGTTGCTTTGTGTTTCTACGACTGCCTCCGGAGGACAGGGGAGGCTGGTTTAAGTTAAAACGCAACCGTGTGACTGATCTTTGCAAAAAAGCTGTAAAATTGTGCATCTTGTGTGAATGTGTGTGTGTGTGTGTGTGTGTGTGTTAGAGCTTTGATTCTCAGTCAGAAAAACAACTCAATCCCACCCGACCAGACCTTTCCTCAAATTATTCATCTTTTCTTCCCCCTAAAACAAAGCCCGCAAAATGACATGCTGTGCAAACAAGTGAAGGAATCTGCCCCCCACCCCCGAAAAAAAAGAAATACATTTTTCATCTGATCCAACTCTTGTAATTTAAGAGCAGAAACTGCATTTACAGTGAAATTTCTGGTTTTAGTGACAGGTTCAGTCTCAGATTGCACTAAAACTAAATCTGGCTTGATATTTTTGAGCTCAAACTGAACTCCACATGTGCCCTCTGCACTTTTGTTGGTTAAGGTTCTTTTGTTTTTTTTTTTGGAGTTGACTTTTGATAATGCTCCATCAGCAAAGAGCGTCAGTAACAGGAAGCATATCATAAAAAACAAGGATATTTGTAACAGAAACCTCTTAAGGGAAGCATTATCGGGCTCCATTTGAAGGACAAAACGAGGCAGCTGTGGATGAAGAAGACTGGGCAACCACAAAAATTTTGTGTCGGCCATTTCTAATTTTTGAAATTTGAGCTGAAGTCACAGCGATATATAAATTTTGAAATCCAGATGCTGCCAGAGGGAAAACACTTGCTCTCACTCCAAAAAAACCCTCACCATTTCTTTGTGGGTGAAGGCATCATCCATCTGGTCTGAGAAAACTGAAATCTACCTGCAGAGAACCCATGCCTTTTTTCCCCCATATGACTGAGCAAGAGCTGTACTGAGTAAGTGTGTGTGTGTGTTTGTGCACGTGCATGCATGTGTCTTTGTAGCTTATTTTGCAGCAGCTGTGAAAGAGGCGTGTTACTATACCCCCCACCCCCCCCACACTCCCCACCCCTGACGTCCGTGCGATTAACGAGTAAACTGGTTCCACTCTTCACATGTACGTCCAACATTTTTGAGTGTAAAGCAGCTCAGGTACAACAGGAAGTAGCTCCTGCGTCAGACAATCACCGTCGAGGTGTTTTAGTTGTCCGTAAGACCAAGGGTGGAAGGAATGGGACGAGACCCCCCCCCCCGACAACCCCCAGGAAGAACCGGAAAGCGGCCCCTCAAAATCAGAACCATTAGACATCCTCACATTACCAAGGATATTAACTATCTCCATTCAACCTGAACAGTGTCCGAGTCTTGCTTCGCCCTTGATTCAGTCAGTCACATGCAGAATGTCATTTCTTGGTCCCGGATCAGGGGAGACTTTCTTATTTTAATGTCACCGTGGACGCACTACGGATTCCACAAGGTGGCGACGTTTGTCAGTCCTGCTCCTGCTATTCAACACTCTTGCATGCCAGGTATGCATAACGTGCACACACACGCACACGCACGCACGCACACACACACACACACACACAAACACACAGAAGAAGAGTGGTGGTAGATGGGAGGGTTGTGAGCGCAGTGATTAATGTTAATCGGCAGTAACAGGACACACCCCCCCGCTCAGGAAAAGCATCAGTCTGCAGCTCTAGACGTACACCGGCTCGCATCCCTCCCCCCGCTCTCCCTCCTCCTCTTCGTCCTCCTCTTCATCCTCCTCGTCCTCCTCCTCCTCCTCCTCTTCTTGTTCCTCCCCCTCCTCCTCCGGGCCCATGCCACCGGCTCCGGCGATGCTTGGCGGCACCTCACCCGACTCGGGCGGTTTAGGGTAGCGGAAGGGGCAGCCGTTGTCATCAAAGAACCGGCGGAAGGTGAACTCGTAGAAGGCATGTTCCGGGTGCTTCCCGTGCGGTGAGCAGAGCGTGTCCAAGGCGCGGGTGCTGTCGCCGCTGTCGCTCCATGCCCCAGGACCGCCCTCCTCCTCCACAGGGTCGAAGTTGGATGTGTCCATTGGGTGGGCGATCTTGGGCCGGTACGGGGCAGGCTGCTGCCGCAGATTGCTGGAGAAGTCCGTCTGGGCAAAGAAGGGGTGGGCCTTGATCTCACCGGCGCCATTGGCACCCAGCCGGTCCTCTGCAGAGCAGCAGAGTCGGCCAATGATGTCGACAGACTCGGGACTCAATTTGACCTGGGCTGGCACCTGGAGTGTGCTCTCCCAGTTAATGACCTGCCGAGGGGAGAGACATAATTTATGAGGTTACCACAGCTGCAGTAACGTTAGATACAGATGTTGCATCAATATGTTGAACCTGGAAACAACTGTTGACTGATAATATCTCACCACAGGGTCAACTCAGCTGCGGTTCTGGAGCTTTCGATCATATCAGATGATCTTCCTTGGCACATGGAGTTGCCTGGCTGTTTTTTCCCGGATGAGGAAGATCAAGTGATATGACCGAAAGGTTCAGAAACCTTCTGAAACCTACTCACCTTGTGGTGAGATTGTTTTTCAATTGGGCATAGTCTATCTGTCGAGGAAGATGGTAAGATTTGATCGAAAGCTCTAGGACAGCTACTGAGAAAAACTAGTTGTCAGCTACACTTTTGACTTATTCCAAAAAACAGATTTTGGTTCATCTGAATGGCTTTAATGATTCAGCTAAACTTTGATTGGTCTCATCTGCTGCAACTCAGCTGATCCAGAGACACTGAGCTGACATTCCACCGATCGATGATTTCATTTAATTTCCAAATCAGAGCTATTAGATTTTTCTCTTGTTCACTCACCTTAATCTGAGTCTCAGTGGGTGTGGGAGCCAGGAAGGGCGGCTGCCCCACCAGCATCTCGAACAGGATCACTCCCACGCTCCACCAGTCACACAGCTGAGTGTAACCTAGACACACATATATGCACGCACACACACGCACATGTACACATACACAGACACACACACAACAGGAACATCATATTAAACTATGAGTTACTAACATCACATCATTATAAGTACTTGTTCAAACACATATTTGCCATTGTGTTGACTCCGTACTTCAACTCACTCACTTGAAATAAAACAATGACTCTGAATTTCAAGTGCGGAACCTCAAAAGCAGCTGAGGTTGTTCACACTGATGTAGAATCAACAGTGTAAAAAGCCTTTTTAATACCCGAGTCTGGAATATTCTGAACGGTAAGAAAACAACAGGGCTACACTCAACAAAATACCCTCAAATTAAAGCTCAATGTCAGCACTGAAAACATCAAATTTAAGGTTTTATTTTAAATTTAGTAGGTAAAGTGCAGATCCAACAAAAACTGTCAGTGTCCGAGTATTTGCCGTCTCTACTGCATGCGTCTGAGTATTCAAGGTTAAAATTCGTTCATAGTTACATCCCTTATGATGGTAAATGCTGAAATTTTGTGATCCAAGAATTAAATCTTTGTAAAGATCTTTAGTAAAGATTTGCACAGGATTAATGTAAACAAACATTCCAGATCCCTTGTTTTTTTTTTTTTTTTAATTTGAAATTATCAACAGGAAAATGCAAAGACAAAACCAAATCTATATTTGGTTGTCAGGTCCATTTCTCGCTTTCCAACCATGAGCCAATCAAAACAGTGACTATACACAAAGCAGCAGCGTCTTAAACCTCACATTTGGATAAACGTTTTCTTGGTCATCAGATATTTTAATTTCAGACGCTGTTCATCTGTATCTGCAGTGACTCTCCATTTTGCTTGCACCCACCTTTGCGCAGCAGCACCTCAGGTGCAATGTAGTTGGGCGTCCCAACCAAGGAGTGCGCCAGGCAGCGCTGGTGCTGCCTGTTGGCGCGCTGCTCCAGTGTCATCAGCCGGTCACCACAACGACAGTTGGACACGTCGTCCCAGAAGTCACTGGGCTCCATGCTGTCCTGCCGAACGTGACTTCCTGAGGGCAGAGGAAGAGGAAGGATGGTGTTGAACTCCACATAGACAAACAAACAATCACAAACTGCCTCGATTAGCTGGATTGGAAAGGTAACACTCTGAACAACTGCCAGCTATTTTGAGATGCCTTTGAGCAAAGCATATAATTACAGGATAAAGGAAAACTGGCTGGATACCTGCATGTATCTTGCCATAATTATGTGGACAACATGTGGATTCAATAACGGTTTCACCAGGCAACTACTGTCCCATACAGGTACTAAGTAGGTGCTCTGAACCGATCACTGATTTGCTGTGAAAACATCCTCCAGTTAAACACAGATAAAACTGAAATTATTGTTTTTGGACCCAAAGAAAAGCAATTTGGAGTCAGTGCTCAGTGACTAATGTTAAAGAAAATAAATAAATAATCAATCAATCAATCAATCAATCAATCCAGAAGTCTTGGTCTTAGATTAAGTCTAGTCTTTGATTTGGGCCTAAATTTGAACATTTATTAACAATTAAGATTATTACAAAATTAGCCTACTATCACCTTTAGGTGCACTTCAATTTTCATTTACAGTTTAATCTGCCTCATTCTATTTTAGCTTGTTTGTATCTTCTATTCTAAATCTTATTTATGTCTTTTTACACCTGTCTTTTTTTTGGCATGCTTTGCTTTTTTGTTTGTCTCTACATTGCCTTGTTTTTGAAGGGTGCAATAAAAATGAACATGTCTTGATTTTTAAAACATCACAGTTGAAGCCCAAGCCTTAGGATCAGGGAAAATAAATGGGATTTATGTGAACCATTAGAAAACAGTGAGAGTAGGATGTGGTTCTAAGAAAAAATGTTTTAATTATTGCTTGTATTAATGCACAAAATTATACAGCACATTCTTAAATGTAGGCTGCACATTTACAAAATCCATTGACTCCTCTGATAAATAATGTGTGTGTGTGTGTGTGTGTGTGTGTGTGTGTGTGTGTGTGTGTGTGTTAAGACAGTTTGGCCATGTAGCAGGAGTAGAACTCTGAATCATCATCATAAACAGCCTCACCTTTCTGGTAATATTTGGAGTTGTGCGTCCACCGGAAGCCCGTGCACAGGCCAAAATCCGTCAGCTTGATGTGCCCGTCCAGGTCGATGAGGATGTTGTCGGGCTTGATGTCGCGGTGGATGAAGCCCATCTTGTGCACGCTCTCGATGGCCAGCGTAAGCTCCGCCACGTAGAAGCGTGCCAGCGGCTCGGGGAAGACACCCATCCGGATGAGCAGGCTCATCATGTCCCCCCCTGGGATGTAGTCCATGACGAAGTAGAGGCTGTCGCGGTCCTGAAAGGAGTAGTAGAGACGCACCACCCACTCATTGTCTGCCTCTGCCAGGATGTCGCGCTCCGCTTTCACGTGAGCCACCTGCATTGATGAAAGTCCTCGTTTGAACTGGTCTCCATGACAACTTGTCACCATCAATTTAAATAGCAATAATATCGAGAAAAAAACGAAATGGCTGCGGCTCATTTGTAGTGGATCAGTGTGATTATGTACAAACATCTAACAGTAATACTGTGCCACTATATTCATAAAAAATGTATTAAATCACCTGGTTGCGGTTGAGGACATCCTTCTTGCGAAGCGTTTTCATGGCGTAAAGGGCGCCAGTGTCCACTTTACGTGTCAGACACACCTCGCCAAAGGCGCCGATGCCCAGCGTCTTTATCTTGACAAACATGGACTTGTCCATTTTGGCGCGACGCAGCCTGTTGTAGTTGGACTCCTTCTGGTTCAGCATCTTCCTCATCTGTTCCTGCTCCGCCTCAGACAGGCCGGCCTTGATAAGATGGAGGAAGCAGGGATGGAGGGCAAGGATGAGGGCAAGGGTTAATTTTTCATCTGTGATTAGTAATGACCTAGGAATGTGGCATGAGCTGAGCCCTGCACCCCGACCTTTGCTTTCAAATTTAACTCGTTCTGTTATTTGACCGTCTGGGTTCTAGCTGTGGTATTTTTTTCCCCTTTTTCTTCTCTGTGAATGCCTTTCAATCACTTCAAACTAGGTCAAAAAGTCGGAGTCCAAAGCCATGATTCAGGACAAGCTCGTGCAAACACAAGTGTGAACTCACTGACTCCTCATTGCAAGACAAAAGGTTTTTTTGTTGTCTAAAACGAAGTCCTGGGGGAGAATTTTCTGGATGACGACCTCTTGGACATCACCGCTCCATGCACATCGACCATAATTCTCTTTTCCTATACAGGCTCAAGAATTTTACCATTGGTTTTTCAGGTTTTAGCACTTTAACCTCAAATTCAGACCATTTTTCCAAAGCATGTTGACGAGTTCCTTGATAGATTTTCACCCTCAAGACGTAAAGAAACCAATTTAATTTCCTTACAAAATACACTTCCAGAGACTCAATTCTTGCTCGAGACAGGATAATCTCAAGTGAACAATTTGCTGCTGACCTGATAATTCAGGTCTAAACTTGACTCAGTCGATGATGCGGCCCTCAAGATGTCTGTTTAATGACGGATTTCTGCTCCGTTGAAAAGCAACACTTGATAATGTAAACTTGGCCGTTGTAATGACATTGCAAAACACCGCTGCAGGGCAAAAAAGCTCACACTTTTGTAATCTAAGTTTAACTCAAAAATATATGAGTTGTTTTTTTTTCTACTATAGCAGATCTGAGACGCACTGTAAGTCTCCTGAAGTTGATTTTTATAGTTTATTAAAATGTTCTTAAACTTATATAAGCCTGGAATTTATGGAATCAGCCTGATGGCCTATGGTATCCTTTGGAAAACTTGTCTGCAATAATGTAAAATATACACAGTTTGTAGTCAGTGGGGTAAAATATTGATTTATGTTTAAAGATGCTTTCTAAATGCTTGAACTTGTAACATGAAGCAGGTATTGAGCCAGGAGAGCCGTAAAATGTTTGTCTTACCTTGGACATCTCCTGTTCCAGCTGAAGCCGGCGGTTGAGTTTCTGCTGGTAAGTCTTCATCACATTCTCTATGTGCTGCTCCATGTAGAACTTGAAGGCGAAAGGTGAGTAGGTCTTGATGCGTGACTCCCTCTTCTCCTCGTCGCGTCCGTTCTTCCTCACGGGGACCGGCGACGTCTGGATCTGCTTCTTGTCTTTCACTGCTTTTTCTCCCTTTCCGATCTTTGTCTTCTCCTTCACCTGCTGGCCCTCCTCTCCCTTTCCGCTCCCACCGCTGCCATTGTGTGTGCTTCTGGCAGCAGGGCTGTTTAGCTCCTGAGGTCCGCACATGGCCCCGGCTCCCTCCAGGGCCCCCGGCTCGCCAGCTGCCCCAGGCATGAGCAGATTTTTGGGGTAAGGCGGCGGCGGGCAGCGCGGCTCCTGAGCGGGCTCAAGGGAGTAGGTCTCCTCCGGCATGTAGGCCAGGGGCTCTGCTGCATCCTGGGCCTGAGCAGTCATCCAGCCAGGGTGGCAAGGTCCCACAGCCGTCTTGGGCTCTGGCCTCATCACACGGATACTCTTTACCGGCTGTTGAATGGGCGGGGATGTCACAGCCGTGATGGTGTTCGGTGGTCCTAGGGAAGGCTCCTGTTTTCCAGCTGTAGGAGGTGCAGCCATTGCGGGCCGGACACCATTGGGCCCCGCAGAACGACTGTTAAAGGAGTTGGTTCTGCTGGGGACACGCACCTCGCCCCTGAATGGCCCCTGGGGCTGGGGCTGCCTGGCAGGCGGGGCCCCTTCAGGGCCAGGAGGCCCTGCCCAGTGGTGCTCATACAGGTCCAGGTTGAGACTGGCCCTGGATGGTGTCATCAAGCCCTGCGACAGGTCTGAAAAGTCGGGCCCCATGGCTGCCACCCCACCTGGGGAACGGGACATTATGTGGACCTGGTGCGAGGTGGGGCTGGCCTGTCGGGGGTGGGAGTGAGGGGGAAGGTACAGGTTAGCAGGGTACCCTCCCCCTCCTCCTCCCGGGCCGTTCTGACCCATGGCCCCTTTGCCCTGCATATTGACGTAGTTGTCTGGGGGCGCCATGGGGGGCGGTGCCATCTTGTTCTGGAATGAGGGAGTCCTCTTGACGCCATAGCCTGTGGGCTCCATCATGTGTGGCCTGGTGTGACCGTAGTCATAGTGGGGACCTGGGACAGGGCCCCCTGGCGGCTGCGGCTGGAGTTGCAGAGGCTGGCCAGGGACATTGTAGCTCATTATGGGCCCGTGCTGATCCATACTCCCAGGGTAGCTTTTCGGCTGGGCCCCTGGAGGGTACATTGTGTTGGGTGGGTTACTCTGGGCGGCCATCACTGGTGGATAGGTGCCCATACTGGGAGGTCGGCCCATCGGGTTTCCTATGGCAGGGCCCTGTGCTGCACCAGATGGGGGCATCATATAGTTCATTACAGGGGGTGCGCTCATGTAGGGTCTGGGCATCTCGCCCTCTGGGCCATATCCCGCCGCCCCCTCGTATATTGGAGCCCCCATCTGATGGTATGGAGGCATGGCACCCGCCTCACCTGAAGCCTCCAGCGAAGGCCGGTGGTCCATTGCGTTCGGCATTCCAGGTTTTCCTATAAGGACAAGGAATACCGCTCAAAACCAGCAATTTCATCATAACTGTCCGACTTTGTAATCAGCAAATGCAGTAAAGATGTGTAATTAAGGGAAATGAAGAACTTTTAAAAATCCACTGCCCAACATATTGGGGTTGTGTTATTACCTGGTGAGGTCTGCTTGATGACACGGACGATAAGTTCATTGCGAGGGTCGAGGTAACCCATCTTGCTGATGTAATCTAAGGCTGCCTCGATGTTCCTGCTTCCTGTCTGCTTCAGCGCCCGCACCGCCATCTCCTGTGAATCACATACACAAACAAAGAAAAAAGAGGTGTTGAGAAACTTCTTGATGGCTTAATATGACACACACTTTTCTATAACACCCCACTCATTCATTTAACTGTAGAAACAAACTTTTTGTTTGATGTCATCCAAATGCAAGTGGCAAGCTCTTTGCCTAAATGAAAAAAATGTTAAAGTTGGTGAAATTTTAAATTAGATCCGGAACTATTTGAATCAAGGAATACTTGAACAAGACTACGAATCTGGCCAGATATTTAGTGCCAGCTTTTGATACTGTGAACTACTCACAAAAGTTGGTTGGTGCCAATGAATATTAAAAAAAAAAAGAAAGAAAGAAATGAGGCCCTGTATGAAACACTTAAAAATACATATGAAAACAATGAAGAAAAAAAAGCCATCACTGCAATAAATCACACAAAAACACAAAAAAAACAGGAAAATTTATCCCTGTGACACACATGCAAGCTTAATGAGGTTAATCTCGTTTGAAGGTGTCCATAAACCCATAATTTAAAAACAAAACGAAACAAAAAAAAAAACTTTAAAAACACAAAGCGGCCCAGTAGGTGCTCAAGCACCTGCATCCTCTCCGCTCAGGGTCACATACCAGTGACATCCTGTGCCTGTCACAACAACGCGCACACACACACACACAAAATCATGCCACCAAAACGAGGTCAAATGACCATTGGAAGTGGGAATAATGTACATTAAGAGAAATGGGAAAGTGTAATACCATTTTATTACTGTTTGTTTTGTAGTGATGTGTAATTTTAATATGGAAACACACCCGAAACTGAAATGGTGAGCAAACGGCTTCTTAGTCAGCATACAAAGAAAACTCTTAGCCGAAGCAATTGTCATAAAGCCGCATGGTCATTTGTAATGGGTGCAATTATTTAATGTGAATGATTCAGTAGTTGTAGCATTTGTAGCAGGGTGTGGTGCTGTGTCTACACCAGACAAGCTTCACTAGGAATGACCAGTAAGCACTCCCTTCAATGGGCTGTGTTGTAGAGTCTGTTTTAGCTCATTTAAGACTGACTAAACAAACTTTGTATTTCAACCCACAATGTTCCAAAGCACACGTAATATTTTACTATTTCTGAATGCATTCTTTCTTTCTCTTCCTGGGTTTTCCTCATTTCAGTCAGATTCAAGTAGCAACACAGGCTCCAAACTTGCTTGAGAATGACACTGAATATCAGGTCACCTTTACTTTCAGTTGCAGTTCTGTTGTCAGATTGTGTTAAAGAAATCAAAAGCAGGGATTGATCGATGCTATGATGTCAGAAAACCGGACACAGAGGACAAGAATTAACACATGGCAATCATGAAAGGGATCAAGCGGGAATTTGGATGCACACTGCATAGAAAGATTCCTGTTTGGAAGCCAACTCTCAAATCTTGGACACAGGAATTTCCCCTCATCAATAATGCACCACCCAAATTATTAATGTCGACCCGATTCTGTTTGCACTAGATACTAAAAGACACTAAAGTACTGTGGTAAAAGATTAAGACCGTTTTATTTTCAACTGCATTTATGATGACTGTGTGGTGTAGAAGCTTCCATAACCTCCCTCGCAGATCTATGCATAATCAAGTGACTCTATTCTCTTTCTTCCTGATTTAATTTTGCCTTTCATTCGCCCCCTGGCTTCTTTCCCTCCTCACTCCAACCCCCAGGTGGGGCATGTTGAGCTCATCCCCTGCCTTGGGACTTGTGCTCCCACAGGTAGGTCACTGCAAAAGCCTAACTGGTATTTAGGTCACCTATGTGAAAAATGCTGCCACAAAAATGCGGAGGAGGGAACACGCAGAGCGTTCCTTTCCAGTTTATGCCCCCCTCCCCCCTTTTTTTAATCATCAAACAATGCCATTCATTCCTTTTGGTTTTTCTCTTAATTTAAAGCAGGAGATTTTAAACAGCTTTTTCAGCTCATGAGTCAAAATGAGAAATCAATTCAACACCCCCGCTGAGACGCCTGAACACATACTTAGGCTGGAGCAAGACACAGTAACCAACTGTGGTTCTGATTTACAGTTCGAAATGTTGGGCTTTATATCAAGTTCATAAAACAAAAGGAAACAAAAGCCAAACTGAGAGTTTTATAGACTGAAGTTAGAACAACGTGTCTGTTAGCTGCACCATATTACAACAGCATATTACAGCACTCAAACAGATCACTATAGTGGAACAGCATAGATAGCTGGGGTTACCTACTGTGTTATATAGTGCACACTCCCTTTATAAGTTGCACATGGCTGATGATGATTGTTTCTATTAATGTACTATAACTAGAGTTTGTCCCTTAATAGTCAAAACATTTCATTTGTCTCTTTATCTACATATCCCCCCATTATGTTGGATTTTTATGTAATATAGATTTAACAGGAGCAACCCATCTAATAATACCTTTTACTTGAATTCCTTTCTTTAGTGTAGCGTGTAAACAGGGTCCTGTAAGAGGCCCCTACCTGCAAATTAAAATTCCTTTAATTGACGAGACAACGTTGTCAACATCAAACTACATTCATTTCCTTTTTTTCTTTATATCAGTAAACATATAAACAAACAGGACGCCAAAGCTTAAAAAAAACACATTAGAGAATCTGTCTTTCCCTCCCCAACGGAGCGACCCACACCTAGAGGAGGAAATCCCCTCCACATGACCTCGCTGCCAGGACATTTTCAACATGGACCCCTGCCCAGCGATGTTCACCTCCCCTGCTGGCCACAAGCAGTAACAGCATTCACAAAGATGAAGTCCTCTGCCTTCTAGAGACAGCATTAATCGTATGTCAATAATCTGACCACAGTGGGAAACTAACAGCCAAAGCTGTCACTGTTGAATCCTTACCTCAAAGCTGTTTGTAAAAGCTTAAGCACCGCTGGACAAATCATCGGTTGTCTTGATTTTTAAAGTTAAAAGATGCAAATACAAAAAAGGCTTTAAACATACATTAAAGCCTTTCTTCAAATGTTAAAGCACTGTAAAGAACTAAAAAAAAAAAAACCCAAACAAACAGGAAAAAAAATTAAACAGAACAGTGCAGGAAGCGTGGCAGCCAGCAGCACAGGAAACATTGCATGGATAGAGGAACTACATACAAGCAAATTCTGGAGGTAAAATGTCCTGTAGCAAGAAAGTGAAAAGTCCCCATTTAGAACCACCTTAAGAAACACAAGCTGAAGATCATGGTCACAGTCCACTGACCTGAACTTGACTGAGAATTGTGCGTAGATCTTAAAACACGCTTTGTGTGTGCAAGAACAGCATAAAAATATCTTAGAACTTGAAGTGATCTGCAGGAAGAGCGGCTGATTCACGAACAGAAAGAATCGTAACTGGCTACAAAAGGCGTTTGCCTGATTTCATACCTACCAAAGGAGGGGTTACTACTATACAACAATTTAGTAAAGTGTCTAAGCCTCTGCGAATCCTGCAATTACTATTTGATTCATTTCTATATTCTAGGTTCCCGAAATAAAAAGTAAGAGTGCATGAAGAATAGCATGGCCAGCCCAGTAAACATTGAGTGTTAAAGTTACACCATTGGTCAGCCAGATGCCACGGGACTGAGTTTCCCATTTGCTGTTGCTCTTTCAAAATGAATTGGCACAAACAGTTTCTATTGGTCTACAGGCAGCGTTGCCAACTTAGTTCCTTTGTAGCTAGATGTACAGACTTTTTAGACACCTTCAGTGATTCTTTTTTATCCTAAAAAAGCACCTAGTAAAAAAATCTAGACTTTGCATTAGATACTTGCCGAATCTTCAGTATCTTAAGCATATAGTTGTACTTGTACTTTGCAATGGTGTCTCCACTCTGTCCAGAAAGACCATTAAACACCTGCAGCACACTGAGACTGTGGCTGCCAGACTTCTAACAAGAACCAGGAGAAGTGAGCACATTATTCCTACTCTTAAATCTTTAAAATGGCTTTGAGATCATTTAAGAAGATTTTAAAGTGGTGCTGCTAGTTAATAAATCAGTCAGCAGCCTGGCCATCAGATAAAAGTGCCGTGAGTCAGAACCAGAACCTGCACACAGATGGAAAAAACTTCCTGATGCTCTTAAATGTGCAGCAACTTTAAATCCTTTAAATGCCTGGTTTTAATTTTCATTTTCACTGTGTTTTACATGTTTTTATAATGACACTCTTTACCTTATGTAAAGTACTTTGAACCGTGTTTGTGTAAAAGAAGGTGCTATATGAATTAACCTGCTTGGCCTTCTATGTAATATTAGCAGATGTACTGGTAGCAGCTGTTTTGAGGCTGGTTGCAAAATACCTCAATGACAATCTTAAAGATTTTATTTTGTAATAAAAAGGAAAAAAGGATAATGTAATACAATCAACAGAAGCAACAAAATATATATTTGTCCTTAGAGGGTAAGGAAATGTAACAACAGCTTAGGAGAGAAGTTTTCTCCCCCGAGCTGCCACATCGTGCCCCTTGTTTCTGCGGTTTCTCAGACAGACTGGCGACCCTCATTTGTCAGGACAAAACTATATCAAACATAATTGGTTTTAAAAGTAGAACCATGCAGCAACCGTGGGCACTGTCAGCTCTCAAAGCCAGGAAATGCCAAGGCCACACACTTTCTATGCCCCTCTTTAGTGTGTGTGCGTGTGTGTGTGGTGTCTATCACAGTGCGTCTACACAGTTGTAAATACACTAAAGCTTGCACCGTTTCAGCCCCTCCCATTGCATCTGTATGTTACACATAAACACATAAATAAGTCTACATCCCTGAACTTAGGACTGACACACACACACACCACTGTTTATACTCAGTTTCCTGTGTGTATGTGTATGTGTGTGTCTGTTGCATTCCTGCATAGCCAGCAGAGAGTGCTGGCTGCCAGAGACGCCCAGTAATGTCACATTATGTCCCTCTTGCTCGGTCCCTCTTTCTACCTTGTTTTTCTTTCCTCCTTCTTCTCATATAAATATTTTCCCTTTAAATTCCTCAAGCTGTACAAGGTTTACATTTTTAATATAGGATATTGCATTTTTGAAAATGAGGGGATAGGCCCATGGGGGATGACCTGGTAGAGCTAGAATCACGCGACATGAAGAGCATCAACAATTATTAAATCAATAAATCTATAATTGATTAATAATAAAAGTAAGCGATTAATTGTTTAATCATTATTCATGGAAAAAACTTAACATGTTGCTACTAGTTTTGCATATGTCAGGATTAGACACTTTTGTTTGTGATATATAATAGTTAAATGAATGATTTTGGGTTTTGGGCTCGGTCGAATAAAACTAGCTACTTAAACAGGTTAAGTTGGGCCATGGGGAAAATCTAAAGGGCCTATTCAGCTATTTTCTAACATTTTGTAGACAGGGCACAGAATACAGGGACAGGGAGAAAAATCTATAGAACAGCCGAGCGGTACAGCAGCCGCAGGGGATGAGATCAAACAGATTTAAGTCTGAAAAACAGAGTCTGTCATCTTATAGTCATGGTCATCTTATATTTTGGCCAATAGGTAAAACAGGAACAAAGAATTAGAATTAGATAAATGTCTTCTACAATTCACTGCATCTTTAAATACTATTTTTTCATTTGCCTTCTTCAATGTTGAATAGAACACTTTGCCAAGAAATCCCTGTGCTGAGGAAAGAAAATGTGAAAAGACAGAATTCAAAGATTCATTCAGATCGACAATACTGAAACCCATGGAGGAGAAGAAATGTCTTTATCTGCTGTTTCCCTGTGGCTGTGGTATTTGTTTCCCATTTTGGTGTCAATAAATTTAATCTTTTTAATTTCACAGAACTGTAAACCAGTCTTTGTGATAAGAATAAAATATTTGGTTTAAACACTAACCACAAATATCCTGGCTGACATTAAACAGTTCAGAGACAGAGAGGGATATTAAAACTGAGAGATACAGTGAATCATTAAATATCACTACATTACTCTGCTTTTTATTGTTTGTTGTTTCCTCTCTTGGATCGTATGTGTGTGTGTGTGGTCCAGGCATTACTCATGTTGTGGTGACCTAAATGTGTTTAAACAGCCATATCATGGGGCCATGTCTTCCTTAGGGGTACAAAAAGCAAGTCTGTATAATGTGTATCATTAAATCTTAGGTAAGATGTGTTTTAGTAAGGTAAGATTTAGTAAATGAATGTAAGTCAATGTAATGTCCTCTGAAGTCATGGAGAAACGACTGTGTATGTGTGTGTGTGCGTGTGTGTATTTGTGGAGGCGGGCCTGGTGACCCTGGCTGTCATGGCGACAGATGTTCCTTGCTCACATTCCTCAGCCCAGGAAGCAGGAATTCAAGCTATTTGCAATCTGGATAGTCTCTCTCTCCCTCTCTCGCCCCCCCTTCGCTTTCCCTCTCCTAGTCGAAAATATCCAGGCTACATTTGCGCTCTTGTCATAATGGTTGCAGCTGAGTTATCCCCAACGCATAATAACTGGCCTAAGAACTCCACAAACACATACACCCACAAACACTCTTTTATTTGGTAAAATCTGATGGTCAATAACACTAACATGGTTTTATTTTCTTGTATTAGTTGTCTCTTTGACCCAATTCTGAAACAGATTCCCTGCAAATCAAAGCCACATGGAGAGCGTTCAGGAGCAGAGTGCGGTTGGACTGACGTGCCGAGAGAAACGTCCGTGCATCGTTTCCACACCAGAGACCCAGAAAAACCTGCGCCATCTCCCTCATCTATGGCAGAAACGTGCAATGAGCTGCTCTGGAGAAAAAGCAGGTGTACAGCGATGCTTAAGGCAAGTTATGCTTTACCTTCTGATTATTAAAGTGTGAGCCGAGGAAAGCCAACACACAAACCATGAACACTGACACATAGGCTGCTTCCAAGTCACGTCCTGTCGGCCCTTATGGTTACATAAACACCGCAGCCTTTGCTCGCTCCACACGGCGAAGGCTTTAAATATGCTTAGTGCGCACCGGATTCCTCCGTGGCCACAGTTTGTCCCCGTACACACAGTAGATGGCCTGTGAGGTGTGCCGAGAAGCTTCGGGGAGGGAAAATGCTGGACGCATACCTCCTTCCCTTCACTTCCTGTCTTTCCCTGTCATCTCGATGCGTGGCATGCCACTATGCCCCCCTCCTCCCCACCCCTACCCTCGCTCCCCTCCAAAACATTTCCTCCTTTAAAAAAAAAAAAAAGTAGTTATGTAACAAGCCACATCGCTCTGTAAGATGCAGCTGGAGAAGACGGGAAAGATGTAGGAGGAGGAGGAGGAGGAGGAGGAGGAGGAGGAGGAAGACAGGACTGGCCGATAAGAGCTGGGACTCAGAGGAGGTGAAAAAGAAATTAGGAGAGGGGTGTTCAAGTAAAAACAAACAAACAAACAAAAAAAAAAAGAGACCTGCAACTCAGTGGTTTGTCAAAGGGGAAATCTGTCACATAAACGCATCCAGAGAAACAGTACTAATGGATTATTAATGGCACATAAACATTACTACAGTCAAGTTTGTGTGCAGGTGTTGGGGCAAAGGTCAAGAGACGTTTAAAGACACATTGTAGTCTGTATTCAATGTGGTGAATCTGCATCAACGGCAGTCAAGGGAGCCATTCAGACAACTGAATCAGCGATTTCAACCGATCGCGACAGATTTTTCCTACTATTTCACCTCTTGTCAGAACCTGTTGCAATATTTTATCAACATATTCTCATGAAGTGAGACAGGGAAACTTTGCACAGATCCATAGCGGTGTGAAAATGGCTGCCTACCCACTAGCTATATCCTCTCATGCACTGGGGGTTGCAAAGCCGGTTAGAGGTGAAACAAATATCCAGTTAATCAATTAGTTGATTGATAGAAAATTATTTGCTAACTATTCAATAATAAGAATTTAATTGTTCTGGCCATCTTTAGGCAATATGTCAAAAAATGTTGATGGTTCTGGATTTGCAAAGTTGAGGATTTTATGCTTTTCTTTGTCGTCAATGACAGGAAACTGAATTTCTTTGGGTTTCTGACTGTTTTAAGTCCATCACCTTGGACTTGATTAAAGCAGGCATTTTTCACGATTTACTGATATTTTATGGATAAAACACTTAATCAATAATGAAAATAATTGTCAGTTTTAGCCCTAAAGCATTTGGTCAGTCAGCCTTTGACACTGGTTGTTGTCTGAGGCCAGACTGGAGTTTCAGGAGAAAGAAGTCAAACCATGTCAAAATGCAACAGCCTTAAAAAGAAAACATGCACATAAAGTTTGAGAGTTTTTAAAAAAGCTTTTAAAAAGCTGTCTGAAATTTAATCTGTGTATAAAAGAACAGCAAAAAGCAGCAAAGAGGAGATTCAGAAAATCTGATATGCCAATTAGGTTGAGACAGACATTGTACAGGCTAAACCAAACTCTCCCCTTGTAAAACCTCAACTGCTGAAGTTACAACTGTGATTAAATGTTTTTTTACTTTATGTACCACCCACACATAGACTACGTCCTTTGCTCTGTTGACATTTAACAGCCTTGTAAACAACAAACTCTTGTCTGTGCTCTCGCATTTATTTTGGTCTGTTTTTGGTGCTTTGGATGAGGATCCATTGGAGTCAAAATCTTTGCCTGAAGCTAGTGTTGGATTCTTGATTGCCTACTTTTTTTTTTTTTTATTTGATGACCATCATTGAATTTACCTCAGATATGATTAATCTTTCTCTGAGTGTAATCAATTGATCAAAACAATTAATCAAACTGTGCACTCCTAGTAAGAATGAAGCACACGCACGCACGCACGCACGCACGCGCACGCGCACGCACACGCACGCACACACACACACACAGCTCTACGGATCCACAAAGGGACAAAGACCCTGCTGTACAGTGAGACGGACAGACTAGCGACAGAGGATGAGAGGCGACGCGTTGGGTGGTGACGCGACTGCGGCAGAAGGAACTGTTCCACCCTGCTGCCATTGAATGCTCACTTCCTGTTTGTATTGACTGGGACCCACACTGGCCTGGTCCGTTCACAATGGCGGCAGCAGTGGAGGTCAACGGGCCGGTGCTGGGGCCGAGGAAGTGGCCCTCAGGCCTTTTTTCTCCATTGCTTCTGTTGACTCTGACAGATTTTTCAAAGAGGCACTTTGGGAGCGTCAGCGTCCAAAATGAACTCGTAACACTCACCTGCCAAAACCAAGAGCAATTTCTTTTGTTTGATTGCTGTATATATACAGACACCGTAGAGATGCAAGGATTAAGCTGATAAATCAATTTGTGCACCGCCACAAAATTATTTGGCAGCTTTTTGAGAACCAATTAGTCATTAATATTATTATATTGTAATACTTTTTCAAGCAAAAATGCCAACCGTTATCTGGTTCCATTTCCTACAATGTGTTTTTTTTTCGTTTTTTTTTCTCATTGTAAACTGAGCATTTTTGGGTTTTGGGCCATTTGTTAAACAGAACAAGACCTCTGGTATCATCACCAAGGACTCAAGGAGAATGTAACTGGCATTCTTTAATGTTTTCTGACATTTTCCTGATGTAATTGGGAAAAAGATGAATTAATCAATGATGAACATAATCGTCTGTTGCAGCCCCAATACACTATATTTTTGCATTGTCACAGTAAAAACAGCTACTGTACAAATCCAAGCTTATTGAAATTGAAGGCAGCAAATAGGTTGCAATGTTAAATATTGATGAGTGTGAGACAAATACACACTTCGTGCCATTCCAACAGCTTTTTTTTGAAGAAAGAATATTTCATAGATTAAGCCAACTGAAAGCTTGTTTCCCAGATTAAAACAATTAACCCTGTACACCTTATTGTCTCCACAGTCAGTAAAAGCTGAATCAGTTCGAAAAACAGCAGAAAATATTACCATTTTAAGATTAAAAGTACTATTAAATATTAACATCTAGACACCAGCGAGTAGAAGTACAATACTTCAGTTAATGTACTTATTTTCTATTAAACATTAACATCTAGACACCAACAAGCAGAAGTACAATACTTCAGTTAATGTACTTACTTTCTTTCCACCACTGCTCCTAAAAATTATCTATAAAGCACCATGTTGCCCTGGTGAAAATCACACCCCAGTTTGTGGATCAGATTTAGAAACATACATAGCAAAGTGCAGAGAGCATAACTACATTCCAGACCTCCTGTTGGGGAACCAACCAAGAAACCCGCCTGCCAGACCACTAAAGTCTCACTGGTCAACCACTGAATCAGTCCTGCAGTCTGCTCCTCTCCACAGACCTCCTTGAAAAGAAACATGGGACTTAAAGAGTATGAAGAAATTATCACTTTAGCAGTGATATAGATAAAAGTAGCAGGTGAAATGCTGAAAAAAATTAAAACAAACAAACAAACAAAAAAAAAAAACGATTTTCTCTCTAAAGAGGCACACACACAGTCAACCCAGGCCTGTAAGACAGGGACACAAGCTGCAGAGCAAAATGCCCTGCTATCAGCAAACACCCGACAAACAGCGGCTCCTCGGCTGCGATAAGTTAAAAATCGATTTCACTCTGGCCCCCGCGGCCTCTACCCACAGGGGCGGCCTCATAACTGCGCCATGGCAGAGATCGTTTCTTCGCGGGTGCCGTGCATGGGCTTGAGCTGCGCATTCCTCGCATGCCGAGCCCCATCGCGGAGCTCGTCCCCGGGCCCTTTAACCGCTGATGTGCCAAACCTAAACTGGACCAGCTGCGCCTTGTGACGACATGCTGTGATTTAATTATTTGGCTTAGTCGCTCCTGAGACATTCCTCATCTTCTTCACTCAGTGAAATTTCCAAGAACGGCTTCCAAGAGACTGAATAATGTGACTGAAAAGGGAATACATTGGGGTTTTTTGGAGGGGGAGGGGCATCTGGTCAGCCAATGCATGCAGTAATTAGTGCACATTAAGTGTGACAATGTCACTGATGCAAAAAATAAATAAATAAATAAAAAATACAGACCCTTCATTCATTCAGTGAATCCTGTAGCAGGAAAAACCTCAATGTGGTGGCACGGCATTCGATAAGCCTTCATACTGAACTTTCGTTCATGTTCCAAGTTCTAACATCACACTCTTGCAACAAACCTACACCAACTCAACCCTCCTTGCATTATTAGTGCCGTTACTGAATTGAATGTGCCATCAGTTTTATCGCTGATGCAACGACAATGTGCAACATAAGTTTCTGCTGCTATACACAGAACTATCTGACAGGTGCAACGAACTGTACTGGTTCACTCTGATTATATAACTTCAGTTTGACAACATAAAGTTGCATTTTTTGCAACATGTACCAAAAGCATTTAAGAAACATTAACTCTTCACAGTTGAAACGTTCAAAACTCAACCCAGGCTGTAAACGGTGGGAGATGAATAAAGTTTGGAGATTCCATGTTGGGGTTTGATGCTGGGGTCGACTCCCCCACAACTTGAGGGTGGCGACCCCTGATTAACAGCCTCCACATGACTCCTTTGCTCTGTGATTTCTGAGGGTTGGCGGCGCGAAAGCCAGGGGCCCTTTCGCTTCCCGCGGAAACGCTCTCCCTCCTCGACCGATGGGGACGCTTGACAGCACCCTCACATTCCTCAGCCGGGGCGGACGGAGTGAACGCCAAACAAGCCTGGTTGGGAAATCCGTGCTGATATTTCAACATCTCAGCGCCCGAGCCCTGTGTTACGTAATGGCAGGACCGTACACTTGGCAAGGAAGGCTTGTATTGTGTTGCATCTGAGAGCGTATGGCGCTCCTGCTTTCATTTAAAATTCCTGACGGAAGGAGGCAGAGCGGCCTTGGATATCTGAGCTACGAGGCCTTTACCGCAACAGAACAACACTCAGACACACACAATATCCACATATTCATACATTGTATTAATACACACTTCAACACATCCTCTCTCTCTCTCACGGCACAGAAGAAACAGTCACGATAGTCACTCAGTCTAATCAGTACTGGTTCCTTATCATGATCCACTTTTCTTAGTTAAATGATGCATTTAAAAGTCATCAGTTAAAAACCTGCAGATGTCTCAACTGCTTCTTGTAATTCTAGTTGTTGGCCAACTGAGTTTTTTTTTTTTCTTTTTCCCCATTTTTATCTTAGTTGAATGGAAATAAAACAACTGTTGAATTAAAGTTTTAGATTTTCTTGATTTTTCTTTAGTACATTCTATAATATTAATTTTTAAAGACACTAATTTTCCAGAAATTCAACTGACGAAACCTTTATTGATTAAAATATCTAGTTGGGGTTTTTTGCGGTTAATCCAATTAAAAACCTGTAAATCTAATATTATCTTAAAGCAGTCTCAGTCAGAACTGACAGTATAGACAGTGCATCATTGCCTGAAAGCCACTCATACAACCAGAGATATAAAGGGGATGTTTAACTTGGTGTAAACAGTAAGAGAATTGGATCAACCGAAGCATTCACAACCATAGGACATGAACAGTATCTTGTACGACAGCCAAACCCATATTAACAAACACATTAATGCTCACATACACTCCGTTCCTCTCTCGCTCTCCAGCTCACCTGGTCACAGCCGGCGTTGACCAGATCCTGCAACATCTGCCGGTTCACCTCCCCGGCGCCCGCGGGATGCCCTGACCCAGAGGACGGGCCCGACTCGTTGGCGAAGGGCATGAGCGACTTGCGGATTTCCCGCAGCGCATTCTGGTAGTTGTTGAACTTCTGTGGGGGCCGGAGCTGCTGCTGCCGGCTGGCTGTGTCCTTCCCACTCTTGCAGTCGGCCACCCTGCTGCCATCGGCCCGCGAGCTGCCCCCGTGCAGAGCCTGGCTCACCAGCTTGGCCGGCTGCTTAAGGCCCTCCTTGATCTCCTGAAGCCTCTGGCGCGTGTTGCCCACATACGGGGCCGCCGGGAAAGTCTTTGGCCTCATGGCCTCGGTGCCCAATGTCGGCACCTACTCTAAAAGGGAAACACACACACGCCCACGCGCACAACCACGCAACAGCACGCACACACACACACAAACTGATGCTCACTCCCCCTACAACCTCAAAAAGATCCCTTTCAAGCTGGCTGACCTAAATAGATAAAAGGTCTCCGGCAGCAGATTGGAGGCACAGATCTGAGAGTCCTCCTGTGTGTCCCTTATTTGTTTGTATCTCTCTTTTGTGCTGCTGATTCCCGCTGATGCTGGTAGGGGGGAGGGGGAGGGGGGCTGGGTGAAGGTGATGCTGGGATACTACAGGCATTCCATGGTGTGGCTTTCAAGGCTCGGGTTCCAGCTTATTCCAGGAAATGCAGCCGGTCACAAGGGCACCGCGGAGCCAAACCATGATGCTGCCAATCTGCGCCTGTGGAGGAAGGGATGTAGTTAGAGCATGAAGACTGTGGTTGAACATAGTGTTTGGGTTTTTTTTTTTTATTCTCTAAAATTAAAGCAAACACTGGGCAGGTTACATTATAAGCACGGGAAAGTTGCACTTTTTAACCAAAAAGACCAAATATGTGCAAGGGAACTGCAGATGAAAACAGCTCATCAGAAAACACAACACAAAAGGCATAAAAAAACCACACACACACACACACACACACACACACCTCAGAAATTCTGCTGTAATAGCAGGAAAAGGCCTTGGAAACTAAAATACAGACAGGTCACAAATTAAAAGGAATAACCAACATTAAGTCTTATTAAAGCTTTTGGCCACCAGGACAGCTTCAATGCACCTTGGCATCGACCCTTCATTGACACCCCCCCGGTCCCCATGGATGGGGCACGGTCATCCTGTTTTTCACACATTTTTCAGTTTTTTCTTCATTACATTATATTCAGTTGATTTTTAAAACTTGTGTTCTCCATCTTTGGCCACTATAATGACAACATTCATGATGAAAGTGTACTGGGAAAACAGTGGAGTTGAACTGAGGGAACAAATGTAGAAAGTCTCGATTATTCAATTAGTTGTTTGGGCTATAAAATGTCAGGAAACGGCACAGAAAAATTCCAATATAAAGACTGGATTTTCGCCACCTAAATCACAAGGGACTAGTCTGAATCTGATATAACTTGGAAGCCTGGGGGTCAGATTCAGCTTCGGTAGTGCATGAGCAGCACTGGTGCATACCTAATGTATAATTCAGGAATGCTAGGGGTTGTAAAATGCCCCCCCCCAAATGACACACCCCATCAACGCATATCTGCAGTTGCACAAGCCAACCCCTGTCACTGCATACTTTTGATACGCTGTCATCAGTAAACACCCCTGTGAGAGCGCAAGGCTCCGACATGGGGTCAAAACAAGCCAGGAGCCCCCCCCCGCCTTCTCCCTGCCTGCAGTCCCACTGACTGTGATGCTCCCCTGCAATCGGACATTCAACACCATTCAACGGTCTTATCTAGAGGAGCATGCTCCTCATTCTGCCACAGCGGCGTTATTCCTCTGGGGCAGATGGGATGACGTGTGGAACAAATGCACATGTTCCCGTCAGGAGCTTCACGTGAGCGCCGACGATTCAACGTGAAACGCTTACAGTACATCTGGTGAGGAACAATGAGATGTGGGGATGTTTGGAAGTTCTTTTTCTTTTTTCTTTTTTTTACTGTACTTAACAGAGAGCACAAGAAGACGTGGAGCAAAGCGATTGAGGATAATGAGCACAAGATTTTTGCAATGAGCGCAGGTGGACCGTGGCACAAGTTGTGTTTGGTGGTGACAGGGAATCCAGAGCTTGCGCCGAGGCCACTGTTTTCGTAGTGGTGTGCTGAAAAGTTCCAATCTGCTGAGCTCTGACCCAAGTTGCACTGACCTTTGTTGGTTCAGCCACTGATGGAACTGAAAGACAGACAAAAGTCCCCCAAAAAAACCCGAAAACAAATGATCCTGCTAGTGTTTCTCAATTTAGAAAACTGCAGAATAGAAAACTGACCTCGGATCAGAGCAGGCAAACAGGTCAGGCCTATCTCCTTGGCGAAAAATATATGCTGTCAGGTGCAGGAACCACCCTTGTTACAAAAACACTGCTTGAATCTATGAGACATAGCCACCAGCCGCTAACAACGTTAGCATTGTAGATGTGTTGTGATGCTGTTTATTACAGCCCCAGTGGGAGTTTCTGAGGTAAATACTGCGCCCACCTACACAAACAACGCACAAGAACTTTGTGGTGTAAATAAACCAGAGTCTACAGCAGGACTAGTAGACTCTGGCACAGTAGTGCTTTGAGCTTAATGCTAATATTGTCGTGGTAACGTGCTCACTTGGTAACATAGCTAGGATGTTGACCTTCTTATTTTAGTGTGTTATCATGCTAACATTTGCTAATATACATTAATCATTAGGTAGAACTGAGGCTGATGGGAATGTGACTGCTTTTTCAAGCCTTTGTCATGAACCAATTCATCCTAAAGGAGAACAGGGATTTCTGTGCAAAATTTCATGGCAATCTTTGCCATACAGGTATGCTGCAAATGTGGCTCAAAGGGAAATTGGCAATTGAAGATGATGTACCAGCTAAAAAACAAACAAAAAAAAAAACCCTCGTTTTGTTTGTTTGTTTTTGGTCAAATATCAATGATTGTTGCTGCAGTCCATCAAACTCGGTAATCATGGTGGGTTTCAACTTTTATTGTAGCTAAAATAACGTTACGCCACATCTGGTCTTCTTAAAGGTCTGTATCCTGTTAGATTTATCTGTCTAACCTTAGTAACTGTATGTGACAAGCCCATTCAGCTGAATTAACAGTTTGTGTCCACCGTCTTTATTAAAAGACAAAAACAGAGATTATGTATTTTTTGCATTCCTAAAACGTTATGAGCTTGATTGCAACTGACATAACCAAACTTTTTGGGAATTCCCTGATGATGAAAGGGGATGACATATTTTATTTCTGTATCCTATTTTTGTCAATAATTGATTTTTTTTCCTATCTCTTTTTTTTTTTTTTAAATCTTGGCTGCCATTCCAACCATTTTGTTCAGCAATCAACTTTTAAATCGATCTGATTGCATTTTTTGAAAAGTCTGATTGGCAGGTAGACTTGTAAAAGAAATTCACCCGAATATTTGACCCTCAATTATCCCATCAACTGAGGGCAACTGACGAGTTGAAGGCGTTCCCTTCAGCGAAGCCACTATTTTATATATCAGGACTTCAGTGCTTATGATAAACAAACTTAACAAAGGCATAAGGCGTTTAGCTGTAAAAGCATTTCTATTCAGTCTAATCCATGTTAATGGCTGTGTCATCAGTACCACTTCAGTTGCTTAATTTACCAGTACAATTGCCCAGGTTATTGTCAATAATTAAAGCTCTTCACATTTTTTGCAGTTGTCATAAACAGTCACTAAAACCGCTGACTTTTTCCCAACTCCCTTCCCACTTCCAGCGCAGACAGGAAGGTTAAAAAACAAATTCAAAGAGTCCTCGCTCTTTGTTGTTGCTGAAACGCTCAAGGTCAATAAAGTGTAAAAGCGGTAAGGGTTATTTCGGTCTTCATGGGGTCTGGAAGTAAAAAGGAAATCAAAGTTGTAGACGGCAGGCAAAATATAAAATCCATTCACTTTTGTTTTCTAGCCCATATTTGGGCGAATTTGGCAACTGTACAGTATAATTACAACAATGAACTATTTAAGATTTACTACATCTCTGACTCCAACCTCCTGACTGGGCTTCTTCTTTATAGCAACAGTGGCTGAGGCTCATGGGTATTGTAGTGTTTAAGAACTGTCCACCAAGCCAAACTGGCATAAAAACGGTGACTTCTCAGAAGCCGAGCAAAAAACTTTAAATTGATGGGTCATTACACGGAGCTATAGTATCATTACATTGTCTAAGAGACTGCTGTGTGTCTGTTTTGAGGAAAACCAGAGGTGGAAAGTAACTAAGTATATTTGCTTGAGTGCCATACTTCCTTACAACTTTGAGGTACTTGTACTTTACCTGAGTATTTCCATTTTTGTGTTACTTTATAGTTCGACTCCAATAAATTTCAAAGGGAAATATTGTACTTTCTATTCATTTAAACAATGAATAACACAACAAGCTTTCAAACACCGTTAAAGATTAAACCAATCGTTTAATGGCCTCCGACCACTTACAGAAACCAGGGTGTAGTCGTGGTCACATTACATATAACTAATAGTTGTTAGCAGTTCCTTTAAAACAGCAAAACAGTGATTTTTCCCTCTGAACTTTCTTTTGGTTTCGTTTCAATAAATGTTCAAATGATCCAATATTTCAACAAAAGTTAAAGATTAGAGAAAAAAGTCCAAAGACCGAAAACAGATCTTTGTCACACATTGATACTTCAGTTTAATCATCTAATTAAGTCATATATAATAATAATAATAATAATAATAATAATAATAATAATAATAATAATAATAATAATAATAATAATAATAATAATAATAAATCAGTCAGATGGGACCAAAACAGCACTTTTACTTTAATGCTTTAACTACATTTCTCTGCTGATACTTACGTACCTTTACTTAAGTAGAGTTTCTCATGCAGGACTTTTACTTGTAATTGGGGTATTTTGTTGGTAAGGTCTGAATACTTCTTCCACCACCGGGGATCCCTGAGGATATTATTAAAAAGAAAACTTTCAAATGTGAATTCATTGTGGGCGAAAATACCACATGTCAAGATTTTGGTGCTATGCAATGCTAAAGACAAACATTGGAAAATTTGACTATTTTTATGTGATTTTGCATACCTTTACCCTTTTTTAAAAAAAATTTTGTACATAGACTGAAAGGAAAAAGAATATGTGCTTGGCCCCTGTCCAGTAGATGCAGAGGAAGACTGGGATCATGGCTTTCACACCACAGTAGCCAAACATAAGAAGCTGTTGAACTGCAACCCCCACCCGCCTCCTCCCTGGCAGTCTCCATCCCTTTGGGCCATTTCTGAGAAGGACACAGCACTCGCTGTTTGTACAGATAAAACTTTGTGTGGACCAAAAAAAACAAAACAAAAAAAAACTTTATTTTTTTGTTTTTCTGTTTATTTTTTGGGTTTTTTTTTTTTCCATTTTTTTAAAAGTGGGCGGCAGGGAGGGTAGGGTGGGGCCGAGCTGCATAAATGTTGCCCCATCTCTGGCATCTCTTGCCTCCATTCCTGCGATGCTTTAGGCGCCAAGTCCGACCAATGAGCATGCCATTCCACAAGTAACTACAAGTAAACTCATACCACCGTTGAATCATGGGACAGTCCACAATGACCGAAATAAATGCCCCCCCCCCAGAAAAACAAAAAACAAAAAACAAACAAAAAAACAAGTTGTATGGATGGTCTCTGTCTGGAAATAGGCTGTGAGAGGGTATCTAGGGCAGGTCCAACTTTATGAGTTTACCAGGAAAAAAACGCACAAAGATATTTTTCTTGGCTTAAGACCACACCTCATAAAACACTGCATACTTAACCCTCTTCATCGACACATACCTTGGCCTTATCTCTACTTTGACCCAGCTCTAAACCTAACCTCTGACTCTAAATTGGACAAGGTTCAACCTGTATACAGGGAGAAGCATTCACTTTTGGCGAATTAAAAAAAGAGAATTTATTAATAAATAAATAAATAAATAAATAAATAAATAAATAAATAAATAAATAAATAAATAAATATCACACTTCACGCTACAAAAATAGTGCATCTAAGAAAAATCCATCTTAATGCACCGTTTGGTCCATTGCAGAGTCTTAGAATCTTGATTTCTGTAAAATAGGTATACAGAAGATTCAGCTTGTTTTGACAGTTTTTTCTTAACACAGTGATTTTTTTTTTGAATAAAAGAAATAACATAAAAATATCATAAAATTGTCATTCCAAATCCCTATGTAAATAAGATGACATGCACAGGGAAACAAGTGGAATATCTGTGTCTTCAATGGGTGTTTTCATATTTTTTTGGGGGAAAACAACCACTCATCTGACTGTCAAAGCCAATGTGAATCACTTTGGCATGCGGTTCCTCTAACGGCCACTAGATGTTGACTACAAATGCACTGAAGTTGAAGGGGGAAAAAAAAAACCCATCTCTTTGGAAGCAGCTTATTTTCCACAAGACCTCTGGCTTACAGCTAAAAGAATCAAAAACTTTTCACCGTGTGTATCTTGTTTGTTGAATTCTTATTCAGAGGACTTTAAAGCTTAAAAAGGGGGAACGCACGTTGCGGTTTGCGTTCCATCACACTGCGCTGTGCTGGTCTCTCGCTCCACCTCAGCTCCTCTCAGGTTTCCCGCCAGTCGCCAAAATACACTGTAGTTTTTACTGTTTTCTGAGTTATTTGCCCCCTCTGACAGTATTTTGGGAAAGAAATATGTTCTAAGATCTTTTATTCAGACATGAGGAGCGGGAGCGGCTCGCGTTTCCGACTGCTGCCAGACTCCATCAGCGCTGCCCTGATTACATCTAATCTGTCTGATAGATTTCAGGGAATCTGGGTGGTAGTGTCTCTGTTCTTTTTAGCAAATTGCAGGGGAAAAAGGAAAGGAACAGCTCTTCCTAAACAGTAAGGGTGATGCTGGTTTATCCCACAGGTGTGATGGACAGGTGAGATAGCACTTAGATCTTTATTTATATAGCACTTTTCAAAACAAAAGAGGCTTGTGTCTGTACACAAAGCTAAAGTGGAAAGATTATTTTAGCAGTGCACTGGTATGTTGTTACATATTTTGTAGCATGACTTTGTTTGCACTGCTCCTGTGTATAAATATACATTTCTCCTTATGTGTGACACTGTAATCTGAGCCCAGGTTAAGAGAAAAGATGATAAATGGAAAATAAATACATAAATAAAAATCCAGCCCCAGCATTCAAAACATCCCTCAGGCTTACATCTACAAACCCCACAGTTTTCATCCATCTCCAGAGACAGACACATACACGCGTCAAAATTCAATCCAGGCCTTGGCCCCGGCGCTAGAACCAGAGTTGACATCCCGCAAAAACAGTGGCTGTCTCGTCCCAGCTTTCGCCAATCTCTTTCACCCTTCCGCCCACAAAGTTTGTTGCTTTATATTCGGGGCAAGGGACCTGTGGTTACCTGCTGGAGAACAAGAAAACACACCCACACACACTGCTAGGAAGGCCACAGCCAACATCTGCCAGCATCTGTTTGAGCTCCAGTGGTGATTTCCCACTGCAGTCATCCCTGTGATTCCTGCCTGACAGATGCCTCTGCGCTGCCTGACAGGATTAGATCCAGCTGTGGCTGGATACCTGACAACGCAGTGTTGCACCATCATGGCTTGAGCATAAAAAGCCTAATTGTTTGAGGAAAAAAAAGAAAGAAAGAAAAGAAACACACCCACACACACACACCCACACACACACACACAAAACACGACCTTGTGCCTCGGGAAATAGACTGGCAGGAACATAATGTGTCTAAATAAAACCTGGATGCTATGATCTGTTTTGCATAACTCAGGCCTGCTGCTCAGCATTTAGAGGATCTGACTGGTGCTGGGCCTCTTAACAAATACAAACACCTGAACTGATAACACTGTCAGGCTTTAGAGAGAGAGAGAGAGAGAGAGAGAGAGAGAGAGAGAGAGAGAGAGAGAGAGAGAGAGAGAGAGAGAGAGAGAGAGAGAGAGAGAGTGTGTGTGTGTTTTAACGTAGTAGTAGTAGTAGTAGTACACCTGAATGAAACACATGGTTGCATCAGTGCCAAACTATGCAGGACTTTAGGATGAAGAAAAGAGTGAAAAGTAGCCAATCTGAAAACAAATCGTCTCCACACAGTCACTTCTTCCCGTATTTCCCCCCATTGTGTTGTCTGTGAAAAATTCAAATGTGATCCAATAATTTCAGACTCAGCTTGGAGACTTTTTAAACCACATGCACGCGGTATTACTTCATAAAATCTCCACTAAATCACCAAGATGAAAGCAGGAAATCCGGATAGACAACATCTGAGCCAGATATAAAACTTGACAGCTCCTGGATCCCCTTTGCTGTAACTCAGTGGAGTTTGAGACCCCATAAGTTGGGGTCCCCTGCAAAAAAAAATTGTCTGAATAGCTGCAGTTGCTTGAAATTATCACCAGGGGATAATGTAAAAAAAAAAATAAAGAGAAAAAGAAAAACGAACTATTCCGTTTAGTGGGTCACTCTCAACATTTGCTTTAAAACCGTTACAAAATGGTGTCTGTGTAGTTTACTGTCTTTGCACCGGGGGCCCCGGGGACATGAAAACGATAGGAAACCCCTGTTTTAACGTCCTGTAGCCTTCTCAATGGTGTCCCGGGCCGGGGCCGGGGGGCCGAGGGGCCGGGGGGCCGAGGGGGGCGGTTGGCCGAGGGGGTAGCTCCAGAAAACCCTCCCCTGTGCAGAAATATTTGACTTTTAACCCCCGGGGGGACGTTTTAGACGAGAGAGAAGAAGTTTTCTCTCTGTAGCCCTCGAGTTTAACGCAAGCGTGTCGGAAACTTTTCCCCCCTCAGCAACAAGTCGCGGACATAAGTTCCACCACCACCAGCACCACCAGCAGCACCACCACCACTCCCCTCCCCAAAAAAGGCAACTCTCGACTTACCATGTGATAGAAGCGGCCAGAATAACCCGAGATCGGCGAGTGAATCCAGTCCGACGGCCTCCCTTCCTTAATCTTTCTCCTTCTGAATAAAAAGAAGTCCGGTTTTCTGGAGCGCGGAGCGCTGCGGTACAGCCGTCGAGGAGCTGGCGGTGGCGGGTCGAGTGTGTGTGCGGGGGGGAGGAGGAGGAGGAGGAGGAGGAGGAGGAGGCGGCGGCTCAGCGGAGACGGAGGAGCAGGGCGAATGTGATGAAACGAGCCTCCATTTTCTCCCCGGACTCCGGGCAGGAGCAGAAATGCAGCACAAAGTTGGACACTCGCTGCATTGTTAACATTCCTCGGGTCACGTGAGGGACCGACGCACGTCAGCACGGGCCCGAAGATCGTCTACGGAGCGGAGCGATGCGCGCTGCGCGCACCGGCGCCACCTCCCCGGCTCCCGCGACCCGGGCCGCTTTTCTCCCGGGACTTTTCTCTTTGCACAGTTAAAGATTAATTAAATTAAAATAAAAAAAGGACAGTCGGTTGAGAGACGGCGACCCCCCCCCACGTAAGGTCCAAGACCCCCGGACTGAAAGCGGCCTTCACCCGGCCCGGCTTTGTGTCTGTTTCTGAAGCGGCTCTGAGATTCTTATGGTCTCCATTGTTGTAGTCACTGAAGTAAATTTGAGTTCCTTTTTCGTTTTTCTTTTTTGGAGTAGTTTGTTGCCGATTTTTGTCTTTTTGCTTCCGTTAAAAGACGTTTTGCGCATCTTTTCAGCTGTTTTGAAGATTTTGAGGTCGTTTTGTTGTTATTGCCCATTTCTGAAATCTTGTTTCATGTCTCCTGTAGTTCATTTTGTGTGTCTTTGTGGTTGTTTTAAGGATTTTGTAGTTGTCCTGTGTTGCTTTGTAGTGGTCGACCATCTCTAAAGCCTTTTGTTTCCTCGTAGTTGTTCTGTGTCTTTTTAGTCGATTGACTTTCCAACAACAAATATTAGCTGTAAACTTGGGTTTTAGGGAATAACAATAATCAGACTGATTTGCATGCTTCTAACTTGACACATAATAATGGAAGCAATAAGATAAAACACTTTACAACAATCACAATATAAACTAAAAAGTTAAGGTCTGGTTCTTGTCCCTCTATGAAACAAGGCCACTAGATGGAGGACTGAGGACACATCATTGTTGGTAGCTGATACTACAACAATGCAAATTTCATTCATATTTGTTTAAATTTCAGCTTTTTGGACACAGTCCCTACATCCAAGTCTAAAAATCTAGTTATGTACGAGCACCATTCCAATCAGTTCATCCATAAAATGGAATGACTGGTAAAGTAGATACTGACTAGTTCTTATCTAGGAGAACAACAGAGGAGCGTAAATCCTTAGGCCACATCCCTCAGATTCCCAAGTAGCAGATTCTGATAATGTAAAGATCACATCAAACCAAAAACCCCGGAGAACGCTTTGGAATAATGGACTACATCCATCACACATTTAAGGCCTTTCTGCGTATTGAAATTATAAAAAAGGCAAAAGGTTTCTGTTTGTAGAAAATAAGACATTGTGTGTGGAAAAACCCTGGGGGAGCACTTTGGCCTCGCTGTCTACCATCAGGGGCGCCGAAGTCCGAAAACTTCAAACTCTACACAATGACTTAAAAAAAAAAAAAAAAAAAAAAAGGCGACAGAGTGGGAGGTCTCGCCTTTTCCTCTTCTCTGACTGCACATACTCGAGGCGGGGCTTCCTCCAATTGCGTTTCTCCCTTTGATAAATGAAAAAAATATCAGTACATTGCTCAGTCACTCCTCAATGGCTTTGGAAGGATTCTTTAATAATAAGCCAAAGGCCATGAATCAGTGCGAAGGCAAATTAAAGGTCTGTGCCATTATCGTAATGCCAAACACACGGGTCAAGAAGGCGACAGAGACTTAAATACCTGTATATACACATACAGTCTCAGTTGTATTTCCCAAACTTTAATTTTTATGTTACGGATGCGATAATGAAGAAAAAAAGAAAAAGAAAAAAAAATGAAGAAATAAAAACATTTAGAGGTTACACATCATGGAAGCACATGCACCCATAATAATAAAGGCAAAGAGCTTGGCAACAGAAGTGCAGTGTGAGGTGGGAGATGAACCTAGAAAGCTCAGAAAAATATTGGGTTTACAAAAAAAAAAACCAACAGATATTAACCGTTTTGTCTCTGTACATGTTTCATTCATCTCAACTCAGAAGCTTTTTTTTTTTTTTTTTACGAGCAGGAGTCAATGAAAAGTGAACCGTCGACCACTGGCCAAAGTCTCTCTCCCTCTTATAAATGCCAGATGAATGATTGTGTAGTTTCCTGCTGGAAGAAATTCAACCGGCGTCCATCTATTAAAAAGGTTTTGCCATTAAGTAGTCTTAACACTGGTATTTGTCCGGCCTCCCCTGCCACAGATGCCTCTGCAGGAAGTGCTTCATTTTAATGCTCTCAGGGGCGGCAACTGCAATAAATAAAAATAAAAGTCGACGAAAAAGTACCCATTTCAGTGCCTTGCTTCCACTTTTTAAATTATTATTCTCAGTCTAGTAGCAACTCTTCCTGTGTAAACACCAGTTATTTTTTTTAGCAGTACTGATTAATTTCATGTTTCTGTTTTATTTGGAGTAAACAGAAGACCAAAAATTAGTGGAGACAAACACCAAGGCTTCCTAAAAAAAAACAGAAAGCCACCTCACCAGAGAATAATTCAGGAAAAAAAAATTAAATAAATAAATATAGACATCACAGGTAGAGAGAACGTCAGTTGGATGTGCTTAAGGAACCCCAGCAGCGTACATTATGAGAAAATGGAAAAAACAAAACAGGTCAGGAAAGACATGGCCCTCCAAGGAGGACGACACCCCAGGGGGGCCTGAGAACAGAAGGCACATTCCACTTTGGGGGGGGGGGGGGGTACCATAGCGTGCCTACCTGCACCCACCACTGCTTATGAGCCAGACACCTCTTTAAAGCCTCGAACCAGAGCCCAAGCCAGTTTGCTCTCTGTCATGGGAGCAAGCTTCCCATTGTCTGGAGAGGGAAAAAAAAGAAAAGAAAAAAAAAAACTCCTCCAATTAATTTCCAGGCCCCAAGCGCAGAGCACTAGAGCCGCTGTTGTTATGTTTAAATCCCTAAGAACCTCTCTCTTAAGAGATCAATTATAATCATTGTACAATTACTTGACATCATTTGGAATTATAACCATTAAATGCTAAAAGGGGGATAATAACAAAACAACAATACATTAAAACAGAATGGGACCATTTCTTACTGCACACACACATAATGCTGAGTGAGTAACGACAGAGGATGCTTGACACCCAAGAGCTGACTGTTTACATATTTGCACACTTAAGCTTAGCAACTAAAAACAAGACAAGGGTCTAAAGCACATTGCAAGATGCAAAAAATAAATATCCGTAGAAAACACATGCTTAGTTCATAACAGCAGAACCAGTCTTACAAACTAAGGCAACAGCAGCAATGCAGGGCAAACAGAAAAAGACACGTTTTGATAAGCAGGGCCTTGTTTCACGCAAGTAACTCAGGAAATACGAGATGATTGGCTGAGGATATACTGTATATCAAACACAGATTTTTTTTTTCAGTTTATGTGACTACATGTGAGCCCATGTCTGAGCCTAAAGTGACAAAAAAACGAACAAAGAAAAAAACAAAAAACAAACAAAGAAAGAAAAAAAAATGACAACACTTATTTCAGTGGCTGGTAAACTTTCTTGAGAACTAGCCTCCAGCCCTTGTACTCCTAACGGAGACATCTCTGTGGTATGAGCTCATGGTTCGACACGGTTACAATCAATTAGGACAGAACACATTGAATTAAAAAAAAAAAGAATTATTAAATGAATCAGTCACAAATTAAAACGTACATTGCTCTGAGCACTGAGGCCCAACAAGTTGTTGATTAAACCTCGACAACTCTTCCAGTTCTGAGCCGGAGCAAACGCCGGGCCGCCCTCCGGGGAATTCTTTCCCCCCTTTCATAACATATTTACTTCGATCACTTGTGATGATACCTTGATTCAGCGTGACTGTAAAGAATTGAAGAAGCATGTAGAAGAGAACGACAGTATATAGCAGTGCGCAGATGCCTGCCTATGGGTTTTTTTTCCCCTTTGTGAACTGTGAGGGGCCACATCATGAGTTTGTCCACATATTTAAGGAAAATGAACCTGGAAACCCGAGAGGAAAAACACGCTATTTTTTCCTTCCTCGCCAGCACAAAACATTTTTTAAAAAACCCAAACCTTGTAATAAATTAGTCATTTTAGATAAAAAGCTGTATTGGATTTTTTTTAAATTTTTTTAAAAATGTTTTTTAAAGTTTCCAACACAAATGTAGCTAAACACTAGTGTGGCACTGGTAAATATTGACATCATTGGTAGTTATGCAGTCCCAGGTTGGAACCACTGAGTCGAAAAGCATCCTCCCTGGCCAACACGAGGGGTGTATTATAGTAAATCCTGACCTGTCGGAAAACTGTTTGGGATCGGTTCATTTCATATTTCACTGCCCAGCAGTTTAAGTTTCTGCAGGGAGGGAATTTTTTACTCTATGTAAAAATCATCAATACCTAGTAAGTTCCTATTCAAGAGGACATCTGTCATTACGAGGTCAACCAGGAAGAATTTGACAATCACATTGAAGTGAACTGTGTCCCGAAGCCAGAGGACACAGCAGGTACCGTAAATTAAAGCCAGACTCATCATTCCATGGTGATTGTATTTTGTTGGTAAATACCTGAGCTGGCTGGCAAAAATGTGTGAAAATGCACAAAACAAACAAACAAAAAAACAAACAAAAATAAAAAACGGTTAGTTTACATGCAACCAGCAATCAATCAAAACCCTAATTAACCATGACATATTTTTAGCCCTGCAAGGCAAAGAGGCAGGAGAAACCATTATCAAAGAGCCATATTATTCATGATGTTGTGTTATTCTAACCTGTTTTCACATTTTTGTAGTGTATTGTATTGTATTGTCTTGTATTGCTCTTGATATATGAGCTGGGACAAACAGAAAAAAAAGCTGGTTTAACAGACCAAACCTCTTTCTGCAACAGAGGGAGAAAATAATCAGTTAAGTCAGCTGCTGGAGTCTTTGCTTGGAAGGGGAAAAAAACTCTTGCATGGCACAGGACTTGATTGGTGGGAACACTGCCTGCACCACCCAAACTGCAGTTTATATGCCTTAGTATTTACAAATGGCTAATGAAGACAAATTTAAAGATACATTTTACTAACACAGTTGTCGTTCGAAGCCTGAATAATGATTTTTCTTACTTACTTTCTTTTTTTTTCTTTTCTTAAAAACGGCCTTTGCAAGTCTGCAATTCTTTGTCAGTTGGGTTGCATAACTTAATGACATCACGCCTAAGCAATGTGGTTTCTGGATTTGGGAGTAGTGTTCCTATTTCCAAGTCTGAACTGACCCAGATAACAGGGAGTCACACACACTCCAAGTGAGGATTAAAGTGGATGGGAATAAATGAATTTTCTGCAGTAATCATGTACTGTTGAAACAGGGACGTAGTAGAAGGACATGGAGTAAAGGTCCAGAGCGGTAAAGGGAACGTAAGTGCCTGACCAGCATTAAGGGGCACTAGGCTTTTCTGTGGGAGTCACTCTAGTGGAGCAGCGGAGATGCACAGGTTGTTTAAGGCACAGGCGACTTGCACAATCTTATCAAAGGTGGAGAGGTTTGACGTGCGCTCAGAGGCCGTGGTGAAGGGGCTCTCGACGGGGCCCGTGAGCATGGCGTATCTCTGCTTCACCATGGAGATCACCCTCTCCACATGCCTCTGCACGCTCACTGTTTCCGAGGAGGTGTCAGCCAGTGGCGAGCCCTCAGAGCTCCCGTACGCCTCGCCCTGGTAGCTGCCCGCTATCTTGAACAGGGCTCCGCGGGCAGCCACCGAATCGGCAATGTCCAGGTTACGGCTCGCCAGCACGATGTCGCCCGGGAGCAGCTTGCACAGGAATCCGCAGCCCTCGGCCAGGCTCTTGTCACTAACATTTCCCAGCACGCCCCTGGAAACAAAGGTGACAACGCCTTGCGGAGCCACACCAATCAGATACTTCAACACATTGTAACTTGTCCCCACCCCGTGAGAGGTTGGCACCCCCCTCTGCTGCTGCTGCTGCTGCTGTTGTTGTTGTTGGTTGCCCCGGGAAACCGGCTCCTCAAAAGGCACCGTGAAACAGTCTATGATAACAGCGCAGTCGGGGTGGGATGCGCGCAGAGCTGCCGGCAGGTTTTTCCGGAGCTCGGCCCTGGAGGGCCAGAAGACGGCCGTCGGCACCAGGGTGGAGGACATGATATTGACCATCCGGTGCACCGTTCTGGTCACTGTGCCCACTTTAACACCAAAGCGGTAGGCCAGGTCCTGATTGCGGAGGTCCAGGCGGAGGCGCATCAGTGTCAGCAGGAGCTGCTGGAACTTTGAGAGCTTCATGTTCTTTATCCCGTCCATGTGCGGTGCCAGCAGCCACATGACTGTCTCCAGGACAAAATAGTTAGGTAAACCAGTGTAAAACTTTACCTTCTCTGCGTCGTTCCTCAAGGAGTTCTCAGAGAGGGACATTTTCTCCACAGACTCCCTGAGGGCCTGGTTCTCCTTCTTCAGGGCTTTCAGGATGTCATCGAAGTTAACCGGTGCATCGGACGTTTGAGCGAACCTTCCTTTCTTGCTGTCACTCACAGATTCTTCCTCCTCCTCCTCCTCATCTTCCTCCTCCTCATCTTCATCAGTGCTGAAGGAAGAGGACGTGCTCTCCTCCACGGCAGCCTCCTGCTCTCTCTCCTCAGGATGCTCGTCCTGGCCCCGTTCCCCCACCGCAGACCTGCCCTGGCCCTGCAGGAACAAAAGGGCGTTGGCCGCCTCCACGCGTGCTTCCTGCTTATCCAGGATCTCTAAGGCACCCGGCTCCTTCATCTCTGGGGATAAGGGAGCTGTCGTGAATACAGAAGGAACATAATCTGGTGAACGTGGATTCTTCACCTGTTTACCTGCATGGGGAAAGACAGGGTGTAGCAGAATGGGAGATGGTGAAAAATCAGGGAAAAATCAGGCAGAAAAATGTATGCGTCTGTTAACAGCACTTCCCCCAGCAATAGTCTACTTCAGTCAGTAGGGTTTGAGGACAGATTGTAGTGGGCAAGCAGCCATGTTTTCTTCCTGCTTGAGCTGGTACATTGTCCCACTCAATAAGAGTGAAGTGAGAAATCTGATAATAGCTGAAAGAGCCACATATTTGCGGGGTAGGGATCGGTCTAATGAGGTGTGGGTGTGACAATGTAGAGCCTGTTCCCATGGTAAATTAAAGCTCCAGCTGTAACGGTTACTATACATATTTGTGAACATTATATTGATGAACCAGGCTACAGTGTCACATCTAGCTAGTCATAAAAAGACAAATAAATTACAATAACCTCATTTTATTATAAGATGATCTTATTGCAAGTACATTATAAACCAATGACTTTACATCAACAACTTGGAAAACTACAATACTTATATAACTTGTAACTTGCAGTCACCAGACCAAGTAAATTATGGACCACAGATGTGAAAATAATACATGCATTTTTCCCCACTCTTGTTTCCTTTAGACCTAAACGTTTGGGCAAATATTTTGATGATCAATTAAATGGCTCAGTCATTTCTTCAAGAAGAAATCCCAAACATTTGCTGGTTCTGGCATCTAAAATGTGCAAATGCAATGTTTTTCTTTGCGTGTAAAAATAAATAAATAAATAAATAAAGTAAAATAAAAATCAAACTTTATATCTTTGGATTTTGGACTGTTCCACAGACATCTGGGGACATATACTTGGGCTATGGGAAACCGTGACGGGCAGTTTGTCTTTATTTTCAGACATTTTATCGATAAAACATCTTATCGATTAATGGGGAAATTACTCTGCAGACCCTAAATACTGGAACTGGTTTCCTTTTTACTATTTATTAAGCAGTTTATAACGAACTGAAAACAAAATCCTTTGATATTAGTATACCTTTTTCAATAAATCGACATTAAGTTTGATTAGCAATTAATCTTAACACCTAAAGCATCACAATCGCATATATTTTTGTTTTTCTATTAAATGTTATTGGAACTTATTTCTTTTTAGTCTTTTGGCTAAGGTCTATTTGAAGATGTCGATTCAGTTTCTATTGACTGTTAAAGACAATGACTGGCTAATTAAAAAAACCTATAAATTACCGTAACTCGATAGCGAAGAAAATAATTACATTAACACTCTAATTGTACGTTGTAATCACACAACATACGAGGCTGCACCCACTTCGTTTAATAAAACCATAAATCCAACGCACTGGCACCAAAACTCAAAAAAGTGCATTTAACCTCTTTATCCAGCAACATTATCCCGAGCCGGGTCAAAACAAACAGCCTGGTACTTTATTTCTTTCTTTCTTCGCTCTCGGGAGTTGCACCGTGCTCGTACCTGAGATGAAGTGAGTACTACACAGCCGACTGCCGTCGTTGGGCACCCAGCCCTCCCGGTTCACGGCGGCTATCCAGCGCTGCTTCCTCTCGGGGTCCCGGGGGAAGCGGTAGAAGGATAAGGTGGTGCCCGGTGTCCTCCTGTTCCTACAGCCGGCCACCACACACGTGTGAACCATAGCAAGGCCACGGGAGAAGCGCGGAGCTGCGCGCCGCCGTCCGTCGGGTGTTTTGACTCCCAAAATGGTGGACGACGGGAGGGAGCGAGAAAAAAGGAAAAGACGTGGGGGGGGGGGAGAAAACGGCGGCAACGTCATTAACCGTCGTCCGCAGGCGGCGAGCTGATTGGACCGCGGCGAAGGCGACGTCACCGCAACCCGATCCTCACCCGCACGGTTCTGCACCGACGCCGACGGCGAGAAGAACCAGAGAATCGTCCTAAATCTGCCTGGGACAGACAGCAAATGTCAGCTTTAGGTAACCGAAAGACGTGAAATCAAATTAATTAACGGGTAAATTTAACCGCCGGAGAAAACGTTTCCCGTCGGTGCCCGTTAACTGGCTCTTCGGGCTGTTTAGCTAGCTAAGACCAGCCATGGCGGTCGTCGCCCTGGTTACGGTCGGTGGTGGACGGCGTCGCCGTGATGGGGCGAACTGGGCCGAGCGGGGGACGCGACGCCATCATCTGGATCTAAGTCACAGCGTCAAATCATCTACAAGCGTGTGGTTGTGGAGGTTGAAGCCCCCGCGGGCTTAGTTAACTGTTCACTGTAATGTGGGAATATCGCCGCTTCCCATCCTCTTCGCACCCATGCGGCCATGTTATTAAAGATCAAACTTTAAACACGCTACGAGGCCTGAAGTGGATCCCAGCTCCCCTGTTAACCTTTGGTCTGGGGCTGTTATTCAGATTGTGAACTAGGCAACTACGAGGGTCAATGGAGCATGGAAGGATAATGAAATGAGGGCCCCTGGGCACAGACATGTACCCTGGTTTCGATGAATAGGTTCAACTGACGACAAACATTGTCGCTTTCGAATCTAACTGCGAACACAGCATGTGCCCAGATTTGCTTCAAGCAATCGTAGGGGTTCGCTTTTATGTTGTGCTCGTCCATATTTACTGAAAAGTCGACATCGAACCGTTGGAAGAAACTGAAAAGGTGTCCTGTGATTTGCAGGTCCCTGAACCCAGGGTTTAACTGTGTTAAAGTGATAAAAAATAAAAATTGCAGTTTTTAAAGCCAAGTGTGAATGTTTACACCTTAACGTGACAGAAGTTTTAATGCCAAGGTACCTAGGGGACTTGGCATATTGTAAAATAGAGCCCCCCCCCTTTTTTGGCCTTAATTATTTATGCTATAGCTTTGAGTTTAGATCATATGATTATTATACTAGTGTTAATACTTATGCCACCTTTTATCCATTTTAGTTAAGCCTTTCTTGAAAGCTAAATATCCTAAAGCGTGAAATGTACTACACAATCAGTACTCTCTTGACAGCTCATTTCCATATTATAAATGTGCGACAATTTATTATATACAAGTCAGTTTATATTCAGATCCACAAAATCATAGTAGTGCATATTATTGGCCTAGCCATGCATGAGAAGTATTTACAATCTACATATCTATTATACATATCTAAATAAAACGGTACCACACTGCTTTCTCCTGCAAAGTTGAATAACTGGAACTCCTCTTGTAATTCTTTTTTGGTGAAGCAGTGTAAATGATAACAGCCTGAGAGACAGCCAGAAACCAGCATCACTGTAACTCGGAGATCGATACACGAGCAGAGTCTAAGCAAGTCTTGATTTTGGCTCCCAGTGTGTAGCGTATCCAAGCCACCTTTAGTTGTGTGCGCTCAGTTTATAGACAGCGGTGTTCCTGGCTCCTCTCAGGTGCTCCAGCCTCTTCAGCTCGGTCAGACAGAGGATGTACACCGGGGTCTTGGTTCCCACATTGGTAACCCTCCTCAGCTCCTCCATCTGAAGTTCTGTCTTCTCTCCTGCAGAGGGCACCACAGAACAGCAAAACAATTAGCCTGTTAAGTCCCATTGTGCATATCCAAGCTTTTGTGGACACGGTGATAGTTTGCTAAAAAAAACAAGGCAAAAGGTTTGTTGCTTGGTGCAGATGGTCCTTGACAAGCGGTTACAGTAGAGTTTATTGATACTGCTGATGTGGTTAGTGCTATGAGTTCACACAGGCGGGAGATACCAAAGATACCATGTCACACGGTCCTGTGATGTACATGAACTCCTAAGATAAAATAGTCATGTGTTGCTGTCTGATCCTTTTGATGTCATGAGCTGCAGGAGAGACATTATACCAGCATAGATATTTGTTGGAAGGGATTATGACCCAGCCAGATTCTACTGGACCGTTTTTTGCAAATACTGCAGTAAACATACATATGTAATGGACTTTACCACATGATCTCCCCATTGGTTCAACGAGAAAATGCCACTAATTGAACTAGTTGGTTCAATTTGTTTAGCACTTATGAAAGTGACAACTGTTGCTGCTAAACTGGCAAACATCAACATCCGCTTATAAAAGAATCTCCGTTAGTGTTAGTCAATTCAGCATATCAGCACCTGAACCTGAACTGTCAGCATACTGGTGGTTACTATTTCACAGCGGCCTATTTCCACTTCAACAATTCACTTGTGGAATAAAAGAGCCAGGTCTATGTCAAAAATCAATATCACAGTAAATTAAATCCAATAAACTGATGATGAATAAAACAGGTAATGTTTTTATCTTCAACCAGTGCCTCCTTACTATTAAAGTCTGAATTATATAATCTACTAAAAGAACATTTTAATTGAACAAAAAGAAACTCATTGTATTGTAAGCTTCCTTTGTTTTAAATGAAGATGTACATGAAAACTTAGAAGCATGAAGATGGATAATTGTGACTGAGTCTTGGAAGTTTTTTGGAAAAGCCAAACTCTCAATTTTTTATTCAAACAAGTTAGTTATGACTGGTTCCCTGCATACACATCAATAATAAGAGTACATGTGTACTGAGGTGTTCAATTACTGTTGACTTACACTACAGCTTTAATTTCTAATTTTGTAATAAGACTGGTGGCTACTATATTGTCACGACCTTTCTTGGTCTCTAATTTCAACATCGGGTTGGAACCACTACAGTCTAGAAGTGATGCAAAATAAAAATAATTTGGTTTTCGAATTCAGACGGTATCTTAATCTACTGACTGTTATCGTTCGTGTACCCCGGCACTGACCTTGCCACTCTGCTGTGAATTTATTGATGCTTTTGACCACCTGGTTGAGGTTGTGCAGGGTCATCTGCCTCAGGTAGCTGGGCAAACTCTGGAACTCACTCTCCGACACCAAGGGCAGAGTCAAGGCGCTGGGGAGGGGGGGCACATTAAACAGTTAAAAACTTGATTTAAAAACTACAGGCCTGAATGATATCATGACAGAGGAACAAAGCAATGAGACAGAAGGATATGAATGGCAATCAGAGAAGCAGAAAGGACAGAAAAAAATAACCACCTATAAAACTCCCTAAGTTACTTTACCTGTTTTTTTCTATTATTGGCCTCACGTTTGGATGCACAACTGCCACATCGGGTTTTTTCAACTGTGCCTGGGACACAAGCTGGAAAATGAAAAGAAATCATAAGAGAAAATGGAATGCAAGATGTGCATAGCAGGAAGGTTAAATTTTGAATATCATAAATATGGTTTTGAGGTTCTGGATAATATGTCGAACTAACGAAAAAAAAATAATGGGAACAAAAGGTTCCTTAGGAGGCAGGGAAATCAATTACTATCTAATCTCTAAAAACCAAAAGGTACAGAAAACTGTCCTCAATACACAATATCTATAGTTAATCAGCCAAGACGACACTACAGGTCTTTTAAGCTGTACGAGGTTCTACAACTTACTTTACAGATGTCCTGTGTGACAGAGCTGAGGTCGGGCATCTCCGGGGTGCTGGGCTCTTGGTAGTCTGTCCTTATTCGGGGAGTCCCCAGGCTGAACTCCTGCGTGGGTCCGTCAAGCTCCAGACCGTTGACGATGGGCTCTGCCGTCACCTTTACACGCTCATTAGTCGTCTTCGGGATCTTCACACTTCTCTGGAAGTTGAACATGAGATGGGTAAAAAGGCCGGAAGACATTTAACAAAAGAGGCTCAAGTTTAATGGCTTTTGCATATACTTTTTAATTTAAAAACACACAAAAAAGAATGGATTTGATCAGTTTGCTATTTTTGTTTTAATTTGCTATTGAGATGCTTTTGCATGTGTCAAACTTGTTGCAATTTTCACACTTTTTATTCTTAGTTGTTTTCAGGCTCTTATTATGGTCCCAGTATCAGTGAAATGTCACTCAACGTGCCTTCTCAATACAGTGAAAACAATAAATAATGAAGAATACCTCGATGAAAATTAAATTAAAGTGTAATATGTGACCGATGGCAAAAAAAAAAAAAAAGAAACTTTCTCTTGGTCTTACACTTTGTAGAGAATTTCCCAGAAGAGACTCCAGGTTCGGCATCTCTGGCATCTGCTTGTCGTCCACACCCAGGACTGATATTTCCGGCACATCATATTCCCAGGGCCGTTTTGAGCCGGTCGCTCCGTTACGAGCAGGCGTCGGAAGTCTGAAAGCATGGCCTTCATCCTCGGCTCGCATGCTGACAGGCGCATGCTGCTTGGTACTCTGTAAACACCAGCAAAAAAAAGGCGCAAACCCTAAGCTGAAAGTGTGTATGTTCAGTCTGGATGAGGACATTGATTCCGAATACACCGCTTTTGGCTAAAACCGACTATTTATACCTTTTTGGTGCTGACGAGTCGATTCACGTAAGGGGTCTGAAACGCTGGGACCTCAGGGGTGGTGGGCAGGTGTTCAGCGGGGGAGTCTGGGTCACCGCTGCCTTGTGCAGATGGGGAGCAGTGGCCATTTGTCTTTTTGATCTTGAACCCCGGGGTGAGTAAAACCGGTGGTACTGGGGACTCTAACTTCTCTGCTGAGGGCAATAACAACGTGACATTGCGGAAATAGCAACATCTTATTTACTAGCAGTATTATGTCATTTAATTCTTTAAGTAAAGTTTTTCAAAAAATAATCTTAACATGGCTGTGTCATTCTCAGTAAAACAATTTAGGTGACAAGTGGTATTTCTATTCCAAGTAATTTTGCAAATAATTCAATACACAATGATTTATAAATTTTAAAAAATGCTGGAAAGTAAGTCAAAGTAAAACTGACACAACTGATTGAAAATATCTCGTCATACTTTTAATCTTGTGTACCTATATTCCATAGTTCCTAAATTGAAGTCAAAAATTGTGCCAATTTTTGTCAATGTCATTTAGGCAAGGTTTTTGAAGGCAATTTAAACACAAATGATTTCCTAATGTAATATATTGAAAGAAAAATCTATTAGCATCCTCAGGTTTAACTTGAGGATGCTTGGTCAGAAACCAAGTCTGTGATAAAACTGAATATTAAAAGAAAAGGAGGAGGATGAGGTACAGCAGAAGAACAGAGAAAAAAATCCCTCAGTTAAAAGATGGTTTACAAGGCAGTTTCATACCTTTTGTCTGCAAAGACTCCTTTAGAGATTCCACCAGTGGTACAGGTTTGTCTTGTGCTGGTCTGTTAAAGCAGAGCACACTCATTAACCAGCAGTAAAAGCAGCGACTACAGACTTTTGAGAGACTTCTACCAGTGCCGCTGCAAGACCTGCAAGCTGCCAGCAGAGGTCAATAAAGATCAAATACTGTATAAGAGACTCTACCTCTGGGGCTTTTCAACATTCTTGCGGGGCAGGTCCATGGTGAAGTCGTTGTTCAGACACATGGTGTGCTCCGAGATGCCAAAGTCGTGCATCTGGGGCGTCTGGAGCTCGTCGTCATCCATCCGCAGGGCGCACTTGGGGGTTAAGGGCATGGGTGGCGGTGCGGGCGTGTTGAGCGACGGGTGAGGGAGGCTCATCTCAGGCATGGGGGGCACCTCGGCACACCACTCCGCCCCGGCCAGGGTCCTCTTCAGCTGCATCTCAGACAGGCCAAAGTCGGAGAGCTGGGGGGTCCGCAGCACGTCGGCAAAGGGTGGCGGTCCCACATTCGGAGGTGGTGAGGAGGGATCGTCTCCAGCGTCCTCCTGGCTTCCCTCTTCTTCTCCTGCTGAATTCGTGTCACTCTCATCCGCTTCATCTTCAGCTTCTGGCTCCTGACCTTTGTCTTCTGTGCAAGAGAAAGTCACAATTAAAAACACATTTTGAGTGCATCTTGTTTCCTGAAGCAAAAAGTTCAGAGCAGTGTGTCCCCACTTCCTCCGCTCAATTTTGATACAGGAAACACGGTTACTTATCATCTGACAACCATAACAATCAGGTAGTTAATGCACTGCCACACTTCCAGTGCCTACGAGGAGGACGTTTGCCAGATATGTATAAAATCATAGAAACAAATTTTACTGAATGCATCTTCAGACCAATTCTCACTGTCTTTTCAGTGTAATATTGCAGTAGATCAAAAGAAAAAACAATATAAAAACAATATGATGAACATTTGACTTAAGCATTTAGAACAACATTACCTAGTCAAGTCCAATTAGACATGTCTTTCCAAAATTAGGTTTTCAGATTAGAAAAAAATGGTTTCTCACTTGATGCAATTCACTGGTTAACTCATCGGATCACTGTAAAATGCGATCGTCTCGATAATCGTGCACACAACATCAACCGCGGTGAGATTGTTATCTCACACTGACACATTGTACAACAATGTGGAAGTGGAAACACTGTAGAACCTGGTGCAGATCACAGTAAAACTGATAAAATATTGATAATTATAACCCAGCTGCATTTTAAACCCTGCGAGCTCCGGCTTAGCTTCTTTAGAAAATATCAGTGTGATGGTACAAGCAGTTCTTTACAGACATAATTACCTCGACAAACAGGCAAACTGTGTCTCACTCCTCAGATACAACTGGTACTTACTCGTCGGTCTCTCTGCGTCTCTAGGAGCTTGGTAACCGTATTTTTCCCAGTGTCCTTTCAGAGTCTGGACGTCCTTGGTGACCTTCTGCTCCATCACTCTGTAGGCCTTGATGAAGCTGTTCACCTCGTTCTCCTGTGCTTTCTGCTGAGCCAACTGATCCTGGATCTGCCCCTGAATGAGGGCAGATCAGACACCATCTGGTAAACTACTTAAAACAATCATTTAAATAACAAATGACTTATTGATTGGTCATTTCAGAACAAGGTGATATTTATTTAGCATCTTCTCTGTTTTCTGTTCGAGTATGTTCTGTACTGGTGTCACTCTCATGCCAAACTTCATTTTTAGATGTCAGTTTTCTGTCTCATAAGAGTAAAGACACCTTTCCTCACTCAAGACCTTTTGATGGCTGTTAGTCAGTCTTGAATTCTTCAGGTAGAGAACAGTTTATTTTAATAAAGTGGCAACTTTATCTCATTGTTTTATTCCACCAGCTGCCATCAACGTCATGTCAACAGGCAGTCATCAAACTAAAGCTCTCGTTCCTGAACTTTTCCACTTGTGACACCTAAAAAAACAAAACAAACAAACAAACAAACAAACAAAAAAAACTTGCCATGTTTCATGTCTTTATGTTGTTAACAAGGGACATTTCCCCAAATGTGAACTTCCTTCACCACATGAACCACTGGACTAAACTACCCAACTGTATATAAAAGAACATCTAATAATGTCAATTATAATAATATATCAGTCACGAGGACCATTTCACTGTAGAACCAGAACTTTACTTTTGATCCTTTAAGTACATTTTGCTGAAAAATACTTTTACTTAAAAGGGGGAATTCAAATGCAGATTCTCCATTTGTAGTAAAGTAGTTTTACATTAATGTATCTGTGCTTTTACTTAAGTAAAATATCTTAGCACTTCTTCCACTGCTGTTATAAACCAAACCACAGGAGAAATTTTAACGTGCTGAATAATGTAATGTTTGGTTTATCAGTCCAACCGGCTGCCCTGCCGTTGGACGTCGCCTTAAATCAGCGGTTTAACGAACGGAGTTTGGTGCACGGGTTCCACCGTGACTCGGCCCTACCTTCAGGTTCCCGACCTCACAGTTCAGTTCGTGGTACGTCCTCGTCGCTTTAGCAGCGGCCTCTGAAAAGAGAAGCAGCCCGTTTCTGACAAGTACCAGCCGGAGGAATGATTGAGACGTGAGCGGAGGAGGCGCCGGACAACGGGGCCTGCTCGTCGGGGCGGTCACTCACCGCTGTCCCCGCCGTCGACGCTGCGGTCGTCGAAGGACCGCTGGAGCTTGGCCGTTTCTGATTCCAGAGTCACCGCCAGCTTCCTCAGCTTGGCGAAGAACCGCGACGTCGCGTCCATTGTCAGACAGGAGTGTGAACTGTGCCGAGATGCGGACGGTTACGGGTGAACGCAGGCTCCAGGCCGCTCGGTGCTTTATTTACCTTCCGCCTACTCGCAGAAAAGTAACTTTTCGATTTTGGCGCCTCGGTTTTTTCCGGCTTGAATCGGAAGCGTCTTCTTCTTCTCTTCTTCTATTGCTCGGCGTCTAAATTGATTCGTGCGCGCCCCCTATCTGCACAGTCAGCACTGCATAAAGACGTTTACATAAAGCGACATTCAACATTTTATTTTATCTTATTTTGATCTTCCTTTTACTTTTTTTAATCCTTTAAAACATATTTGTTTTTTTTCTTGTTTTTCTTTATGCCTTATGTAAAACACTGAAATGTCTTGTTCAAGTACATTTAAATACTGCCCTAAAGTACAAAACTAGTACTTAATTTACTGTTGTCTTTTCATGGCACTTTATACTCCACAACAATAAAGGAGGGAAATATTTTTCTTCACTATAAATATGTGACAGCTATAATTTTTAATTACTTGCACAAACAACTAAATCAACAAGTGTAAACCCCTGCGTCTGTGGAGGTTACTATTATTATCTGTAATTAAGTTTTTAAGGCAAATCTCAGCATATTTCTCACCACAATGTAGTTTTAGGATTTTGATTCATTTAATTTTACTACTTTAAGAGTTTTACGTCTTGATTATACCAATATAAAACCATTCTGAAACACTGCTTGCCATCTTTATCATTTTTTAGCCTTTTTTGACCTGACGATTATTTGTTTACTCTAGAAAATATATATATATAAGTTCCTCATTATTTCTCAGAGGCAACGTCTAAAAAGTGCTTGTTTTAACAATGGAACAACCAAAACCCCAGAGATATTGGGTTTATTTTCATATAAGACATAAAAGCAGCGAATCCTTTCATTTGAGAAACTGGAACTAGAAAATAGTTGCCGATAAAATTTCTTTCAACTGCCTAATTAATTAAGTTACTCATTGTTGCAGCTGTTTTTCAATAAATGTATCTACATGGAATAATAAAAACATATTTAGGCATTTTAGCATAGACAAACAAAAATGGTAAGTATATTTTATTTAGTTATGTCAAGATGTAACAATGTCACTAAAGTAAAACTGACCAGGAGGTCCTGCCATTTTTTTGGTCTTAAATCCCAACAGATTAAATGGTCATGTGGAGAGATATACTTCACCTTTGAAGGCATAAAACACACTATAATTTTACTCCCATCATGCATCATTTTAGGTAGGTGTGTGGAACTCTTATCAGACAAGCTGGTTGTTGAGGAGGGTATATAAATATTGGACCAACTGTGAAGGTCAGTACAAACCTGCACGCAGAACGACAGAGGTGAGGCTTGAATAGAATTCAACAGGATCCAGGTTTGGTCTTGTAAATGTAAATGGGTTCTCAGAAAAGTGAACAGATTCTTGTCACTTTCATTCATTTCTGATTAATGGCAAACATTTCTGACACCAGTAATCGGGAATGTGGGGTTAACGGTTTGACTTTCTCCATAGCTGATTTGTCAGAACAAAGCTCTGGTGCCATGGCGATGTTTGGGAAGGTTTTGGAGCCAGTTGGCTACATGCAAACTGTGAGGTGGGTTTTCCCTTTGAATGTGTAGAACATGAGCCAGTTAGTGAGGCCTTTTAATCCAGCAGCGCATAACAGTAAAGAGTAGCCAGCAAAAGGCAAATAATATATTTTCCAAATGCATTTTTCTTCCCATATGGAACATGTCACTGCTCATATCACGTTCAAAGTGAATCAGGATTGTTTGTGTGTGTCTCAGGGTCCTCGTTCAGGGTATCTGCTCCTATCTGGGCGGCAGCGCTACGATGGAGGAGACCGCGGGGGCCAAGAAGGACCTGGACCACATCGATCAGGAGCTGGGGGCATCAGGTGGCGGCCTGCTGGACGACCAGGAGGTCCACCGGCTGGAGGACGACCTTGCTGTGGTCTACTACCAGCTGGGTACAGCGGTGAGGAAACTGACCCTAGATCTGATACATGCAGTAATACCATATAGAGACAACTAAATGTCCAGGTAATTTTGGGGGTAATTTAATACCATTTTAGCAAGTAATGACAAATTTGTTCTCTATGTTTTACTGTGAAGGTTGGGAGAAGGTGGAACAGCTGTTCAGCAGTTACACACAAAGTTATAAAATTATATGCTATCAATTAATCAGATTATTTAATGATAATATTGATTAATCATTCTGAGTAATTAATTAAAGGAAAATTCCAAATATTTGAAAAATTTCACCTTCGCTAATGTGACAGTTTCTGGTTTTCAGTCAGTGTCACTGACCTTGAAGATTAACAAACGCTCTGCCAGTTTTTCTGAACTGACGTATGACTGTGACTGAACTCATCATGCTATGTGTGTTATGTAAATATAAAGACGTGACCAGATGTATGACTGAAGAATCAATTTAGTTCTACCATACTCTGTTTTAACAGGCTTGTGCCTTTAAATTTCTGTTTAACAGTTTCAAAATTTTAGTAGAAAGTAGGAGGGGTTTTTCGCTGACAATGAAAACATGAAAAAGATGTGACTGAAATTCAGAAAAAAAGGTGTAACAGCAGGATGAGGGAATAAATTCTGGTAGAATTGGAGCTTTACTTTTCATGACATTTTGCATTGAGATTTTTCAATTTCTGGTCCTCTCACTCTGTAAATACAGACCCAATACTTTGGGTCCCTTTAACAACACTGAAAATGTCCCACGAGCCTCGTCTTGAAAGGCAAACTGGTTTGTGTTTGATAGAAGGATTAAATGACATAACTCTAAATGTGAAAGAATATGGTTGAGTCAAACCTGTTGACAACACAATCATTATCCACGCTCATGTTGTGATATATACTAGAAGGAAAACCTGAAGATTTTAGGGAACCGCTGGCTCTGTAAGGTTAATTGAATGGCTGCAAAACTACTTTAAAGAGAAACAAAATGACCACAAAGAGATGCAAAACAACTTCAAAGAGATGCAAACAACCACAAATGGATAGAAAATAACTGCAAAGAGACAGAAAATGACTACAAAGAGTTGCAAAACACTGCAAGATGCTAAATGACTATGCAGAGATGTTAAACAGCCATAAAAAAATGTAAAGAGTTACAAAACAAGAAACGAAACCAGAGACAGAAAATTACTTAAAAGAGCCATAAAACAAGAATAAAGAAATACAAAATGAGAGAGACTTCAAAACCTGTTGTTTGTCGTCATTTTATGACCACAAAATCATGTGGTCCTGCTTTTTTTTTTGGGGGGGGGGGTCTTTTACATGTCTGTGTCCAGGGGCCAACTGTCTCACAATCTGTCCATGACTGTAGGTTATTTGGAATTACAAATAGCAGCTATTTATCTGTAATATTACCTATGTTTATATGTATTTCCATGTAAAAGTTTGTAATCCCACCCCCGGCTCCCGTGACCCTTTTATCTTAAGGGAAAAAAATCCCTCATCCCTCCCTTTCTCAGGTGAGGGCCCAGTCGGACTTCACTAAGAAGGAGACGGAGGTGTTCTTGCAGTACGTGCAGGACTACCGCCTGGAGCGGCAGCTGACGGCGCTCTACAACCGTCTGATGGGGGTGTCGGCGCTGACCGACCAGCCCACCCTGCTGGAGGAGCTCATACTGACCCGCAAGCCCAAACGCTGGGAGCTGCGGGAGTTCTGCGTCAAGGTTGGTGAGGGGGTGGGGGTGAGAAGTGGTCCCTGCATTTAACTCATCTCCCCAGGGGGATCGTTAAAGTTTAATTTTCTCTTATCTTATAAGTCATTATGCGGAGGCACGCAACCCGCGCTTAACCACGGCCGGATGAAGCCCGAGGTGACACGGCAATCTAACTTCCTCGTGTACATGAATGTGGGAAGGAGAAAAAAAATGACAGCAATTAAAAAAAAAAAAAGGAATTTAGAACCAACAGCTTTTTAAACTGGAACCGGAGCACTGCCGATCTGTCATCCGTACATGTTCTTCTTAACGCTGTCAAAATCCAGAAAAAATAAGAAGCTATCTCAGTTGGCGTTTCATGGAAATGATGCAAATATGCTCAATCTCAGTGCGAACAAGTTCATGAAAAAAAAATAAGCAGTGAGGAGCACAGCTGTACACAATCGTGTATTCAATTTCCAGGCCTAAAAAAGATAAATGTGACAGAAAAACAAGGAGGCCTTTTGGGGGAGTGAAGTCTGCTACGTCTATCTACTTGCTATGAAAATAAACTGAATATTTAATGTGGCAGAGCTGTGTCTTTTTTGCAAGTTGAGTTGGCAAGTTCCCCCTTTTTTGCCTACACGATTGTTAAAAAAGATAAACATAAATAACATTAAATCTGCTTTTTGTTATCCACTGAAAAGGAGCTACGACAGATTGCTGCCATTGCTCCACATGGCAGCACAGGATCACATGAAGTTCTCTCCTATTTCTTACATAAAAAAAACCTACAAATGACTGGATGATGCATCCCCCTTTTTTTTAAAGAAAAATAAAAAGTCACTGTGTTTCCATTAGCCCATCTGTTATTCTTTGCCCCCCCTGAGCAAGACACACAGAAACCAGGCTGCCGCGTAACGAGTGTCCACTTTGAGAGGAAACGGACCGTAGACGCTGCAGCAGTCTCAGGCTTTTTCATCATGTGTCTACATGACTTTTGAGTTGGACCAGCATTTACACATTAATACACACAATATGTTAAATTATTTCTAGGGCAACTGTTTTTTTTGTTTTGTTTTGGGGTTTTTTTTCAGTTGTAAGACCGGCGTTTTCATCCTAGAAACTCAAATCAGCCCAGCATGCACTGATCATGGGGCTTTAGGGTGTGAGGGAGCCAGCCTCGCTGGATTAGCCTTAATGCTGAAGCAATTTCTGCTCGAAATGGGTGCTTAAGGAGTCGTTTGTTTGTCCAGTGCTCTTTTCCAGGGCTTTGTTTGCACTGTGACCTGATTTGCATAAACGCACTGAGTAGTATAAAAAGCCCGGCGCTTTCCACTGAGGCGAAAGGAATTGCTAAATTTGCCCTCACGCTGAAGTCTGAGTGCATCTCAGGGAAATTATCCACTAAACGATTTTGGTGCTACAAGCCTGACTTTATTCTGTGCAGTGAAGCTGAAGGATCTGCGACTTCCCGAGACAGGGGACTAAAGCTGACTGTGGCCATCAGAGTCACCGCGGTAAATCATGCATCCAGACCGGGGAATCTGACCTTGTTGAGCAAAGTCATGTTGCTCAACAAGGTCAGGTTTCTTTAACCATGAAGAATTTATCGCGTATAAACAAGTTGTGGGCGATAAGTTCATGTGTCATGCCAGGTTTTTTTCTCTCGTCTGCAGGCACAAGAATGCAGGCAATGTTTTAAAGTACACTTTAAATAGGATGAATAACACAGAACCTAAAATAACCATGCACCCACGTTCATTTCCGTATCTGAAACTCAGCAAAAGACGTGGCAGACACTGACAGGCTCTGTGTTCCGACCTTTCACGGTGCCCTTTTTTTTTTTACAATGAGTTTGTGACATCTATGGGGTTGATTTTGAGGGAACAGAGGAGCTGGGACAGCCTCATGGGACCATGTGGTCACTTCAGTTTGAGAGGATGAACCAGATCAACCATGACCGGCCTCTGTTCTGCTGTAATGATGAGTCTTGGAAACACTTTAAAAGTCAGCACAGTCGCCAAAAATCCCAGATGGGAGAGACTATTTTTGACCAGTTTTTTAAATGTGCATTCTTTCCCCTTCTTCCTTCCTCTATTCTTCCCACAGATAAACTTCGTCCTGGGCACCGGTCTGCTGTGTCTCTTCACACAGGCTTCCCTGACAGGCAGGGATCAGGCTCTGCTGATGAAGACCTGGTCAGACCGCATGGGGGCCCTCTACAGGAAGATGAAGAACACGGGCAGCCGCTGCTTGGGGTACTTCCTGGAGCAGGCAGAGGAGGACATCAGGCAAACGCTCCAAGAGGCCGTGCAAAACCGTGCACCCCCCGAGGAGGCCGGGACCAGCATCCTGAAGACACTGGAGAAGAACTATGACTGGCTGCGTTGGGCAGTGATGCTCCACCCAGAGGCAGGACCCATGGAGGAGGAGGGCGAAGAGGAGATGTCGGAAAAGAAGGAAGGCATGCTGGCAGAGCCACGGTCCAACAATTTGCTCTCCGTGGCGTCTGAAGTTCCGATCCCGCATGTGGTGGTGTGCTACCGTGACACGCCCACCTCGCTGGACAAGAGCCGCATCCACCAGCTCATCGTGGATCTGGAGTGGAAGATCCCCAACCCGCCCCCCGAGGTGTACGCATGCATCGAGGAGGACCCTGGCCGGGCACGGCGCTACCTGGCCTCGCGCATGCTGAAGAAGTTGCAGGAGGGGCTGGGACCGGATGTTGCCATCCACGTGGTGCCGGGCAGGATGGAGATGAAGTGCAACTTCCCCCCAGCCTCCTACTACCTCTATGAGTACAAGCACCGGCTGGCCTCAGGCACCGTGTGCGTGTTTGGATGAAAGGGAAAACGAGGGGGGAGGAAGCAACCTGCTTATCTCACACAGATGTTTCATTATCATATTACAGTATCTGCTTTATTTTGTTGTTGCTTTCACACTGGCATCAACTTGTCTTGTGTAATATTAGTTCCAAATAAATGTCATTTTAGAGCAAATGAAAAAATTACATACATGAGTTTTTACCTTCCTTTCAAAAAACCTGGGTCTGAGTGTAAAGCCATCGTTAGATCCAGACACGGTGATGTCGGACAGTAGGCAGCCCCCCACGTTCTTCACAGACCAGAATAGCTCAACAAATATCGGATTTTAATTTTCTACGGACACTCATGATCATTCATGAACAGGGTGTTATCACAACAACAAAGTCCAAGGGGGGGCAAAAACACCAGAAGTCAGTTTTTATAAGTTTGGCCAGATTAGCCAAATTATTATTTGAAGGCCAAACTAAAGATCAAAGTTGTACCAGATATTCAGATTAATAGTGATGGATTTTTGAACAGTTGGGATAATGATTTTTATTGTTCGCCTTTGTTTAAATAAGTTATGCTTACATGGCAGTACCTTTAAACCTTTGATCATCTGGCTGCTTGTGTTTCTTGCCCAGTCTTACGCCTGTTTCATCAATGTTGATGCGTTCCCAGATCTCAGCCATAAACTCACTGAGTACAATCTGGCTTTTACTGATGGAATCACGGCAAAAACAATGAAAACAAAGCTCAAGCTGTATGGAACCAGAATTTCCCTTTTTTGTTCTGTTACTAAGATTTTTATCAGCTTGCCAAACCTTCAACGCTAAATTGCAACATGAACAAGGAGACAGGGATCAAATGCCGGACCCGTCTTTACTGTTGAGGTCATTGTTTATTGCTAATAACTGATGGATCAGAATAATTCCCAGTCGGAGTCAACGCTGTAAAACTGTCCAACTTATCAAAGTGTCTGACTTGTGTCCATATGAGGAATCAGCCAAAGTCTTACTGCCCATCACCATGATAACATACATTCCCCTGGAAATATCTGCAGCTCCTGTGCATTTAATACAGTAAATAAACAAAAATCCACTGTCTTACACAAGTCCACCATCAGAGTTGAGCTGAGCCATGTTCTCCAAGTCCTTCTTGACATCTGGGAAGCCCTCCAGCACCTGCCGAAAGTCGTCGCAGGACAGGGAGAAGCACTGGCAGTCGGTCAGCGCCTTCACTGTGGCCAGATGTTTGCCCTTGGTCAGCACGCACGTCTCTGTACACAAAGAAGGGGGCCGAGAGAGCGGGGTTAATGAGCGCGTAAACCCTAATGATGGGGATGAGCTCTGACAATTAATCCTAAATTAAATAACCAGACTGAGTGGAGTTATTTTCCGGAAGCCTGCTTAGCTCTAAACGCCATCGGAGTTCGGTTCCAAAAAGATTAGGACCCGTTCCCGCTTATAGCCTGAGAATTAAGTAAATCCTGCAAATTGGAAAACATAGATTTATTCACTTTGGTGATTTAAAAAAGCAAAACACTTCTTCCTCACCTTTTGAAAACAAACTTGCAGAAGTGCCTAGTATGTGAATATATGTGTGACAAGTTATGAAAGATCAACTGTGAACTCACACTAAACCTGCATAAAATCTAAGTCAAAACATATTCTTTTTTTATCAGCAAATCAAATTATATTGATTAACTAATCAATTATACAATTAATTAACAAAATATCCACATGGCATTTGCATTACCCATTTTTCTTCCTGTCTGTATCTGTTCCCATCTCTTAAAAACATATAGACGCCCTTATAAGCACAAAATCAGTAAATTAATCCTCAGATTTTCTGCTATCTAGTGCCCCCTAGTCATGCAGATGGTTTTGGTTTTATTTGAAATCTGTCTAACAGATTTTTATCCCAATGCAATGGAGCTGATTGGGACTTTGTATGTCGACCTCACAGCACTTAAAAAAAGACAACGGCAACATCCTTTCCTAGAAACGTGATCCCTGTTACTGCAGATAATCTGCACAACAAGCTGTCGGCTGTTTTCATAGGGACCGTCTCTCTGGAGGAAAGTAGTTCCACTGAAAACCGTTCCCAGTGAGGTCTGCGGATTATCCTGAGTGTAACTGTTTCTATGAGATTGACAGATGAGTTGACATATTTTTAAATTGAGTTTGGCATGATGTCCTCAAGTTAGACAGTGCCATACAAAGCTAACCGCCCTGCCATAAGAAACTTCACTCACAGTGGAGGAAGAAATCTCAGTCAGATATCTCAAAATGAGAGGAAATAAAACAGCCACTATCTGCATATGCTGCATGTTTTTCTGTAATTTGAGTGAGCTGAGCCTTTACCAGAGCTTAATGTATAATTTGATAACCTGAACACACACTAGCGGTGTGAAGAAGGAGCATCATAGCTTAAATATGTTTTGAAGGGCACACTGATATTATGACACTGCTTAGTGAAAATGCACCTATTGCATAATGTACCTGAATGTGTTTAACAACAGCAGAAACATGTAAAGTCAAATGAGCTCAGAGCAGTTTTTGTTTTGTCTGTTCATTCATTATGTTCATTATGTAACATTTGAACAGCGCTGTTCAACTACTGCTGTCTGGAAATCACTTTTCATATCTCTAGATATTTTCCACGATGATCCAGGTAATCATAAACTAGAGAGGAAATCCAACCCACCTCCGAAATAGTCTCCGTCGCACAGTTCCCTCTCGTACGAATCGGTCTCCATGAGGACCTGGCCATGGTCGATGAAGAACATGCGGTCGCCCGGGACGTTCTCTCGGATGATGACGTCCCCCTCCTGGTAGACCTCGTACTCCAGCTTGGGGAGGACGGCGCTGATGAAGTTTTCGTCTTTGTCCTGAAACATTGGCACTTTTCTCAGCAGCCGGCCGCACATCACCGACAGGATTTGCTGAAAAAGTAAATATAAACGATTATAAAACTTGTTTAATACACAAAAGAAGAATAAAAATAGGAACTAAATGACTATAAATAAGACCGAGGTATGACATTAAAAAAATATGATAAATAATACAGGATGAATAATTGGCTTTGCAAACTTTGCAGTGACTTTCTCCACCACATTCACACTGTCACTTCAAGTGTCCTAATTCTGATTATATTTTAACACTTGGCACAGGCTGGATGTCCTCTCATCCGTGTGATAATTAAAAGGACCATGTTCAGGACTTAAGGGGATCTATTGGCAAAAATGGAATTTTAATATTCATAATTGTTTTCCCTAGTGTATAAATGTCTGTAACTATGACTTGTTGTGTTTTCTTTAGTTCAGAATAAGCCCGTCATATTTATAGAGGGAGGTGGTCCTCTTCGATGGAGCCCAGCTAAGAACAGACAAACCAAACTCTGGCTTCAGAGAGGGACTTTCCCGTTTATATGTTACCTGAAGCCCAGCGTAGGTTCTCCAACAAGCTTGGAAAGGGGCGAGGGTGAGTGAGGGGTGAGGGCAGGGGTATTCAGTGGTTGAAACCTGCAACTTCACCACAAGATGCCACTAAATCCTACACACTGGTCTTTTAAAACACTGCATGAGGTTCGCTTTTCGAGGTGACACACTGTTCGCACTGTAAACAAAATGCATCTCGGACCATATTCAGTCTTTTGATATGATTATTAATGTAGGTCAGAGCAAAGCAGGGAGTTCTGGAACATGTTCACGTACTTCTAGAGTTAATGGAGAAGAGAAAAACTCTGAAGAGGTAAAAAAAAATCCAGCGGCACTTGTAAAGAAATATAGAGACAATATAATTGTTCTTGCTATTACTTGCTATTTTTTTAACATCTTCACACCTTTTCCCTTCTTCATCCAGAATTCACTACCCTGCTTCAACAGTACTCCACGCCACATACATACTAAAGCACCACTCCATATAGTTATCAAAATACGATGCTTTACACCAAACCAGACACAAACAGCAGCCCAGAGATGAGCATTTACCTCTTTAAGTGCTGAGGAGACCGTGTCAATGACGTCCTTCTCGTCGAACCACTTCCCTCCGTAGCGAGCCTGGTAGTAGTTGTTGATGCGAAGCTGCAGTTCAGGTGGGAGCTTCATGAAGGCCATGTAGTGCTCCAGACGGCTCATCTGCAGAGAGTCACAGTTTCATAACAGACTGAAACTAACAAGACAATGTTACTTTGCATGGATGGAATAAAAGATGCCTTCTCCTATCTGTTTTCCCACTGGCCACTTCTATCCTACGGAAGGCTCAGAGATAAATAACTATATCAATAAAGTAGAAAAATAACAACTAATAATAAAGAATCAGATCAAGAATATAAATTTCAATCCCTAAATTTACTTAATACCCAGACTTTTAAATAATTTAAAAAGGCTTGAGAGAAATCAATTAATCAAATAGTTATTTTCATTCTATTTCAATTTATTATATTATTGCTATAGCATGTGTAATATCTACTGAATATAAATTTTTTACAATATCATTAACTCAGAAGGTCCATTTTTCATTTCTTTAATATGATATAATGTAATATAATATAATATAATGGTTGATTAATTAACTTTGCCCCCTACATAATGCAAAAAAAAAATCCCTCAAATATCCTGTTAGAGTCAATAACGTCTTTTCAAATATCTTTATTATAGCGCATATCCTAAGCTTGAAGATGAGTTCTTATTTTACTTTATTTGAATTGACTTTTATTGAGTTTTTAATTCCCTCCCTCTTATCTTACACCACAGGATTTTTTTTTTATCTCAGACCTTGCTCTTATACTCCTTGGCCGCTGGGTCGATGTTGGCAATCATGGCCGTAGCGTTGGCCACAAGGACGGTGTACATCAGACAGCCAGACACCATGCTGACCATGACAATCCACATTTCAACATAATCTGGGGAACAAGACACCGACACACAAGCTCACTGAGTGTGTTATATGGTGTATTTATATCTGAGGGAGAATGTGTCACAGCTGCACTTCAATGCTTTCAGTGCCAGATAAAGAAAATCAATTGATTCTCACTTGTTGGAGCATCCATGGATCCATAAGAGAGAGCAATCATCTGCGAGAGCGCTCGAAAAACTCCCCAGGAGTACTTCACGATCACTGTGGCATTCTGGAAGAAAGATTTTCATCATTAGTGGAACCTTCCTGCAGATCTGTGCCTGTACCTGAAGCAAGTTTAACTTATCCCGCTTCACTGAGCCTAACATTGGCCGCCCTTGATGACCGGTATCACAAAGCTGCTTATCAGCTGGCTTGGTTAACTCTTCCTGTCCGGCTACAAGTGCATTCATGTGAAAGAGGAGCAGCTGTCAATGAGAAGCAACATCGTCGGAAACATGAATTAAATACTTAATATTTTATGAGATGAAATTGCGATACCTGCAGGTGAGTTTGGTTATAGTGACTGCAGGGAGCTCTATATATATATATACACACACACACACACACACACACACACACACACACACACACACACACACACACACACACACACACACACAAAAGAATAGGTGAAACGTAAAAATATGATCACACACTTGAATAGAATTAGAAGCTGAAAAAACCTAGAAATAATTTGCAAAATTAACATAAGGCTAAGTACATACTGTGAATAGTTTAGAGTGAGTATTTCTTTCCTTTTATGTCTGATGATAACCAAACTATTATTGTTTGTGATGCACATAAAAAAAGTTACAAATAATGCAAGACTGTTTCTGCTGCCAAAAAACAGAGGTTGTCTGATAAGGTTAATTAGCTGTGTTGCATTTAATCACAGGAAAATCTTTACCAGTGTGTGTATTATTCTCCTAATAAAAGACAAGGGTTTAGTTTTTATTTACAATTACCATCACAGAGTCTTGTCTTGTTATTCTGAGCTGCAGTGACAATACAAGGTTTTAAAAGCACGATGGGTCCCTTGAAGTTAACCTGCTCCAGTGCCGGTTAGCTTTGAGGCTCAAGTTACCATGGCGACCTATCCCAGGTTAAAGTGAGCCGGCTCTGTGGCTGAGTTAAAAGCCACTAATCCCTCTTTTGTGTGGCAGCTTTACTACAATTACAACAACAACAAATTATCTTCATGTGAATTTGAACTACAGCCTGTGATGTAGCTGTTTAAAGCACCACTAAGTGTTTTTTTTGTAATAAATTTACAAATGTTTGGTATTTTTGTATAAAAATGACATATTCAAGAATCAATTAATCGACTATTTAGTTATCGACCATCATCATTCACACCCTGTTTGTCCAGCGTTTTTACCATCAGGTTCTCTTTGCGGACCCAGCAGTCAGAGGGGAACTCCTCCAGCATGGGGACAAAGTACTGGATGCAACCGTTCCAGTGACACAGCAGGAAAATCATCATGAACAAAGACAGGATGCGGAAGAACAAGCGGACCACCTCCAGGTTTGCGTTGGACACCTTTTACAAAGAGATGACATTAAAAAAAGAAACATGTGCCTTTAGGTCTCTTGGAAAGCGAATCATACATATCAAAGAACTTCCTGGTGGTTCAGTTGTATGAGATATGTGGCTCATTACAGCAGAAAACTGAGTTTAAGCCTTGTCTAATATCAGCCTTGCCCTCTCCCAAGTCTATACTCCATATAAACATTGGCTCAGTTACTCACTGGCAGACTGCAACAGCAACAATAACAAAACATCTCTTGAAAAACCTTGAAAACAACTAGAAAATGCTGAGTCACAATGATAAAAGTTGAGGAGAATTTTGTTAGAGTTTTAAATACTGTGCAGACCCAAGGTCCCTTTTTATGACTTAACCTGTAAAAAAGGAGAGAATATTATTCTGGTTTATTACAACTAGGGTCTTACTTTCATAGTTTTCTTTATAATTTTTGTTGGTTATGAGAAGTTTGTATTCACCAGTGTAATTGCTGAGATGTGGTTGAATGACAGCCTCACTACAACAGAGTCCAGTGGGGCAAGAAACACGAGCAGTCAGACGATTAGACAGACGGGCTGTAAACAAGCCAGCGGTTTAGCTAGATTACCTAAACCACTTAATTTAAAGGTAAAACTGAAAGTGACTGCAGCTGAAATGTTGGAAAAAAACCATTATTAAAAAGAAATAAAAAAAAACAGTTACAGAGAGCTTGGTAGGTCAAAGTCGAACCAGGATATTAGTCTGTAAACTGAATGACATTTACAACGCAGTGATGCAAAATTACTAATCACTTTTGTTTCCTCTTCCAAATAAGTGTGTCTAAAACCTTTGTAATGGTCTGACTGCTCATCTATCTTTCCTTATTTCACTCCCTTTAAAGCAATTTGCCATGTTTCCAGATCTTAGCAGGTATCTTTGAAAAAGAGACTCAGTTCTTAAAAAATCCCACCTGATCTAACTCAATCTAACAGCTAATTAATAACAAGTAACCAATCCATTTTACTGAGCCCATCTACCACAACATACATGAAAAGACAGAGGAGCTAAAGACAAATTTGCCAAGCAAACAAGTTACTACACCAACAATTCAATACTTAATACAAAACCTTCAGCACCAGTTTCAGTGCAAGACTGTGGAAAATCTGCAACATCTAAAAGTCTAAAAAATACAGCCAAAACATCAAAGGATCATCTACATTACATCACCATCTTTCTCCCTCCCTCAGGCCTCTGTTGTTTGAGCGCTAAAGTCTGGGAACATGTGATTAGACAAAGCAAGTAGCTGCTAAAAATAAAACAAATAAATACAAGTAAACTTATCATTGAGTTGATCAATGAGCTATGTGCCAGCTCTCGTTTTACAAGTGACATTGTAAGTGTCCGAAGATGGATTTGTCATTGGAGCCAGGTCTGGTAAAGTGTCTGCGGGCAGGGGAAGGCTGATTGAGTTTCAGAGTTGAAGGCTCGGACGACCGTTCGGCGTTTGAGACTCACTTTCTCCACCTCGTTGAAGAACCGGACCAGCCTGGACACACGGGCAAGTCGGATCAGGCTGAGGATCCGCACAAACATCAGTATCCTCATCATTTTGTTGGTCTTGGAGGGGTTGTCATCATTGTGGTACTGTAAGTCCTAGGGTGGTAAAAGTAAAAAAATGTATATTTACTTTCCTGGTTTATTATTATCCTCTTATATTAATTTTTAATATCATTGTCTTAAGTCTTTCAACCATTTTTATTTCCTTTTAATAACTTACTGTCTGTAAGGGTCTTTCTGGACTGCTCTAAGTGCTACATAAGATTTTAATCATAAACCATGAACAATTTATGTTAAATGAAGTGCATGATTTTTTTTTTGGTGAACTGACAAAAACTGCTGGCCTTTTGCCGCTTCAACGGTCTGTTCATCATTACCGCAAACAGCAGAATGTAGCCAATGGGGAAAGCAGCTATAACGTCTGGTATGAACCATGTCCTCAGGTAACTGACTCGGATCCGCTTGATGTCCAGAATAGCTTCCTGCGAAAACGAGAGCAGAGCAGCAGGATTTGAGCAGATGGATGGAAGACGCTGTGCAGCACGTGGTGCCGTCAGATGTATAATTGAACACTTGAACTGAACCAATAATATTTTGGGAGTTCGTCCAAAACTAAGGGAGAAAGTGATGTCAGATGAGATTAGCGGTGTACCCAAGAGAAAATCTGAATTAATCTGACAGCGGTTGCTGAACTGTCGCTGAGGCGCGCGCATGAATATTTCAAACGGGGGAAAAACCCGGCCGGGAATAAATCTGGCAAGAACCAGATGCTTGTGCCGTCCAGAGCAAACTCTACGGACAGAGAAAAAACACCACAGATGGGCCATTTGTGATTGAAGAGATAAGAGTCACAAAGCATGAACAGATGAAAAACAAACAGGATATAGTCTGCTTTATACTCTACTGGAAATATCATACCTCTTATTCATCCAGTACAGTAATCCCTGTTATAAAATCAAACAGCAGGTGCCAATTTTGCCCATGTCCAGGAGATGAGAGTGGGGAGGGGGAGTTGTTAATCTCGCCTTTCGTGTATTGAGTAGATTACAGCTGGGGCAGAGATGGATTGTATGTGCTCGTCTGCGCGGGGATTATAGTCTTCCAGATTGTGTCTGAAAATAGAGTGCAGCCACTCTCACCTCTCCGTCCTCTGCTATGATGCCCATCCGGAAATTCAGAGCCACGTCTATCAGGAACAGCGTGTCGGAGAACACGTTAAACCCCTCCCAGGCCAGCCCGCTGTTTCCATCCAGGAAGGCGATCTCCATGGGGATCCCGATCAGGTTCAGAAACGTAATGGCCATCATGCACATGATGTAGTAGCTCCTACAGAAAAAAGAAAAAAAAATAAAAAGAAAAAGAAAAAAATATCGCAGAAAAACATATGCGAGCATGTGCGACTTGAAGAACCCATCAGATCTTGTTTTCCACGTAGGCTTGCGGTGGAAAAAGTCTCAGTTGGTTTGCCAGACAGACTCATTAGACGGTCACTGCCGCAGCCGGTGAGGCAATCGGATTTTTCTCTGACACTGTAACTGCACATCTCCAAAACCAGGGTTCAGGTTCCAGGCTCAAATAACTCTGCTCTCTGATCCCAGTTGTTTCATTAGCTCTCTGTTTTCACTCCATTCGATTACTTGATGCACTAACATTAACAACACTGCATGGATAATGTAACACTTCAAAAAGCTAAACAATCCCTCTGTTATTTTCCCTTCTAATCCTCCACTATTATCTTTAAATTGACCTCATAAAACTGGAATTAGAGTAATAATAATTTTAATTCTCAATTGATATTCAAATTTTAATTTCTCTTGTAGGTTACTCGTTTTGCTCAAATGTTTAATTTCTCTTTAAATTTTACACAATTTAAAGGGCTTTTCTGACATGCTTTCAGTAGTACAACACATTATCATAACAAATTATTGCATTTATTCATTGACTAATGCTTAATACTACACTATTCAGCCACAACATTAAAACCAGTTTTCAGTTTTAATGATGGATATAATTGGAGTAGGGTAAAAATATTGAATAGGGCAGAAACTGATGATTAGTTTCATTACTGATTGATCTGCTGATTATTTTCTTGATCAACTGATCTATTGCTTATTCTATAAAATGTCAGAAAATACTGAAAAATAGCTAAAGCACAATTTCCTATTTTCCAACACCAAAGGGGATGTAATCAAGTTTCTTCTTTCCCCTAAAAAATATTTGGACTAACTGCAAATCTTTGAACCCGAAAAACCTGGAATTTCTTGATTAATAACCAAAATAGTTTCTGATTATTATCCATCGACCAATAATTAATCAATTATAGGACTAATCATTTTAGCCCTGATGTGCATAAAAATAATAAGATAAATTAAGATGGGATAGCAGTTTATGAATCCCAGGAGCAAAATGAACCAAATAATTATCCACCAAGACTTACTGAAACTAACAAACTTAAAAAGACAGAGTCACAGTGAATGCAGGGGTAGTCTCGGTGCGGGACTGGCCTGAATCTATCAGATATATTTAATACCTCATGAGGCTGAAAGGGTGAATGACAAAGACTCCGCTCTCGAGCTGTCGGATGCACTCCTTCTCCACGGCCACCTCGCTGCCGTATACGTACAGGGACTGCCTGTTCAGCTGCGGCAGGAGCAGGGCTCGCCATCCACAGGTGGCCATGCTACATCCCACGGCGGGACCTCTTAGTTTCTCCATGGTCCGACCTTGGTCCCCTCGGATCAGCCGAACGCTCAGGCCATCCTTCTCCTCCTCCTCCTCCTGCTGCTGCTGCTGCTGCTGCTGCTGCTGCTGCTGCTGGTTCTCCTGCTCGGGACGAGTAGAGTCTGACTCTAGACTCAGTTCTGACCTCCCCTCTTGGTCACAAGGTAATTTTCCATCAAGACTCCCAACCTCAGGGCTTATTGAAGCTGTGTGGAGTGAGGCGAGTGGATACCCGCCTTGCTGCTCCCTCCCTCCATCCCTCCCTCCTTCCCTCTCCGTCAGCCTCTCTCTCTATTTCTGCCCCCACCCAACCCCTCCACTTCTTTTCTTTTTCTCCGAGCTCATCAACTATTCAGTATCTGTGTCTCATCCCCCCATGAATCAAGCCGTGTCAAGAGGGTAAGGTCCAACTCGCATTAATACTGAATACAATGGCATGTGTGTGTCTGTGTGTGTGTTGAGGGGATCACAATTATTGCCGTGTGAACATGACATCTGGCAGTGTGTGCAGGGACAAGTTCAGTCTGAGGCATCTCTACCAGGGATGTAATTAAACACTGTACCGTGTTACCTGATGCTGTACATATGCTCGCAGCTCTGAGCCAGCTCCTGTGCTATTTATTTGCACATTTCACATAAGTATCTCAAAAAGAAAGAAAAAGGCAGAAGTAATTTATTTCAAGGATGGAAAAGCAGAAGATTGGGATTTTATTTACTATTTTCAGAGAGTCGACAGGAAACGTAAGCAAACTCTGAGAATGAAACTCAAAATGATACTACAGGATGTAGGAATGGGGTGAGACTAAGTGAGGGGTTATATCAGTGGGTGAGGCGAATTACTGGCAGCTCAGTGCATGAGATGTGTCTAATGTGACACACATTTTTCAGGATTATTGTTTTTTTTCAGATTATATTGTAGACAGGTGCAGGAAACACCAGAAGTGATTATATGGATAGAAAGTATATAAATAAAATAAAAAGGCAACTTTTCCCCTCTTACATATGGATCAAGTCCACAGGCAGAGGGATTTCTTATCATTCAGAGTGTGAAGGCTAAGTGAAACGCTACAGTCCGATTTAATAGACCGTGAAAGACTCTGCTGACCTGTCTTTGTGAACATAGTCTCTCATCTGATGCTTCTTCTGGAATAGCCCTCAGCCCCTCATGACCCTGAACAGGAACAGAAAATTGTTGCATGTCATAGTGGTCTTACTTTTTATTTTAGTAACTTGTAACCGTTAAGCATTAAATCCGATTCACAATTTTTGAATAAGACAGTAATCTTTTTTTGGCAACACCACCTGGCTGAGTGAGAGACGAGTGTGTGGGCCAGCGTTGGGCCAGGACAACTTTTCTACCAACCCAGTTTTAAAACCGGTTGACAAAAATGACAAAGCCGGTTGTTTTTAATTACCCTTCCAGAACCACACACATGATAGTGAGTGTCTTCTGATCTGCCACCTCAGTGGTTAAGTTCTGGTTAAGCTCAATGCATGAAACTACATATATTTGTTAAAGTAATGGAAAGATTGTGGTCATGAATAAAAGGGCCAGATGATTTTTACACCAAACCATCCTCCCTAAGAGTTTTTTTGGCAATATAAGGTCACATTTCTCATGTCGCCACTTACTCTCACGACCACGAGAGGTTAGCGTGTCAGGAAAACGTAATAATGGACCAGCATCCTTACCACTTTTCAGCTAACTTTATCAGGGGGACTGACATTTGCTGTCCAGTAAAACAACAATGCGTTTGAGTTGTTGCAGATGGATCTTTTGCTTCGACTGTGTCAAAAAAAACTTTGGTTTTTGCCAACAACACTAAAAATTCGTTCTAAGTAAAAAGTTGTTTTTGTTTTTTTTTTCTGAAGAACTGCCTTGCACTGTTTTGTGTGCGTCGGAATGTGAAGTACTCTGTTCCAACAAAGGACAAGGCGTATTGGAATATGAAGCACATTGTAGAATATTCGCTTGGTGCAAAACAAATGCCAATCAAAAAAAACCAAAACAAAACAAAACAAAAATATACATATAAAAAATAAGCACAACTTTTTTTTGCTTGCGCTTTTTCTTCCCTAGACACTGCTGGGAGCATTCTGCAGACAGGAAGGAGAAGGTGGCACACAGTTCAGGACCTCGGTTGTGGCCCTACACCTCTCCTCCTTCAGGGGGCAGATTTCTACAGGAAACACCAAAACAAAGACAGACTTCAAATAAACCTGGTAGTAAATTACAGGGCATTTAAACACCACTTTTATTTTCAGCATTTGCCTTTTTTTTTCGAATGCTGCAGAAAGTGGAGCAAAGACTGCAGCTGAGTGCGTTTTGAATGCAGGTGCATGTCCATCACACAGTGCGAGCAAACAAACAACTTGCTTACTTATTCGTTTATCTAGCACACAGCTGGCCCTCAAACTAGAATAAGTGACTCAGTGCTTCTGCTTGCGCACTGCTTTGCTGTGCTGACGCAGTGTAGACCCAGAAGACATCTGAAAAACACACATACACACACACACACACACACACACACACACACACACACACACACACAGGTACCTTCAGTATTGTAGGATGGAAGATTAACAGTTTTCATCAGCACTGTGTATACTGTTCCCCTCAGCAATATATTTTTACAGCAGAGAACATGATATATGCCAAAGTAGCTGGTGGTGTAGAAAAACCAATAACTCTGTGTGGGGGCTGGAGTCAGTGTCTGACTCATACAGTTCTTTATTTTTATTTTTAGTCTTTTATAGTCAATACAAAGTAAAAGCACTTGTGCAGTTGCACATATTTATATTTTACATCGGCACACATCCATGTTGTTCTGAAACAATTAGTAAATGAACAAAAAAATTACAACCATTTTGATGCTTAATTAATCATTTGATTTATATATATGAATATTATCAAAATATTTTTTTGGTCCCAGCTTCTATAAAGTGAGGATTTGCTGATTTTATCTGTTTTCAATCAATGTATCAATTTAAATTGGATAACTTATTTGGGCTTTGTGGGTTGGGTCTGTTTGTTAGACAAAAATAAGCAATTCAAAGACATCACAATTGGGATGCGGGATGATAAATAAATTAATCAATGCTTATAATATTACATATATATTCAATTTTGATTAGGTTGTAGAACTGTCACTATGATCGTATCATCCTGGTGTACTGGCCTGAGTAATACCTAGTGGAAACAACCCATCCATTTATCAAACCATTAGCTAGACTGCTTATCCTGGGGGGCTAATCCCAGCTGAAATTGGTTGAGAGAGACGGGGTACACTCTGGTCGCCAGTCTATCACAGGGCAGACAAATAGAGACAACCAACCTGACATGCTCATATTAACACTATACTGTATATTTCATCATTCATCACAATGTACATTTAACATCAACACAGACTTACACTATTTAACATGCCCTTACAGCAGGTTTAATAGTAGCTCTTGACAGGAAAGCGTAGTATCGGAAATATTACACCCTCTGCAGCCCGACAGGGAAGAGAGAGACACTAAATTTCATTTCATATGGCAATTTAAAAGGTTTATCTGAATTTTAATATCATGATATGGGACTAATGGTGCAGCAGCAGCAGCAGCAGAAGCAGCAGCAGCAGCAGCAGCAGCAGCAGCAGCAGAAGCAGCAGCAGCAGCTTCATCATTTCTGAGGTGCAGTATAATGAATTTTCCTTGTAATCATTTTTTATAGGTCAGGGAAAGTTTGTAGCTGTTAGTGTGTGTGTGTGTGTGTGTGTGTGTGTGTGTGTGTGTGACTGGCTGGGGTATGACTGGAAGTTGGCAGCTGAATAGATGCATCAGAATCACTGGGGCTGATAATCTCATATTATGCAAATCAAGACTGAATCTCTTGTATAAAGTGACACCATGTTGGTTGGGAATTGTTTAGTTTTTTAGCCCTAAATAACAGAAACATGTTGGGTCAACTGAGGTGTCACAGGCCAAGACCTGACTGTTGACTGCTATACCCTTTAAACTTTTTTAATCATTTGGCTTTTTAAATTGCAATAATAAAATATAGTCATATTCAATAAATAACTTTCACTGGAAATAAATCGAGAAGACAGTCAATTAGTCATTTTTGTTTATTTCACTTCTATTGATCTGGATACCACTTTATAATACAGCCCGCAGTTTACAGTTTAATATTTTACTGTAAATCAGGTACTAAGAAAATACTTATTGGATTTGTACAGACTTGTTACAGACTTTAAATGAAGCAATGTAAAACCAATTTGGAAATTTAGATTATCTGATTTATTTTTTCTTTATATTTTTTACACATTAAACATTACATGTTGACTAGGAATAAGAAAAAAGTCAATACCTAAAATTAATCTGTAGCTATTTTAATAAAACAACAAGCTGAACATTTGCTGGTTCCAGTCTCTCCAATGTGAGGATTTTCTGTTTTCCTCTATTTCATATCACTGTAAACTGAATATCTTTGGGTTTTGGACTGTTGGTCAGACAAAACAAGACATTTGTAGAAGTCACCTTGAACTTTAGGAATCATAACAGGTATTTTTCATTATTTTCTGTAATTTTAGTGAACATAAGTAATAAACTAATGAGAAGATAATCCGCAGATTAACTGATAAGGAAAATATTAAAAAATCCTTTGTTACAGCCCCAATCTGCTCACTGGACAGGTATTCCTGTATTTATATATGCTAATTTAATTCAAGAGAAAATAAAAGAAAAGGAATTCGACCAAAAAGAGCGTTTGAAGCGTTTTAATAATCTCATGCGTCATTCGCTGTCTTTTAGTTTGCTAGTTCAGTTCTACCTTAGTTGTAGGCTAAGTTAGGTAGCTAGTAAGCTAGAACCTCAATGGCCTCATTAGCCTAGTTTTTCAATAACTTGTTTTCAAAGTAAATAAAAACGTTTTACTCAACACAAAACCAGCCTTTTGCTGAGAAATGTCAGAAAACGCATTTAACAAGCTGACTGCGCTCCGGCCTTTCCGTTCATCTTGCTAATTTTGTTACCTTTATAAGTTGCGGCGGAGTCCCTCCTCTTCCCGCCGTTGTCGGTGACGTACTACATTTCCCGGCGGCCCTCGCGGCCGCCTCTAATCACGTGAGTTTGTATAAGAAGGGAACATGTGGGCTCGATCTCTTCGTTCATTTTGAAGGTGAAGCATCCGCCAGCTTCCGCACCAGTAAGTCACACAATGTTCCTCAGCGGCTGTTTTAGCTTCTGCGCCTTGTTCAGACGCGTCTTGTCGCTAGTTTAATCGTGTCGTTTATCTGCCGTGACGCAGATAACGAGCGTTGGCGTGAACTTTTTTTTTTTCCTTGTTGTTTTGGACGTCACAGTAGCCACCGTTAGCTAACTTCATGAGCGTTATGAAATGTCGTAAAACGGGCAGCTAAAAACTGTGAAAGCCACAACAGGTTCTGTTCAGAATTCCCTCTTAACATGCCAGAAACACACGAATTATTTCTAAATTCGTAGTCTCAGCCCGGTAGTAACCTGTGTTGTGCGCCGAACACTTTGTACCTTCAGCTATGCTACAGCGTTACATCACTTTGGTCTCCTTCAATGTCACATTGTGGGTGTGATGTAACAAAGTATATTATAATTGTCTACTAATTTATCGGCTACTCTTAACTGTTATTCAGTGGAAAACATCAACGATGAAATGTGCTCGGTCTCAAACTTATCTAAAACTAGGTGATTTGTCTCAGCTTAGCAACTATCAATCACTTTCATTATCGATTCAACCTGTTGATCCTCCTGTCTATGAAATTTCAGATGGTGGGGAGAGCCCGTTTTAAACTTCCCATTGCTTTTATTGGTATACCATTAGTTCACCGCCCAAAAAATTAGATATAGGCTTAAATATGACAGATAGGATTACAATCCTAAATTTTGAGGAACTGGAACCAGGAAGTTTTGTCTTTTTACATAAGTTTTTTTTTTATCAAAATCCGTGCCCCTTAATTTTTGGTCAATTAACTATCAATCCACTAATTGTTGTTGTTCTGTCTTCAAATTGCCTCTTAAATTGACAATTTGAAAATTCAAATATACTGAGTGGTTCAGGGTTAAAATGTTGCAAGAACCGGCCTGCTTGATTGGATCATTTGCAAAATTCAACTTTATTTTTGAGATTCTGTTGGCTCTAAATTTGTCATAAAACTCTCCATAGGCCTTTTTTACAGCAGTTACTTTGACCCATCCTATCAGGAAAAGCTCAGGTGTTACTGTGAACATTTATGGTCATTTAGGTGATTGAGAAAGCTCTGACTGTGGGCTAACGTGCACAAAACCGAAACCCTTACACGCCTACATGGGACCAAGTTTTATTAATTGCACCTGTGCTCTTCCTACAAGAATCTTCTGTGAGAAAAGGCCTTGAACTAGGCTGATCAAATGATTAGAAACACCTTTGAATGAACCAGGGCTCATCTGGGGGGGAAGAGAACTGGATGTAAAATGAGAGTAGCCAGAATCTGAGATGCAAAAGTGGAAAATGCAGTAATTGCAACTCTATTTTTAAGTCTGCAGGTCAGTTGAAAGCATCTCCTTATTCCTCATTCAGCCCAAAGATGTCGACTGTGTCTGCTGCCAGCTTGGAGTCTGCTCCTGCCCCTGAGAGCACTGAGCAGAAGAAGCCACTGAAACCATGCTGTGCTTGTCCAGAGACAAAGAAAGTCAGGGATGCTTGGTGGGTTTCTAGGATGAAGGAGATGGAAACACTTTTTTTTTTTTTTCTCTCGACATGAAAATATTAATGTCTTGTTTCTTTTTCTTAAACCCTCAGCATCATTGAGAAGGGAGAGGAAAACTGCACTGACCTAATTGAGGCACATAAAGATTGCATGAGGGCGCTTGGCTTCAAGATTTAACCACTCCATTTTGTGTGCATGAGTGTGGTAAGTAAAAAATAATAAAAAAAAAATAAAAAAATCCAGCTGTTATTTGCTTTAACACTTATAGGTAACTTTTGTTTTTAGTGTCTCATCAGTGTTCGTTTGTATCCCTCAGCTGTTACTGATTCACCCATTGAGTAAATGCTAAACTATCAGAACAGTGACTAACAGGACTTCTAATTAACTATAATCAAAGTAAAGCCAAACTAACTTTTTTGTATTACTAACTGGAGATTTCCTGGAGGCCACAATCAGCCTACTAAACTGGCTTAAAACTGGCTGAAGTTCAATCAGACCAAACAGCAACTTAAAAAAAAACAAAAAACAAAGCTGGAGTTGTCCCTTGACACATGCAATTGATTTGCATTGCTTGTTCAGATTGTTTCTGCTTTTGGTGTTATATCTATTATACTATTGATTTGATCATTATTTCAATGGCTTTCTATAGAGATAAAACTGGAAACCAAAAACTCAAAACAGCTGGTTTTGCATGCATGCACTGGTGACACACTGCTGAATTGACAAGTGGCCACCAATATAGTCTGACAATTTAAATCCAGCTTGAATTGAGTCACTCTGGTGTGAAGAATGGGCACCTGCCCCTCCTGTGAACCATGCAAATGAACAACTTTAAAGCTGGAAGTAATGAAGCTGACAAACATTTAATACTAATATTGAGAAATGTTTGTGAAATAATGCCAATGGGGATTTTTGCAAACTCCAGGGTGTCATCTTTAAATCTTTTTCTAAACAAGACCAGAATTAGATGTTCTATTTACCATTATACACTCACTGACTACTAGATTAAGAACACCTGTACACATGCTTAATCCACATCTGAAGATTCTCGGAAGTCCAGGTCAAGGTATTATACAAAGGCAACTAGACTTCTTCTGTTTGAACCGAAGCCTTTCGGATGAGGTGAAATCCCTTCAGGATTCTGCCCCAAGTCCAGTTGTGTGTTCTGTTTTTTTGTTTTGTTTTTTTTTTTTTTTGTATAGAACTTAAAAATGTTGGTTCATGCAGTTATCAACCCCAACCGTAACCCCAATAACTTCTCTGTACTACTGGTGAACAGAAAGTACCTAGTAAGTGTTCCTAACGAAGTGCTCAGTGAGTGTATGTCACAAGGAAAAATCCTACTGGAGCCAGAGAATGTGAATGTTTTACCAGTTTTGCTTAAAATTATAACTTATCTAGCAAGACAGATGCTGATTATTCTGTCAAATTTAATTGCCTTTTTTCAGACCTGAATTTAAGCTTGGATATTTGCAGTAATGAAGATGTTTGTATTCACCAGGCTTTAGTTTCATCCAGCCTTAGTTTTGTCTTAGTGGGTCAGTTGTGTCTCTTGGCTATTGCAGACTTCATCCATTGTTGTGTACTAACTGCAGTATCAGACTAGGACAGCATGTATCTGGGCAGAGATGGGAGGAGTGTGTGTGTGGGGGGGGGGTCCTCATCTTTGGTTACATGACTACACATGAAACATGCCTGGAGCCATGCAGCTTAGGTCAGGTTTCAGCAGCTCAGCCTTCATTTTCACTTGCTCTTTTAGTCAGTTGGCTGGAGGAAGAATGATGTGAAATGCTCATGCTGTGGTTTTTTGTTGTTTTTTTTTCTTATGCAGTGTTGCTGTGCGAGTGGATGACAACCCTGGATATTCCTTTCTTCTTCCTCAACCCCTATTTATACCTCAAAGGGAAATGTGAATGATGCATTCTAGGCTCTGATGGTGTTGGCTGTATGGAAATCTTTTTCTTCTTTTTTTTTTTTTTTTTTAGGTCTGCAGAATTTGAGATTTGTGACTATCTAAAATGTGTCTGAAATTTAATAAAAGTCCTATGCAATAAAACTTCGCCAAATTGTTTTGGGTTAATGGATTTTCAGCTATTAATTATTAATAGCAGTGTGTTAGCCTCCTGTGGTGAAGGTCCTTTCTCCCCGTGAAATCAGTTGCTTGCCACAGTTGTCCCTGGTATGCACTTGGGCTTAAAAATAACTCCTGCCCCTGCAAAGTCAATACTTGACATATCTGCATTCTTTCTCTACACTGCCACACTCTGAAGTGTCTGGCAGTAGCCATCTAGTTCCCCACATTCACTTTCAAAACCTGAAAACGCTAAGCTGCAGTATGCCTTTTTTGCAAACAAATTTCATAACGTCCCCTTTTGTGGGGGGAGGGTTAGTTTTTTTTTTTATCCTATTTCCAGAGTATTAGTTTACACTTGTCCAAATCCTTAACACCAATTTATTGGCTTTGCACCCTGATAATTTTGAAACAAGTGTAAACCTGTAACTGAAGCAATTTCAATTAACTTTTTTTTCCAGCTTGTCCAGTAATAAAGATCTTACACTTTTAATGACTTTGACTAGCTCTAGTTTAAATTGCCACCGAAACTAGGCACATTTAAGAAATATATGGGATTTCAAGAATTTTTTTTAAAAAGCATGCAGCTGAAAGTGTCCCATCTGTAAAACTTGACTCTTAGAATCCTTTTTAGGGATTTGGGTGTTAAGATTAATTTGTCAAACCTATTTTAGATCAGTTTTAACAGGGCTTTGTGCAATTACCTTTTAAAGGCACTGTTACCTCCAGAGAAATGAACACTTGGTCTCGGTGTCTGCGGGGGAAACATTTCTAGTGTCTGTACTGTAATCGCCTAGTGTGAACATCTGAGGTGGATGTATGCAATGAAGTAAAATCTGTTTACAGAATACTAACCTCTGTCTTTGGTGATATACATGTAATTTTAGCTTCTCTCCTGTCAACATCAGCCAAGTTGCTGTGTTGCTTCTAATGAAATTTTTAAATCATTTTTTCACACACAAAAAAGCAAATACTCAGATCCGTAATGCTGTGCAATTGTTTTAAAATCATTCTTAAAAAATTGTGTATTCTGTTGTGTTGCCTTGCACCAATCAGAAAGGAAAGATAAATCAGAGCAGATACATCTCTAATGGACTGAGATGGGCTGAGGGTTATCCTGGCTCTGACAACAGCCGGATGTGTGAGGCAGCTGTGGCGCTGCTGGGTGTTAATACCTGAAATCTGACCCCCGCTGTCATCCTACTCACTACGCTATCTCTAAATATGCACTAGCAGTGCTGCTCTCTGCTTGTAGTAAACTGGACTCGTGGAGTCTGGCCGAGCCGCAGTGCAGCTCTGGAGGAAGCTTTTTATTTTATTTTTTTTTTAAGTATGTTAGTCTGAGATTCTCTGTGAGATGTTTGTTAAAGTCCCTCTCCTCCCTCCTGCTTCCTGCCTCCCTCTCTCTCTCTGTTATGTTAAGTAGCCAGCCTGCTTTCCGTCCACTGCTCTCTCCTCCTTGGGTTTCAATTCCAAACATGGTTATCCTTCTGGGGCTCTATCAACGCCCCCCCCACCCCCAACCTCTCCATAGTCCCCTGTCCTCCAGCTGTTGGTTCTACAACAGTGCAGGCCAGTGGGTGAGAGATAAAGACAGAGGAGCAAAGCGAGGGGAGACAACAGGAAGACTCAACGAGAGGAAAGGGACACATAATGAGAGGAGGAGGGGAAGAAGAAACCCATTCCAGCTGTGTCTCTGTTGCAAACCAAGCCATGGGAACTTCTTCATATTGAAGATTTTTTTTTTTTCTGCTGCACGCCAAGGGAACAACCATTCACTTCTGACATTTGTGGTCACCAATCGCTGCTGATTTTTTTTTTTTTTTGATCAAGCTGTAATTCAAAACAAAAGCTCTGAGTTTAAACTTTAAATTGGACAGAAATAGCACAGTGTTTCATCTGGTAAGAAGTCTCTCTGGCTCTGTTTGTTTTCGCACGATCCGAGAAAGCCTTTTAAACGTTTCTCATTTGGGGAGTTTCAAACATGAGCGCGGACAACTCAACCGTGCTGGACAGCTTGCTGTTCGCCCCTCTGTGCGATGGCTGGGGCAACAACACAGAGGGAGCCATCTACCATTTGGGGAACACCATCCTGTTCCTGGGCTACATGGGGGGCAGCGGGGCCTACGGATGCCTCTTCATCTTTGGCTTCCTGACCCCGGCCTTCGTGTGCCTGATCCTCTGGGGCTGGATGACCATGTGCAGCCTCGACGTCTTCACCTGGAACCTGCTTCTGCTGCTGGCCTGCTTCGGTCAGATCTGCCACCTCCTCTACCGGCTGCACCAGGAGGGCATACGCAGCGAGGAGCTGACCTCCCTCTACCATGCGGTGTACCTGCCAATGGGTGTGCCTGTTCAGGTGTTCAAGGAGATAGCAAGCGCTTTTGAGAATAAGGTGGTGGAGCTGAAGGCGGGAGAGACGTACGCCGTGGAGGGCAAGACACCCATCGACCAGCTCTCCTTCTTGCTGTCTGGGAGGTGGGGAGTGTGTGTGTGTGTGTGTGTGCGCGCATTTGTAATCCGCCACTGTCGCCAAAGAATACAACCAACACATTCAGGTGACAGTTGCAATATGAAAATCAAAAAAAACCTAAAAGAAACCTTGTCACATGTAAAAAGTAAAAATTTTTCTTAAATCTGCAATGACTGATAATTTCCAATGGGAATCAGTGGGAAAAAAACTGTAAACGCAACCTCTCATGTTCAGTACATCACTTTTTAAGTTGAAATGTCATGTATGGCCAACGGTTGCAGATTTTCAAATCCTACTCTTAAGGAACAACATTAGCATTTATTTAGAGCCATGTTTGTGGCCACTCAATGAAAATACATGCAACATTTTCTCTCTTTTAGCTCTGTTTAGGTCTCTACCATCTGCAGAGGGGAATATCTGGCTCTTTAACTGCTCAACGTTCACCAGCTAGTTGCTCACCGTGTCTGTCTGCCCAGCACTGTAACAGGAAGAGAACAGTTTTTAGAGCTTTATTGCTTAAAACAGCTGCCTGCTACAGCTGGAAACGACGCTCTGGGACTGGTGACACAGAACCAAAACAGTAAGGTTGGAGCTATGAAACCAAAACAGCAAGTATAAATATGCTGAAATGTGCTGTTGAGCTCAGGGAAACTTTAGAGTCAACTATTAGTATGATGATATTGATCATAGCTCCCTTGATTAAAACCGCCACACCTAGCAGTGATGTCACAGTTCACTGGAGTATGGATCTACATCACTGCAGCAAAAAAAAAACAAGATTTTCTGTTAGTGTTAGGTTCCTCTCAAGTGTCAAAAGTGAAATCATTCATTTTTCAAAGTGTTGCTATAATACTCGATTATTATGCACAAGCAAACTGGTCAAGGTTGAACTAATTTTACCTACTTTAAATAATATTGGGTAGTTTACTCTTTAAAAATGCATCATATTAATATGCTGATTATATGTCTTCTCTGTAAAATACTAACCCACAATGTAAACAACTAATAAATTGTCAGATAAATGCTGTGATGTGAAAAAATGTAGACGGCAGACAGTGTTCACCCAAATTTACCACAGGTTTATTTGTTTAATGCATTTTCTAGGGATGTGAACATAAAACCCAAAACTTTTTAAGAAATCTTCTACTTTTACCCGCTTCTACAGATCTGGTTTTCTATTTTTGACTCTTTCAGGCTGTTGGCAGCGTCTAGCCATTACAGGAAATGTATCCTCTTCATCCAAACATCCTCAAAGTAGAGCTGCATTAGATCTCACCGTCCTGGAGCCTACACAAGAGAAATGTTGTAAACAGTATTTTTGTCTGTGACTCACCAGTCTGCCGTCCCCCTGCAGAGTGCCAGCTGGGTAAATGATATCTCTGTGCTTAGGACAGGAGAGTGGACACTCCCGTGGACCGCTTAAGTTTAATGATGGCCTCGGTGTCGACGGCTTCGGGGATGCGAGCCAGATTTGGAACAACAAACAAAAAGCTGATAATGATAGCCTTCACATTTCTACTTCACATTTTACTTAATGATTTACTTTAACTACTTCCACTTGGCTGGGAGCAAGTCAACTTCTTCCACACCAAACTTAGAAAACCAATTCTTCACAGAGCTGGGCTCGTCAAAAGTAGGAAATTAAAAAAGTAAAAAGTACCTTAGTATTCTCAAGTAACCACATGATTGATCACCTATATGCTCAGAGAAGAAATAATGGAATCAGAAATATAGACTGCATCTGCAATATAGTAAATTCTTAAAAAAAAAAAAAAATCATTAAAGTTTCATAGAAGTTTTTTAAACTTTTATTTGTGCACTTAAGTACAAAATTTTACTTTTAGAAGTTTGTTAAATTGGAGTCCAGGCTTGGTGCAGGGGCGATAGGCGTGTTGAAGGAAGAGGCAGTTTTCCTCAAAGTGTGTCCACAAAGTTTTGAGGCACACTTTTAAATCTGAAATAATATAAAGCTCTAAAATAGTTACATTCAAATACTGGCTAACTAAGATGCCCAAACCAGAAACACAACCCCGGACCACAAGCCAGGAGTATCCGCATACTTTTCGCCATAAACAATGGGACACAAAGTACAGCACTGGCAGTACAGTGACATTTATAGCACAGGACTCCCTGATGGAAATCCCTCTCCTGGCAGAGTAAATGCCTTACAGGGTAATTAATACCACTATACACAACATTCAGTGGCTGTTGGTTAAGACCCACTGTTGTACAGAGTCTAAATAAAGACCTCTACTAGTTTTAAAGTTTAAAGGAAACAGACACACTAATAATCATTTATCTGCTAAAAATTAATAGTTGCCAGAATAGAATACCAGGATTATTTAGACTTGTTGCCTATTTTTCAGTCTCTACATGTTTTTTTTAAATTTTATTTTTCTGTTTATAGTGAACGGTAATTAGATTTAAATCTAAATTTTATTTTTCACACTCAACGTAGGTACCAGCTGCCATCACAAAGAAAAGCTTGGACATGACAAAGTTTCAGGGTTAAAATAGTTTCCTGGAGCAGACTCCCATTTCTTTCTGTAAATGCCAAGTGATTGATATGAAGCAGAGCGTCTGCAGTGCTGATACGACTACATTCAACCCACGCTTGAAAAAAGGATGAATCAAACACTGACAGACGCTTCTGACGTAATCCAATGAAGCCTTAATATTCGAGTGTGCTGGGTTATCTCACTCTGCGGAAGCTATTGTCCTTTAAATAAAGCTTCCCTCTGAGGGAGGAATGTCTCTGTGTCTTAAATGATGATTTCCGTGTGCAGAGAGACTGAAGAGGTAACTTTGTGTTATCAGTGTATCTGAAAATGGTCTGTTTAAGGAGATCTACGACCAGAGCTGCCTTAACAGAGACATCTATGCTAATATTTACCCTCAGCGTCTCAGCCTGGCCCTGCAAAGTGACCTCCAGTTCTCTCTCTGCTCTCATTATCACTTCCTAATCCCCCGTATCTCCTTTTAACCTCGTATCTCCCTCTCTCTCCCGTCTCCATCTCTCAGGATCAACGTGTCTTTGGAGGGCCAGTTCCTGCATTACATCCACCGCCACCAGTTCCTCGACTCTCCGGAGTGGGAGTCTCTCCGACCGAACGAGGAGGGGAAGTTCCAGGTACCGCGAGGGCCTCGACAGGCAGTTAATTTCAAGAGACGCTGACGTAGTTTCTGTGTTTTAAACAAAGTAAATTTAATGAGCGGATGCGAAGTTCAGAGCCCCGAGCGTGGCAGTAAAATGTTGAATTTACACCAAGTTCTGTCATGTAAGGAGAAACCAGATATCAAGTTGTCTTTCATTGCCTTCTATCGAGCCCAGCATCTTACTGATGAGCTGAAAGTGGTTGTCCTCTTGTCTTTCACTTATCCTGTGTCTTTAGATTCCTTCAGGTAAAGTAGAACCAGGGCCTGGAGGTTCAGTAGCACATTCAGGGTATGTCCACCCTTCACAGGGTATCAGGGATCCCTAAGGTGTACAAACAGACGCAGGGCTGCAACTAACAGTTATTTTCATTATCAATTAATCTTCAGTTTTTGCAAAAGGGTGTCGTTACCTTTAAATGAATTCCCCAAGGAGTTGTGTTGTAAACAAAAGCTATAACCACATTCAGTCTTATTCACCAAAATGAATTGTGCATATAATTATCTATCAAGTGTTTGATGCGTCCTTGCCTCAAAAAACATTTGCAAAGGTAGTTTTCTAAAGTATCTTATACTGTTTACATTCATTTTTACTAACAAGCAGTTTTTTTTCTCCCCTGCCTTTTCTATGACTTCCTGCATATTACCACCACCGACAGGCGTTCCAGGGAAATTGTCCTCGTGTGTAAACCCCACATTAACAACATGGGGGTTCGCTCGTAAAAACATTGCTCCATACTGCTGCTGGTGGTCAGTCCCCTCACAATGTACATTTAAAATGGCTGTAATGAGTAAATACTGGACTCAGATACACCAATTGGATACAAACATGACTTTAAATAAATGATAGTAATAGTCCGTAACTGCTGCTGGTGATGATATGTCAACATCCACTGCCCCCAAAATAAACAAAAAGTTTACTGCAAGTTTAACACACTGATATTCAGGTGTTTCATTCATACCCCCCAGGTGACTCTGACAGCTGAGGAAGACTCCCGCTACGTCTCATGGCGGCGCCGCCGTCTTTACGCTCTGATATCGAAGGAGCGCTACATTGCCCGCCTCTTCTCCGTCATGCTGGGCTACGACATTGCGGAAAAGCTCTACAACCTCAACAACAAGCTCTACATAAAGAGTGGCGTGCTGCTGGACATCCGCCTGCCCAGCCTCTACCACGTGCTGGCCCCCTCGTCGCAGGGCAGTGAGGGCGGCAGCGGCAGCTGCAGCGACGGTGGCGTTGCCAGGGAGCAACAGACTGACACACACCAAGGCCAACACCAGGCGCCAGCCTATGAGAAGCCCGACAAAGCCCAGACTCAGCCCCTCCAGCCGCATCTGCAGGGACCAAGGAAGACCCACCTGGACGAGCCCCAGGCCCCCCAGTTCGAGCGCTATCCGAACCCCTGGGCGTCAGACCCGGAGCTGCCCACCGGTGAGGACTCCACCAGTCTTGTCCTGGAGGACTTTACCGATGTGGCGGGCTCCTTAATGGATTATGGCAGTGAGAGGGATTATTTGAGGTAGAGGGACAGGGTGCTGGAGCTAACACACTGGGTCACCACTTAAGCTACATGTAAGTACCTCACCTGGGCGCAGAGGGGCGTGGGGGCGGAGTGTGTGCATGGATGGCTTGGAGTGCACAGTTCTTACTAACCCGGCTTTGTACTGAGACATAGGGTTGGGCAATAAGGCTGAAATCTATATAACAAGATTATCAATATTTTTCAAATAATTCTGATTAATGAGTACTTTTACACTTTTAGATTTTGGTGATAATATTTCTTTACTGTAATTTGGTAGGATTTTCAGTTCAGGACTTTTACTATGAAAGGAGTATTTTTATATTGCTGTGTTAATACCTTTACGTCTTTTGCCACTACATACACAAATGCATGCATGACTACCATAAAACAGTCAAACTGATGGGGTTCTAAAGTTTAGAACTCAGTACAGTTGAGAAAAAACAATCTCAACACAATGTCCATTTAGTAGCTTGTTCTGAATCTTCAATTACACAGCATCTTCTTCATCAGCAAACGTGCTAAAACAAATAAAATAGAACTTTGAACGTTGACAGGTCCATGACAACAGAGCAAGCTTTGTCTGCTGATGAGGATCATGTCATGCGATCAAAAGCTCATATTACATAACAGTTATCCAAAAGACCTTGTTATTAAACTGTTTTTTTAAATGTCAGATTAATGTAAAATATAAACTGAAAAAAAAACCCTCAATACATCCTTTTTATAAGTTTACTTCCAACTAATATTCAGACAATTTGTAACATGATGATTTGGTATAAGGAATTTACTATAATAACCAATTATTGTCCAGCCCTAGTGAGATATTCTGAGTTGTTTGGGGAAAAAAACTTTGCTGTGATGCTGAGAGATTAATATAGTTATTTTGTTTTTTGGCTCTTTTGCTCTCCTTTAATTTATCTTGTGAGGATCTGATAATCTGGCTGCTTATTCTTTTGCTTTTGAAAGTAAATGCACCTACTTTCAATCTGTAAAGTTAATCTGCTTTTTAATATAAATTTTTATTTGGGGACAAAAAACTTATTTCTCTCTATAGACCGACATTAAACAGTGTGGAGAACCCTTCGCTGCCGGCCTCCTCAGCTTAGAGGGGATCTGGATTATTATTCTATTTTCCAGATGATACTTTAAGATTAAAGTTCCACTCTGTGCCAGCTGCTCTGCATTAATGCGTTCGCTCTGGCTCTGCTCTGCACAGGCTGACGGTCATTCTCGCTACAGTAGCAGGGTTAAATTTGTCCACTCAGATAAGAGAGATCTGCTCAGTGAAAACAGTTTAGTGGCGAATGAGCGCAGAGTGGGCTCATCCTGGTATCCAACAGCTGTTCAGGTCCTGTGTGTGGTTGTATTTAGTGTCTGTGTGTGTGTGTGTGTGTGTGTGTGTGTGTGTGTGGGGGGGGGGGTTTCTACGCTGTGACTGGTGACAGAGCAGCGGTGAGGTCGACTGGACAACAGCTGTGTCCTCATCTGACTAGGATTACAGCTTGGAAAATTCAGGGGATGTCCGAAAACATTCAGTGCCTTGCTATTAATCCAGTGTGCAAAACCACTTGGATGTCTGTCCTCTTATGTGTTCATTGCCCTGCCTCAACCCCCCCCCCCAAACCAATCCTGAGAGCGGCCTTCACCCAGTCACAGGTGGAGGGGGTCACATTTCATAGCTGGATAGTTGGGTTCGTGCTGGGTTTTGGTCGCAGGGGGTGAAATCCCTCTCAGACCATAGAAACCTGGCTTCGGGTCAGACATGGGGGGGGTTGGTGGTCAATAACCCTGGTCTCTGCAAAAGACGATGACAAATGTCTCCCACAAAACACGAATCCAGAACTCTGAATCCATAAACACAGATATTTGTGATATTCCTTGAACTTCTGGTCCGTGTGTGGGCGACCAGCAAAAAATATTTGCAGTTAAACTGCAATTTCAGCACAAAGTATTTCAATAATCTGAAATTTGCTTTATGCAACAGCTGTCTGAGCTTTGGCATCAGTCCCTCAGGCCTCTGTCTCACCAGAGCCACCGTGTAGCACCATCATGCACAAAGCTTAGTGAGGTGGAGACTGTACCCACCTCAGGTACAGCTGAGTTACCAACAGGGCAAAGCAGGTGACATTGCTGTGGTCCTGGAAATCTCAGGGAAGCGAAAGGCCCCAGGTTCAGTGTGTGTGTGTGTGCGTGTGTGTGTGTGTGATTAAAATCTTAGATGCATTTGATCCTACTTGAAAAATCTCTTCATGAAGGGATTCGGATTCACTTAAATTCTAAAGAATTCCTTTCTACCGTTATGTCTGGATCTATCAAAACCATTCGATACAGCGAAACATGACATTTTATTACATTAACTGCAGAAATACAGTTTTCTCGTCACAGTAATTGAATTATATATTTAATACAGAACAGTTTGTTAAGATGTTGTGCTGCCGTCCTCATAAAGTGCATTTTTTAGTGTGGTTTGCCCCAGGGGTCCATTGTTGGGCTGCTGTTACACTTTATTTACAGAAATTATTTACTGAATGTGTCCGACATAGTTTCAGTCAAAATGTTTGCAGATGACACAGCTTTGGATCTGTTTCACTCTCATCGTCAGCCACTGATTTAAGAAGCTTACGGTGGTTTATCTATGAAGGTAGAATGGTTCAGCTACAGCCAAAGCGCCTCAAATTATTGCAAAACTTATCATTATTACAAAATATATATTTTAATCGTTCTCTGTGTCTTTGTCTGATCTCAACCTGTGAAAATAAACTCAAACTCAAACCCCGAGGCCGTTGTAGAGGTGCCACTGGTTTGGCTTCACTATATTCTGTCCTCACGGTTTGATTATAACAGAAGTTGCACTTACACACAGTAGATAAAGATGCGTAGGACTTTGAATAAAGCTAATTGAATTTGTATTGCTGTTATGTTATACTGGCCTTTCTGTTGTTCTCTCTTACTCTAGAAACCACATACACACCAGATTTAAACCTATTCAGCCTTTGAGAAAAGTAGAAAGAACCTCTGAAGTGTCTTCTCGTTTATTCTAAACGATAAACCTCAGTGACCACAAACACCACAGCCAGTGATCTTTATTTAATGGTGGAAATTATGTTTAGATTTTGAATATTTTAAGATAAATTAGCACTTAATGAAATTTAACTAAACTAAAATGTTGGTTGGAGGTCTCTTTTTTGGCCCATGGCTCATCTTTGCACCAGGGCCTGACTACAGGTTATCCTGGCCCTGACTTAAGGGGAACCATAGAGTCGGAGCCTTCAGATGGATGCTAGGGTGGGGGTGGTGCTGCAACAATCCTGTATTACTGAGCAGCAACAATAGACCTAAACCAAAACACTTTAATGAGGGATTACGGCCTTGTTGAAATCTGTGAGCTTGACCAAAGCGGCAGAAAAGCAATGTGTTGCATTAGAGAGCAGCAGCACAACTCAATTGACCCAAGCCTTAGATGGAAAACTGTGCTCTACTATTTATCTTTCCAATGATAATTACTGTACTAAATAAAAAAAGGTTCAGGCCTGAGCTCTTGAGATTGCTGCAAAGCATGCAAGGGAATGAAGGAAATTACTGAGTGAAGCTGAGCTGCCAGAAGCAGCAAATAAAAACGGAAACTACAGAGAATAGTAAACAAATAGAAATCCCATTCAATAACAGTGTATAAGTTTTCACTGGAATCAGAAAGCTGAATTAACCTCTAATCAGTTAATTCAATCTTTAAGACTTGTTTTATCTTGTTCTGGAAGACTCTCCCCATAACACAGGAGATGAAGCAACTTCCTTTTCCCTTGTTGATTTTACATAAAAGTTATTTTGAACAGTAATAGCGTAAGAACAACACTTCCTGGAAAACTTCGTCCCTTATACACTGTTTGACTGGAGAAATTTGTGCCACTTTAAAAGGCTATTTTTACCTGATTAGATTAGTGTCTGACCTGGTTTGAGAGTTCGCTTTGGTTTGGTCTGAAAAGATAGTGTTGTTGATTCATGGTGTTAGTATCATGTTAAAATGTTGTCCTGAAAAAGTGAACTTTAAGTATTTTTGACACTCTTTTTTGACACTTACTTTTGTGCTTTTGCTCTTTCATTTTAAGTGCATGACTTTTACTTGGGATGGAGTATTATTTTAAGTGTGGTATTGCTACTTTTGCTTAAGTGAAAGACCAGAACGCCTCATCTGGAGTACATTAACCGAAGCTTCACTGTCGACTCCGCAGGAGGCGACAGGGCTCTACCGCCTCGGTTTCAGAGGGGCAGAGCGCCACTGGCCCCCACCGACACTCCCAAGTTGTGAGAACAGCCTCTCCTGGAAACGCTACGTCATTTACAGTAAAGCAGTATGAATGTGTCACACGTCACTCGCCGTGGCGCTGTCTCTCCTCACTCTCTGTCCCTGCTTACACCTCCATGTACTCTTCTTTATCTCTGTTCAAAATTACAGTTTGACTAACACTTATATGTTTCAACAGTCTGTATTTCGGGCTCATATTTGTCGTCATTTTAACTTTATATTGATCCAATTTAATGCACAAAAATGTTCCGTTTTGCATAAAAGTTTTCTTGTCATAGGCTTTGAAGCAGCACTGAGAGTCTGAAATCTGCCTTAAAATCTGCTGGCTGCTCTGAAAAGACAGGGGGATTCAACCACATCTGTTCGATTTATATGAAACATCTGGATATTTTTTGCCTTTTTTTTAAATGAAGACGTCATTTATAAAATCTATAATTTAACAACTGAGAATATAAAGAAAATGTTCAAAGAGCAGACAACAGTTTGTTCACAGCTGTTTTTTTGTAGCTATAATAATGAGAGAGAAAAAAAATCTTTCTTAAGAAAGATGGACATATTGTAATAACATTTAATAAACTGTCAACAATCAGTCAAACCATAATTTAAACCACAATTACACCCTCATCTTAATTGGCACTGACACAGGAAAAAGAGAGACAACCTTTAAAGTGTCATCTACCAGCAAATGTAATGACTGACATGTTATTTTTATGTCATAAAAAACTAATTTTCATTATTTTTTCTGAAATGGATGAATATCTGTTTTCATCTCACTAGTATTTGGTGTTTGAATGAAGACTGTTTGATTTGGACTTGGCTTGTCACGTGATCTGATGATAGATTTAACCTTTGATGTGTGTTTTCACGAGTCATTTATAATCAGCAGCATTACAAGCAGCGTTGATTTAACTTCGCACATGTAACCCCACTTTCCTCTGGATCTGACTGATTTAGATCAATTTGCTCAGAAATCCATTTCTGTCATGATTCACAGCATCTAATCACGTTGTATGAAAATTCTTCATCCCTTCAGGGTCTGGAAAATACGTAGTTTTGCATACTTCTCAAGGGCTTCCCGCACCCAGGTAGATTTTCTCCGTTTCACATTCATGTGTCATGTGTTGGGCATGTTTAGTTTATTTATGCACCTCGATTTGGTTCAGTGTCAGAAACATATGCTATCTAAGAGGTGAACTTATTGTGCTGATTTTTTAAGAGCATGATGCCGAAATCCGTCTGAAGTGCAACTTCTCACATCTTTGGCGATATATCGGATGCCTAAAGACCATGTTTTTATTTTCAATTTTTTGTAACTGATTGCGTTTTTAATACACATGTGTAAACTGTGAATTGCATTTTCTTGTCTGTGTTTGACTTCCAAAACAGAGAGATGGGACTAAAGAGGAAGGAGTCTGGGGTTTTAAAAAAAAAAAGTATTTTCACGGGGCCAAGATTTCTCCATAAAGCTTCTTTGTGTGCAGTGAAAATGTCGTGTTATTTTTTTTTTTCCATGACCGTCTTCCACTTAATGCAGAGTTTATATCCACCCAATTGCATTCGAAATTATTTATATAGTACGTAAAAAAATTCAAGGCACCCTGGAATTTCCCAAGTTATTTCTCTGTTTATTGCTAAATTCCCTAAAAATGCAACAGAGTCTGGTTTCCTGGAACAGATTTCACAAGTTAGACTTCGGGTGCAGTAACCACTTCACAGGAACAGGGTTCATTTGACAAACACCCTCCATAGAGAGGAATAAGCTTAGAGGCAAACATGAATAACCAAAAACGAGACTTTGGTGATAAGAAATAAGCTTTTTTTTCCACAGTCACATGATCATGAAGTATCATGATTTTATAAAATCAGCAAATTAACCAAACAACAGTATGACTAGACTGCATTTTAACAGTAGCAGAGTCAATCCAGAATAAAATATGATTCTTTGGCTTCAGTGACTGAGATTTTAACTCTTAAGAATCCAACAAGGTGACGAAGACGTGGAACTGACTTCATGTTGATGATGTCAGTGTAGTTGCACTGGCTGGGTTGTTGTTGGGTTTTTTGGGGGGGGGGGTTGTTTTTTTTCCCTGGTTTCCATTTGAGCAAATCTTTCTTTTCAGAAGGCGCCACACACCTGCACAAGGTCACGAGACCACGGGTTCCCTCGTCTGACATTGACGTTGTTCACGCACAGTGGCTCCTCCTCTTTCCTGAAACAAAAAAATGGCATTTGAAATATTGAACTTTTTAAGAGTAAAGAAACTAATAAACATTTGATAAAACAGGCTTTGGACTAAACAACTTTAGAATAACTAGCACTGGACCAGAGTGGTTCAGATGGAGCCTCAATTTTTTTTTATTGTTTTCTACTTTTCCTGTATATTCAAGTTAATTATTTTTAGCCTTTTATTTAATTGTTAAAAGAAAATAGAAAACAGGCAACATAAGAATAAACCCGGGGATGTCACAGTCATGTCGTAGGCATGTTATTTACTGGAGCTGTCTCTGATTTCTGTCAACAGTTATTCAGCTGACGATGAGTGTGATGAGTGTGAAAGCTGAAAATCAATCGAACAGTGTGCAAAATATTTTCCACGATGTTGATATTTGATGATATCTGCACAATAGTATTGACCCCTGTTTCAGAGAAATTAGCTTTATACGACACTAATATTTGACAGAAAAAGAAAATGTATGTCTGCTCAAATGTGTTTTCTATAACGTGATTAGAAAATGTGTTTGGGAAGACGCAAACATGTTGACAGATCATTTTTTAAGGTTAGTTTGAAGACTCACAGCACTTGGTTAAGGTTTAGGGAAGATCCTGGTCTGGTTTAGTACAGAAAGAGCTCACAGTAACCTATGAAAGTGATCCAGCCAGAGGTTGCACTTGTCACCACAGTGTATTTGAGAAGTTTAATAATGTTTACAAGTAGACGAAATGTATTATGCAGCAAAACTGTGGGCTACTGCAGGAGACTTGGCCTGACTTCAAAAGCCTGACTGGATTTAGGATTTGATAAAGATAAACGATAAACATTTCCTTTTTAACTTTTTTTTCATAAGAATCCCTTAAGTTTGTGGTTTTTAGAAGAAGAATTATGACAAAGAAATGTACACAGCGACATGTTTTTAAAGACATACAAATAAACCTGTTACTGTGGCACACAAACAATGCAATGTCAACCCTGTTTCTAAATGCACATAAACGCATAGCACAATAACTTTGTCATTTCTGCAATTTTTAGTTGCTCACTGCCTGATAATGCACCATCATCAATCTATCATCAATTAGCAATTTGGCATTTTTTTGTTTCTAGAACCATTAGGTGGTTATGACAGGGACAACTACATTTCCTTCAGTTTGTCATTCAGGACCAATGTAAAGTAACTGCCGGCTGCACTAATGACAAACAAGGGCTTTTTCTATATTTTGACAAATGCATGAGTCTTTGTTTTATTGGAAGATATGATACAGAACAGACTTCATAATTTTTTTTAGGACAGTTTCAGATTTTTCTCTTTTGCCTCCCAATCCTGGGGGATTGTTTGGATTCCTACACCTGTAAATGACTTAGAGTGGGATGAACTCCACCCGGGGGAGGTGGGGAAGCCTGTGCGGTGCGACACACAGCCCCGCCCATACCTGAGGGAGGGGAACTCAGACAGGCAGATGGATTTGAAGTGGATGTCCCCCTGTCTGTAGAACCGGACGCCGGTGTTCTTCAGCCTGATGGAGCCGATCTCGCACAGGGCCATGGGATGTGCCAGCACCATCCTGTACACTGTCGTGGATGTCTGACTGAAACACACACACAGAGTTTCATACACAAGCATAAACGGAAACAAACGCACACTTTCACATAATCATCATCCATCTCCCCGGGCCGCTAATGTCTCCTGTGTTTATTAACAAGAACAAAGAGAACTACAATAAACTGGCTGCTGCATCTCCTCCTGTTTTCCCATCACTCTTTTTGAAGTTTTGGATTAAAGTACAAGCTCTGTCAACCAGTGCTGAACAGAGGGAATCTGTAAAAGGCTGAACTTTTCAAAGAGATTTTAGACTTTCTTTTTAGATTTTTAAATTTATTTTTTTTTAGATTAGTTGTAACAAAGCTTGTGCATTAATCATATCCTTAAATGGACCTTTTCTCTCCAAGCAATTTCTCGTCAATATTGTTGGTGTTTCCATGACGTCAATATAAAGTCACGTTCTTAAAGTCAGTCTTCCATTATCTCTAAACAAAGGATCCTCACAGTTTTAGCAACAACACTCTTCATCATCACCTGTTTTTCCTTCTTGTCCTTCATGCTTGTTATGTCTATAGTTTTTAAAATTCTGGAAACAGGACCTCAAGTCGTCCTCTCTCATTGTAAACAACATGTGCATACAGTATATGATCAAAGATGTTTAATGCAAAAACCAGATTTAATGCCAAAGGATACATTATTTTCAATTGTAATTAAGCTGCAGATTCACTTCTTGATTAATCAGTGAAAAATTTGGTTTATGTGCCTGACGTGGCCTTTCTGTTTTGTTTAATCAATGGATCTAAAACTCTAAGACAATGAATGTTTGACATATTTTTTGAATATTTACTTAAAATTGATTTTTAAAATAGATGCAGATTAACTTCTGTCAATCAGCTAATTTATTGATTAATAATCATTTTTAAAAAATCAATCTAAATTAAATGTACGAAGCAGTTGCTTTGATAATGTACGGCCTTGACAAAACCTGTGTCAATCAGAAAAATGAAATGAAATTAAGTGTGGCGTTAGAAATGTGGTACACACAGCCTGAACCTCTGCTCCGTCCCCAGGTTCTCGGTCACCAGGGTCACCTCCACCTCAGCGCTTTTATCCAAGGGAGAAACCTCCAGCTTCACCAGGATGTGATGAGCTGAGCAGAAGAACAACAACACAGTGGGGGAAACATGTATCCTGTACCTGCCCACGCTACCTCCATCAAACTTACAACACATATATGAAAACTCTGCTTCAATGTGAATCTAAAATAGAGATGGATTCGAGCAACACTGGCTCAGTTGTGACCAGCATGAGAACTACACCACCATTACCATAGAGGACTTGGAGATCAGATGCGAACCTTTCTAATATTATTAATATCATTTTCCTACATATTCAGGTACTTTAATGCAAATCAGCATTTTGCCTTTTAGTGGAGAGACATAAAATATCTGTAAACATGACTCGAACAGCAGATTATGAATATTAGTAAAAAGCAACTGAGTTTTGATTTGTCTCGTCGGCCGGTTGGTCCAAACTAAAATGTCTCAATATCTACTGGATGGATTCATTTCAATTTCAAATTCAGTTTTATTTCTAAAATGCCAAATTGTAACAAAGTTTATCCCAGGGCACTTTTCATATAGGGCAAGTCTAGAGCAGACTCTTTATACTTATCATTTAGAATGACCCAACATTCCCCCATGAGCAAAGAGTTGGTGATGTTGCAAAGCTCCCTTTTATCGGGTAGAAAACCTTGAACAGAATCCGGCACATGGTGGGTAGAGGGCATCTACCTCAACTGGATGGATTTATGGACGGGTGGATGGATGCATGCATGCATGGATTACCAGGTGGATAGATAGATGGATTGATGAATAGGAGGATGGTGGATGTATGGATGGATGATGAATTAATGGATGGATGGATAGATAAATGGATTGATGGACAAATGGATGGATTGATTGATGGATGAATGGATAGAGAGAAGGATGAATGATGGTGGATGGATAGATGGATTGAGAGATGGATGGATGGATGGATGGATGGATGGATTGGTTTGATGATAGAGGGATGGGTGAATGGATAGATGGATGCATGGATAAATAGTTTGCTGGATGGATGAAAAGGGGGAGGGAGGGAGGGATGACGGATGGATGGATGAATGGATGGATGGATTAACAGATGGATAGATGGATGGGTTGATTGATAGAAGGATGGTAGATATATGAATGGATGGAAATTATGGATAAATAGTAAATGGACCTCAGTTGCAGTATATTTTTGAGTGAACATACAAACTGCTTTATAATCTGCCTCTCATTCACCCAAGGTGCTGGCCTGCTCATTGGGAGCAATTCAGGCTTCAGTGTTTTCTCAAGGTCACTTCAAACATGTGGACCGGAGGAGCTGGGGATCAAACCGCCAACCCTGCCGTTATACCTGCTCTAACTGCTGAGCCACAGCCGCCCTGTATTCAGAGAAATATATGTAAGATGGATTAGAATTTATTTGGTACAGACATTCATGTCCCCCACAGTAAATATAAACCTGTAATATAAACTGTAATATAAAATTTAATTTGTCCAGAACCCTGCAAAACAGATGGCACACCCATCAGCCTCCGTCTGAAGTCAGAGAGGTCACAATAAAACTGTTTCTCTCTCTCTCTCACACACACATGCACTTTCTTTCTCTCACGCACACACACACACACACACACACACACACACACACACACAAACACACACACACACAGACACATAAATACACTCACCACAAAAAGGTGGCGAAGAAGTTGTGAGGAGGAATAGCCTCTGCTCTTTGGGAATTGGAGATATGGTTATCCCACTGTTTTCTGATAAGCCTGAAACACACACACATACCAAGTCAGTGAGGGTCCCGCTGTAGGCCTCCTATATGTACATCACAAATCAAAGGGACTCAGTGCACATGAACTGTGTCATTGTATCACAGTGTGTGTTGGCGTATCGGGGGCTCTGGGTGATAAAAAGCTGCTGTGTGATGAGACCAGAGCTGCTGCGTGAGTGAAGCCTGACGCTGTATCTGCTGGTGATACTGAGACTCAACAGAGGGTGAAAAAAACTGAAGTCCCCCACATTTCCATTGTCACATATATATATATACGTATCTTTTTTATTGTCAGAAAATGAAATATTACATTAGCAACTTGGTTCCACTGTCAGATGATACTAAATAAACATTAATAACAATGTATAAAATCAGGATTTTATTTTAAAGTAATTCATTACAGTGGTACTGGTGTATTATTACCTATGGCTGGACAAGTCCCCCCGAAGACACCACAGTCCATGCATTGTCCCCTCAGGAAGTCCTCATAGTTGGAGCACGGGATCCCCCTCAACACACATGAGCCACTCAATGCGTTCATGTAGACGTGCAGCGCCCTCATGTGGTCGCATATCACATAGCCATACACTGGGAAGTAGATGAGAACTGACAACACACAGACACACTAAGGGGGCAATATGTCTGGAGACTATCACTCTCAAATCTGTAGTTATTGGAAAAAAAAATCTGGACAGATGTTAAAACTGGGTTAAATCTGTTATACCTGAATAGATGGAACTTCATTTTAATTTTTTTCATAACTTTCTTGTGGAAAAAGCAAGTAGCCTGAGTTTAGAGGAAACAACAGTATAATTTCAAAACAACTAACACAGCTGCTCTCTCAGCTTCTAGCCCCCACTTATAAAAACAGTAGTTTTCGGTGAGTGCCGAACTTACTTGATGCAAACCTGGAGCGGGCACATCCCGTCTGGTCCTTCCCTCCGTTCAGGAAGAAGTCCACATGACCGACAGGGATGGAGATGCCAAAATCTGGTGAAGAAGAAAAAAACTCATTGATGCTGTCAGCTGCATTATTGCTCTTTACTTGTTGTTATTCTTAACTCTCTTTTTTTTGGCTTCTGAAGAGGATCATGCTGGGAAAAAGTTTGAGAACCACTTCTGTAACCGCTGAGTGTTTGTTTTACTGCTCTTGAACTCAAGAGGAAGTTTGTGTTATTCTTCCTTTCCTTTCTTTAACATCTTTTTGCAGACTTTAGACACATTTTTTAATTTTTGCAACAAATGTGTTTTTATCTTTCGGTCAACATAAGTAACTTTAATTACTGATGGGCACTTTCAGAATAAAACTGCCCACATTTTTGTGTGTTCAGATCCTTTACTTCAGTAAAAGGATGAAAACCACACTGTACAAATACTCTGTGTCAAGTAGAAGTCCTGCACTGAAAATGTTATACTGTTATATGTTGTTATGTTATACTTTGGTGAAAGTATATACATATAATCATGAAAATGTACTTTAAATAGTACAGTAAAAATAGTAATAACAATAGTAATAGTGTCGAAAACAACAGTGCACAATGTTTAACCTCGGCCTCTGGCAGCATGGTGGCAATGAAAATGAGCAAATTAGGGCTTTTGATTCAAGTTAAGGCTGTTCTCACAGTCGGCGTCGGTGTGGATGGCGTCGACAAACCGAGCGTCGGACGGATCCAGCCGGTCGTAGATGTCGGCTCCTTTAAACATGGGTCCGGCAGGGTCAAGGCCTGGGGGAAAGGGACAGGGACAAGGAAAACTCAGTGTCTGGAAGGCAAGGATCACATGGAATTCACTGCTCGCAAGGAAGAGAATATTTTATAGGGATTGTTTTGCTTCAGTGCTGATCTTCTGATCTTCTTCAAAAAGCTTACTCTGTGTTTCCATTTTGTAAAATGTGAATTGTGGCCTCAAAGGAGACAGGGATGGGATGCAGCCCATTGCTTTTACATTTTGGTAGAAAGTCAAAGCAAATTTTTTTTTTTATCCATAATGTGGGAACTTGAGTGGTGTTTTTATTTCGGAGCCTCATGTTTTCATCTCCGGCTCCGCGGATTTGCAGGTCGAACCCTGAATAAAGCCTTCGTGGCCAAGGCCGGCGCTAGTCTATGCTCCACAACTACTGCAGTCGATGTTTTTCAGCATCGACTGAGCACTTCGTGAGAATAGAAGCTGCTGTTTGAGGAAAAATCAATGAGATTGAGATGCGTGGCAGTTGCAAGGGGGATAGGAAATATTAAAAAAATAAAAAAATAAAATAAAAAAATGCAATAATTAATAAATGATGTCTTTGGTTGGAGTCAGACAGCAACCAAAAGAATCCAGAGAGGAAAAGTCATATTTACATGTTACTACACAAATATTCCCAGTAACAATGACCTCACTGTTGCTATATACATATATATATATATATATATATATATATATATATATATATACATATATATATATATATATATACTGCATGTTTAAAAATAGAATATTGGGAACTGAAGATTTAACCCACACTGTTTCACTTTTGCTATCATTGCTTCCTGAGAATGTAGTTACAAAAAAAAACGAAACATGAACAAGGATGTTTCGTGGTTCTTCAAACTCAGAAGCTCTTGAACCTTCTAGTGTTGAAAAAGAGGTTTTTGTTTTTTTAACTTCAACTGGCAACCAGAGGGAATCTCTAGCAGCAAATCAGCATCTGTGGCTCTCCTGAATTGTGCATTTAAACCGACACCAGTCTCCCCACTCAGACCAAAGGACCCGATATAAACAAGGGAACAGTGCCGCATTGTGTCGGCTGTGTTGCACTCCTAGGGAGGGGTGAGGGGGTGTGGGTGGGGGGGGGGGCAAGGCCTCTCCACACAGCCTCAGCGAGGCTCTTATCAAAGTGTTGCTGTCCTCTGAAAGGCTTCCCGCTAATCTCCCAAGGTTGCACTGACAGACAATCAAAGGGGAAGAGGCTCTGTGGGAGACTTCTGAGCTGCCGTGACCTTCACGGTCCGCCCTGTTGTTGTTGTAGTAGAATGGGGATGATTCTTCTTATTGAAGTGGAGCAGGGCTTTTAACTATCTCATCATCTCAGTGATTTTTTCTCCACGCAAAGTCTGTGGGCAGATAAAAGTGCCCGAAAGTTTGCGATTCAGCTTTACCTTGAGAGAAAAGGACCAGGAAAGATCTGTGTGTCCCTGGGACGTGATCCAGACTCACCTGTGATTCTGCCTATCTTCCCCTCGAAAAGGGTCCCCACAAACCCGGCGACGTGCGCCCCCAGGCTGACCCCAATGAAGTGGAAGGACTCCAGTTTGCATCCATGTTCCTTCCAAGATAAGACATTCAACAACCTTAGTCACGTTTGTTTCCATCTTGCATTGTTTTTTTGGGACAAGAGGTTTGCCTGTTTGTTAAGAAGTGACTTCTGACTTTGTTTTAGAGTCAAGTTAAGACTCTGCCTCATACCTGAACAGCAACATATTTGAAAGCAATTTGTATTGGGCAGAGAATTTCTATCAGCCGGACCAGTAGCAGTGGTGGAAACATGGCTGGGTAACCTGCAAGGAGGACAGTACAGCTCCACCGTATGAATATGACAATATTCTTCTCATTCTCTGCAGATTAGACAAATACAGTATCTATCTGCACTTTCTAGCCCGGTTTTGATTTTTTGAACTCCAATAAATGAAATGATCACAAAATGCATTTGGCGTGTTGGGGACACCTCATGTCTCAAAACAGAATTACATCACACAGGAGAAAAAAGAAATGGTGACACCCCCGCCTCCCCGAGCTCCTCTCACCTGCAGCTGGTTGATGAGGACAGAGATCTGCAGGGCCACCTCCTTGTAGTTCTCCACCACCAGGTTGTAGGCAAAGGAGGCGCCGTAGACCCAGTCCACCACCAGCACGTTCACGTCCTGTGCCCTGAGCAGGGCCTTGGCCAGCTGCTTCACCCAGGATGGCTTACTGCCCAGGGCTCTTTGGGGGGGGGGGGGGGGGGTCCGAGGGTTATAGGGAAAAGACTTGGTTTGTTGATTTTTTTTATGGGTGCTGAGCCATTGAGTTCTCTGTACACCACTGCTGCCACATTGTCTGTAGCAACGAGGTCAACAACAACACACAGCTGGTGCCCCTGGTATCTAAATGCTCTGAGCTTGTACGTGGTCCCAAGATGACCGGAGGAACTGCGTTAATGCAGCTGCTGAACAAAAAACAGCCCAGATTAGGAATCAGATTGATTGATTGATATTTCCTGGTGTTTAATGGACTGAGGAGGGATATGTGCACAATTAGTGAAGGTTCTTTACCCTCAGTTTGTAATGTTTATCCTAAAATTAATTTTTAGAAGTGGTTTAGTTATTATTATATTTTTGAAATTTCTGAGACTGAAACATCACCTATTTCTTGAATATGTTCTTTATCCTGTTATCTGAGGTGAATTAAGGTAGTTTTGGTAAATCTATTTTGGTAAAGTATAAGTGTTTATTCTTTTTAATATATTGTCTGTAGATGGCACAACTAGAGATCCTGACCCGTGTATGAACTCACTGTCTGTCATCCAAAAAGTCCCTGATTTTTCTGGAGAACTGACGTAGATTGTTCTTTTTTAGATGATTTCTCACTCTGTGGGGCTTTCCAAATCATCATTTTCTGTTATTTTATTTTAGAACTTGGGTTTAGAGAGTGCTCTGAAAATCAAAGTGACTAAAACATCCAACACCCCCCCCAACTGTCATCAAAGTCAGATGTCACTGAATCCCGACAAATGCATAGAAATTTAAGACATCAGACAAAATTATATAAACTGTCGTAACTTTAGCAGAATTTTAATGAAGTTTGCTTTGATTGTATAGTTTAGGGGAAAGTTAATGGAAAATTAAGTCACAATACTAAGCAACCGATTTTCCCTATTTGTATCGCTTCTTGTTAAGTGTTAAACATTACAGGTAATACATAACGTAGTTTAAAAAGTTTTTGAAAGCAAAATAAGAGTCAATTTCCCTCCATTTTCTCCATCTCGTCCCCATTAGACCAGTTCTAAATCAAAAACCACTCTACGTGGACTTGTCAAATTTGGATGGGATTAAACCCTTAGAAGCTAAAGACCATCTAAAACAGACCATCTAAAACAGATTCAGATCTATGAAACCTTTATCATATTTGTGAAAACACGCAGAGTAAAGGTTGAGAAAAGGTTCTTGGCGCCTTTACGAGTCTTCCCTCTCACCTGTACCCGTGGATGATGACTTTGGTCGGGCAGGAGGCGTTGAAGTAGGAAGGCTGCGTGGCCAGAGACTCCTGGTCGAACATCTGGGCGCAGTCCAGGTTTTTCCTCGTCAGCAGCAGGTACTGCACCTGCAGCTTGGCCCTCTGCTGCCGGTAGCCCTGCCAGGTGGTGTTGTTGAGATCGGCGCACTCACCCCCCCTCTGGCCCACCTCTATACCTGGTCCACAAGAGGGACACGTTTCACCATGACCGGTTCTGAATGATCTGAATCATTAACGACCTCCTCACACGATGAGATCAGATGATAAAACATAAAATAAAAGCTCACGTTTTGTGTATCTGACTCCCTTATGATGATGGTTACTTGATTGTTATTAAAGTTTATATGAGAGTAAGTTGGAAGACGAGGGGAGTAGTGTGGCTTCATTACAGGAAGAAAAACACCTACTTCAGATGACTAGATCCTTATTTCAGTGTATCTATCGCTGAAACTATAAAAATTGTCCCTTTGGTAATTAAAATTATTTCAGATTTCTAAGTGTATTATCATTCATCATTGATATTAACTAACAACATACTTCAACACAATAAGTAGTCATGTATTATTGTGCACAGACGGGAGTTTTACACAGGCTCATAACATAATCTACATTTTCCAATCAGACATTTCTGTTTTTTTATTGCATGAAAAATACCATAAGAAAAAAAGGGATGGAGTAGAAAAAAAACCCTTCTTCATGGTCAAGCCACTCACCCCTCACCAGCGATGTGATGTAAACCGTCCACACACAAATGAGGATCATCCTGAAGTCCTGAGGAATCTCTGCAGTAGCACAGAGGCAACTGGGGAGAGTAGCTGCCCCGGGAGCTTCGGTGCTCAGCTGCGCTCGGCTTTCCTCCCCGGCCCCAGATTTGGTGGAGGGAGATCGCTTCCTGGCTCTGGGTCAAATATCCCAGATCTGCACAGAACTCTAACTCTGAAACCGCTACTCAGCCTCTTACTGCCAAATAGCGTGGCCTGAAGTGAGGCAGGAAACCATAAAGACCAGTTCAAAGGAGTCCAAAAAAGAAAGCAAGAAAACGTTTCTAATAATCCAGCCAGAGTTTGCTGGGTGTCTCTTTCCTGTAAAGCTCCAGTCAAACTCCAACACAAACCTTCCCCTTGTCCTTTTCACATTAGTCAGTGGGGTTTTTTTTCCTCTTCCCCAGACTGGTTTTGTGCCTGCCGACAAGTGGGTGAAGCTCTTTGCCAGGCGGTGAATCTGTGACCTCATTGGCGTTCAATGGCTGTTTGTTCAGAGATGCTGGACTCTGGCCTGGCCCTCCGCTGGTTTGTGTGTGTGGGTGAAAATGAATGTGTGTGTTTGTAGCATAGTGTTTGTGTGTATGTGTGTGTGTGTTTGTGTGGTTAGGATATAGTGAGGGGAGGTCACCCCGTTGTGTCTGAGTGGAAATCAATCATCAGCTGATTGATCTTTCTACCATCAACGCTCCATTACATAATCAGTACTCTTTGTAAAAACGCTATCAAAACCCTCAGTGCAGCTTTTAGTTTATTCCAGTGGCTTTGACCTGTTAACTCACTTCCCTGTCTGCTGTTTTCTGACTAAATTATAACTGTGGATCCTAAAATAACTGTGTAGTTTGCTGCAGTCATATTGCATCTTGCCTCTAGTTGTGAGGTAGCAATTACAGAAGAATGTCGTCCTTCAACAGGAAAATGGGTCAGGGATATTTCCTGGAGTTGGCATTGTTTTGTTGGTCTTGGTGTTAATCCCATTGCGATTCGGAACTTAATAATATTTGAGACCTCAGTAGAAAAAAATAAGAGGAAAACACATTTTCACTCTTTTCCAGCTACTGGTTGTTTTTCCGTTCCAGAAGTCTGTTTGCTTCAAACCTCACACAATGATAATGGAAGATAACTTTTCCTTTGGGGGCGATAAGGTTAAGTTGATGAGTGCTGCATTTTATTTTCTTATATATACAATATTTTATCATGATTTCTTTTCCTTTTTTTTTGCTGAGGGAAGTGTAGCAAAGAAAAGGCACTAAAAACAAATAATGTCAATCAGATGCCAGTTGCCTGTGCATCAACAGTTGACAGTGCGTTGAAGTGAGAAAGAAAACCTTGGTATTAATGTTGTGTCATAAATCTAAATGGGATTTGTCAACATTACACATCACTCGCCTAATAAAATCAGCTTCAAGTTCCTGTGCAGAAATGTAGTGTAATGTTCTTCTTTCAGAGAGGAAAAACAGCTGCATGGGGCTGTATTACAGCTAATTCAATGGCATTTAAATTGATGTAAGAAATTACTATAAATAATATAATAATGATAATTAACTGAGCATGCAATAAGTACTAACTGATAGTATGAATTCATAGCAACTTGATGATTCTTTAATACTGAGCAAAAGAAATTCAGGATGCATTATATACGCTGCATTATTTATGCACAGAATCGTCATGAGTCACGAATTGATAATGCATCACGTAAACATTTGACTAGTTCCCTTATTTTGAGTTTTACTGTTCAAAATAGATGAAAATGTACAATGACATTTTTTTTTGGCTATTCCCATGAACTTTAACAGTACAGGCTACATCCATATACATATACGTTCATATGGTACAGGGACCACAGGTGATAGTGAACTGCTTGAAGATCTGATTTTTTTTGTTCTCAAGTTTTTATTTTGTTGTATATACAGACAATCTTCACTAAGCATGTTTTTATTGCTTTCTATTACTGCAGGAGGATGATGTCATTCAAGCGTAAAAACACAAACGGAAATAAACCAATGATCTATATGAGCAGGAAAGCATCCTCCTCACTAAGGTGAAAAAACACAGTCTCACATTGAGGCACAGGAAGTCCATTTTTTTTTGTCATGTTGCGCTTCTACTTTGGGGACCCATCTAAGCACTTTGTCTTTGAGGTCTACTTCCTGGGGGGGGATCGGTTCATGGAGTTTTCAAGCTGCCAATTAGCTCGTTGGGCTGAACCAAGTTATTAGAAGGGGGGGGTTGTGTTTTGTTTTGTTTTGTTTTGTTAATTTTGGCTTTTGTCTGGTATTTCTCCAATTATTATGAATTTGATTTAATCTGTATTAAACAATAGTCACTTGCACTTTGTGCATGTAAATATTGTGAGATTAAACTGTAAATATGGGTTGTAATGGTATGGGTGGAGACTGTGGGTATTTAATCCAGATGACGGGGGGGGGTCAACTTGGCTGTGCAATCTGCTGGACCACTACCTTAAACCTTGCAGCTGTTTTTTTTAATGAAAAATCTTGCTTTTATTTGTTTTCTGAATCAGTTTTAATACAGTCGGGACCATCTCCTGGGAATCACCTTCATATACAACAAAACATGTTGCGGTGGCAGCATAATCCTTGGCCAAAGAGGCAACATTTTCCTTTTTGAATGAACAAAAGAAGCAGTACGTTATAGGCAGTCACCAGGAGTTGCTTGTGGTGGATGGCGGGTGGATGGTCACACCAGATACTGGGGTCGTATGTGGTTTAATTTAGACAACACAGCATTTCTGGAAAGGTCTTGGTTTTGGTTTTATTGCATCTGAAGTAACTAGAAACTTTTTTATACAAAACCAGAGACAATTAGTTGTGAATAAATGTAGTTTTAAGTCGAAAGGGTTGATATAGTGCTAACAACTTTTCGGTGATCATTTAACTCTTATTCGTTCCCTCTCTATCGGCAGCTGCGAGGCAAGCCATTCAATGGTGCGTTTGCGCGCTTCCTCCCAGCTGTATCTGGGGCTGTACCCCAGGTCCCTCTCAGCTCTTTGGTAGGAGAAGGTGAACGTCGTATTCATCAACGTGAGGAGATGCTGATTCAGCGGCGGCACCACACGCACAAAAGGCCGGAGCATCATGCACAGGACCTCCAAAAAGAAACAGATGACGTAGAGCAGGCGGAGCGGCAGCAGGGTTTTCCCCTGAATGTTGAAGCCCAGAGGGGACATCATGATGTGGTTGAAGTCTGAGTAACTCACATGCGGCGTGTCATCAGAGATGAGGTAAAACTTCCCACCGACGACATTCCTTCTCTCTGGATCTTTGAGGCTGCGAGCTGCTTGGAGGTGAGCCACAGCCACGTTGCCCACGTAGACAGGATTCACGCGGGCCTCGGGCCGGGAGAATCGTAACAGCACGTTTCTGTTGCGTATCCCGTCGGCCATGTGGCCCAGAAGGAAGCGGTCTCCCTCCCCGAAGATGTACATTGGCCTGAGGGCGCAGGTGGCCAGTCGGCCACCGTTCTGGAGCACCTCGTCATGGGCCTGCAGGGCCCTTTGCTCAGCCTCCTTCTTGGTCTTGCTGTAGGGAAACTTCAGACTGGAGTCATAAGCTGAATCCTCATTGCCGTTAATTATGGGTTCGCCCCTGGAGTTTGGTCCTATCACCTCGATGGTGCTGGTGTAGATGAAGGACACCACGTTCTCCTGAGTGCATGACTCCAGAAGAACCTGTGTTCCTGCAAAGCAGCGATACTCTTGAGTTCATGTAAAATATAAAAAGCTCAGTCAATATTTTCCTCTCTCTCTCTCTTATCTCAGAGGTGAGCAAGCTTTGCTTCGGTTTTACAACAACAGGAAATTTAACAGATTAGAAATAAGACAAACTGACTTAGGCCATCTTGTTCATTCAGGCCAAGGGCTGCAGCAAAAGACTGGAAAAGCTACTGAAAAAACAGTCGTTGAAATATGCAAAGCTTTTTGAAAGGGCTTTGTATGGCAGGTAGTGTTGTCAGAAAAGTGGTCCAAGTCTCCAATCCTCCTCTAATTCATCAGTACAAATAGACAAACACAAAACTATGGTTACAATAATGTAAAATTTTATAAGTCTTTGAGATAATGGTGCATTAAATATCAAGTTTTACTCCTATACACAGACCATATGCAAGGCTTTTATCACAGAGCCCCGACACCATGAAAAAAAAACCTTGAAGTTTCAACATTTGGTTTTGCTGGTAATCTCTCATCAGTCATTGGTTGCTGAGTTGGTTTCAGTGCTCCACGATTGCTGTTTTTTTTGTTTTGTTTTTTTCTTATACGGCCTGAGTGTTACAAATGAACCCAAGTGATCATAGCCTGCACAAAGTCATGTTTACTCTCCCAACTAAATAAATGTGGCCCAGTCTGGCAACACAAACGGCAGGAATGACAAAGTCTAAACTCATCAAGTCAATGTTAAATGTTGTAACGAAAGTGGAAGTTCGGGTGTGTAATGATGAACGCCTGTTGAAAAGGAAGTGAAGTCAGCTGAAATTACAGTGAAGCGTTAAAAAAAAAAAAAGTGGAAGTTTCAGTTGGAGCGCGAGCACAGAAAGTAGTAACTGTTGGGTACTTTGGGTACTGAAAGCTGCTGATGCCTCAGTTGATATAATAGATAGACAGCCGGATACTTTATTGTAATTCACAGAAAAATACAACGTAACTTTGTTCAGCAGTAGTTCCAAGCAGACCCAGCACAAGCTATGTCAAAAATATAAATATCCAAAATATATAAAGGTTATAAAAACTATATGAAAACACCTCTGCCCATGAAAACAAATGAGTATAGAAAATAAATCCTGAAAGCTGTTTAAAGTTTTGGTGTAAGTGCTGAGAGTCAGTCGATGATTTCTGAAATGTCAATATAAGTATGAACACAGACAAAAGGGTAAACACTGAGAGAAGTCAATGTCCGTTTAAGTATCAGAAAATCCACCAGAAATAAATGAAAAAAGTTTGAAATGTTCTGCTTCATCGGCATCTACCTTATTGATATATGCATATTGTACCTAATGTCTTGATGATTAAGTAAAGAATTTTAAATAATTTACCAAATCTAATCTCTAAAAGAGGTAAAATAACAAAACAGAGACAGAACAGTATGGAGTCACCTAGCAGAAATTTGGCTGGATCAAAGCCATGCCTCACCTTTGACGTTGACCCCATACATCTCGCTGTACTCCATGGACCCCTGGACATCGATGACTGACGCGATGTGGAAGACGACCGACGCACCTCGACAGGCTCTCTTCACGAGTTCACTGTCCCTTATGTCCCCCTCGAAAACAACCAGCCTTGTGTCACCTCGACAGTCTTTTACACAAATCAAGATTGAAACGTCACAATGAAATGTAAGGCTTGATATTTCATATATATATATATATATACTGTCTGTTTGATAACAATGTCTATAGCATTTTCTTATGGCCTTTATCCCTGAATAATCCCACAGTTGCTGTCCCGTGAAAAACTGTAAATTAGTCAGTACAAATATAAAATAGCCCTGAGGTGTTTAAATGTTTTAAAGGTGTTTAAAGGTCCAGACTCACACCGCTCATCAGCTGAGCCGAGCGAGTCTCTGCGTAACACAGATAAACACTGCCCCTCGATCACGATTGCCAGAACATTGCTGCTGAACACTTCTACCTTTGTCTTCCTTACTAACAAACACACATCCTTACATGAACACCTGAGCGCAGGGAAGTTTGAACTTCCCGATCATGCTGTTCTCCTATGTTTAAGTCACGTGTTACCGGCGAGCCGCCATTACACTCGCCAGATTTCCACACACACACACGCCAATACTTGTTTGGGATCTGTGGTTGGTAGCCAGTAGTTCGAGCATATGATAAGATCTGTTAGACAGAAGTGATATTGATTGGAGATTGATATTACTGATGTTAATAAATCCTGTCATATTTTAAAGGGAAGTTGTCCTAGTATTTTTTCTTGCATACTGTGATACAAAGCTGGTTGGAGTCAGTACCGACCTCTACTCCTTCTCTGTTCACTCTACAAATACCAATATTTCCTAAATATTTCCTTCACCCTTATGTAACGCCAGGGAAGTGACGAGAAAGGCCTGACTATGTGCTGTGAGACAATGTGGAAAGGTGGGATGGACATGTGTTGATTGCCAAAGATGTGAGCCAGATAAAAATGGGGGATGGAACCTTTTATAGGACAAGGACATAAAACCTTAATTATTTCTAATAACCAAATTTCGCTCCTGCACTGCACAATATCATGTGCTGTTGCTATGTGGCAGCCTTTTGCTGTCAGTAGGAAAAGCTTCAGTTTAAAGCCCCTATATTTAGATTTATTCTGTAATACCAATTTTGTTTTTAATAAAATTGATATATGAGACAAACCTACTCTTGTACTTTTAATGTGTTTTTATATCAGAAAATTTCATCTTGGCTCCAGAGAGGACAAATAACAAAGAATAGTGTGGAGATGAATTTTACCCTCCAGAGTCTGTAAAAGTTGGGGCTTCACGCTTATGTCCAGCAGTCGGATCTCGGCCATTTGCTCTTCCTCCAGCAGCAGCCGCACCAGACTCCTCCCCAGCAACCCGCTGGCTCCCGTCACCACACACACATCACCTCTCAGAGACATGGCCAGGTAGCGCTCTCCTTCCGATGCTCCTCTTTCAGAGACTTCCAGACGAGCCTCCTTGGGAGAATGAGCTCAAAGTGGAAAAAAAAAGATAAAAATAAAGAAGAATACAACTTCAGTGTCGGTGATGGCACCTTCTGACGTCCCAGCCTCGGTCCTTCACCCTTATTTAACGCCAGAGAAGAGACGAGATAGACCTGACAATGTGCTGTGAGGCAATGTGGAATAGTGGGATGGACATGTGTTGATTGCCAAAGATGTGAGCCAGATAAAAATGGGAACCTTTTAAAGGACAAGGACAGTGTTGTTTTTTTGGAGGGGGGCAGACTCTATGGTGTTGAAGGACTTTTTGCACGTAATAATTCTGCACTTTCACTTGAGTCCATTTTTTAAAATAATTTTAAATGTAACAGTGTTTGTGTTATGTAAATGATTTGCTTCAGTAAGGGATCTTAGCACTTCTTCTAACTGTCAGATTTTTCATGGGAAAACTTTTGTTTTTCAGATTTCGCACAATTTTAAACACCTAAAGATTTAACGTGCTGACTTGTAGGTTCCTAGACATGACATTTTTGAGAATTTTTTTTGCTTTAGTATGCTGCAGTTTAACAGTCTTTTCCCTCCATTATTCAGACTTTTACTGTTTCTTTCCTTTCGGAGTGAAATCAGCTTTGTTTAACACTGTTGATTCCCTGTTAGGAAAACTTTGTATATTTTAATCCTTTTTCTTCACAGTGCCCAACAGCAGCAGAAGAAAAAATGAATTATCTGCCCTAAAATGCAGTGATGTGACTCTGGGAGGTCAGATCCTTTTTATGTTTCTTTGTGTAGAGATTAGGATCAACAATTTCACAAAGTTCCTTTAAAAGTACAGACAAGGCCCACTGAGAGAAACTACAAGGCCAGCACAATAAAACAAGACCAGACATTTCAAGGTGCCACGTGTCTGCCAGAAGGCCGAATACATTTTTTTCCCTGAACTTAGTGAATTGCATCAGTTGGCTGCGGAACGCTGCCACTCGGTCAAATTGGACGTGTGGCCAAAACTCAGTGTGTTTGCAGCGTTAGTGTGACATAATCATCGCTCTGATCAGATTCAGCATGTATGTAAACATTTAGAATTACATTTGACTGTGGCCTTTTTTTTTCTTTTTTTTTAATGCATTTCCGTTTTTAGGCAGGATCATAAAAAATTCAGTCTCTTGGTGTTGAGCCACATAGATTTCCTTGTAAAGTTCTATACAGATGATTTGTTTTATTTTAATCAAGTGCGCAACAGAGTACAAATCCTGTGCAGAAAAAAAGAATGCCACTAAAGTGGATTCGAAATAGCTTTGGGCATCTTTGAAAATATCACTGATTTTGAAACTTTCAGAGTATCATGAAACTCTATACTAATGTTCAGTAACTATCTGCTTTTTCCTATTTGTCTCTGGTGTCGATATCACAGTTGTTTGTACTGGAATGGGGTGGAGGATGAACTTTCAAGGGCAGTTTCAATGTCATTCACTTTCAACAGACAAAGACGCTGTGTGTGTGTATTTGTGTGACGGTGTGTGTGTGTATTTGTGTGTTGGTGTGTGTGTGTGTGTGTGTGTGTGTGTGTTTCATGTGGTTGTTGCTGCTGAAGGACGTCCAAGTTGTCTGGTTGTCTTTGTGGCTGACAGGAGTTTGGCCTTCGCCGAGACAGGGAATAATATGACTCTTGGTGTAACATGAGAAGCGTAATCAGCAGTTTATTTATCTTCATCTTAAAACACTGCATATCAATATAAATATACAAAACATAACAAAACGTATCATATGAAAGTAACTGACGAGCCAGCATTATAGCATAAGGGCACAGCAATTAAATTCAAGCTTTTCCTTTTTTTAAAAAGAACCACAGGCTATTTTTTTGTTGAATCAAAGAAGATTCTTTAACAAGAGCCTTTAGGTAAAAAGACACCAAAAATGAACAGTCACCTGTTTTATTGATAACACTTTAAAACACCCTGTGATTTTCAGTGTAAATTTCTTGTATATATCAATAACCAATAAAATAAAACTGGTTCGTATTGGTACTTAAATGTATATATAGTGGAAGAAAACTGTGGGGAATAAAAGGAACAAATAGGCATTTCAGAGGAAATTAAATATAAATTATACAAAAGAAGAAAGTGCTGTAACCATTCAGACTTAAAAAAAACCTTCTTTTCACTATGTAATTAAAGGATAAAATGGGAGAATAGCCACATTTTATATTGCAGCCTACATTCCTCATGCTTACAGTTTAATTACAATTGTATTTAATGACAAGGTTCCTCATTAAAATGAACGATTATTCATGTTTTATCCACCTACATCCATGTCTTTTATTATTACATCACAATAAATCCTAGTGGTGTGGGATCAGCTGAGCAACCCACTTCTCTCACACAGCAGTAACGCTAGTGAGTGAAACTACAAGATACATGAGCTGTGATAGAACGTCTTTTATTTCCTCAACGAGAACAAGGTTGTTTCGGTTCATTTCCTGGCACTGTATCATATATTTACAGGGACATTCTTGTTCCCCAAAGTCTTGTTTTCTTCCACTGTGCTCACATTTAAAAACCAGTCGGAACCAGTAGAGGTTTTACCAGTGCAAGACTCATACAACAATATTACCCTGTCAAGCGGGGGCCGCCTTAAAAAGCGTTGTTTTTTCTCTGTTGAGGTGATTTCTTCTTCTTGTACATGTCTGAGATCAATTATCATCGAGAAAATTGAAAAAGACCACGAATGAATCATGTTGTGGCTTTTATGTGACAAATCCCCTAATCTATTAAGTTCGGTTTATTCCTCTCACCTTGTTTTTGTCGCGGCAGAGAGATCTGTGACAAATTTTGGTCTGTTTATGAGAACAGTAGAGATTATTGTAGAGATAAAATGATCAGCTATATCCTGTTACTACATTATTTCCAAAATGAAGTCTAAAGCTTCGTTTACTCCAAAAAACATTTCAGTGAAAGGATCCCAACTTGTCTGCCCCACAGAGTCCAGTCTGACTGACCTTTGACCTGTGAAAACAGTGCTGCTAAAGTGTGTTTGACCTTTCATTAAGGATGCAACTCCTCCTAGGTTCAGTAGCCACAGAGTGAAAGAGTGCGAGCAGCAGAGCTGGAGAGATGCTGCATGGTTGATGGTGACTGCAAGGACAGGTAATGTTGCTAAAGCTAAAGATGATGTTCGATAGAACGATGTGGAATTTAACTATAGAATGCTAATGTTAGCTTAGCTAGACACGCTCTCACCGGCAGCTTGTGTTTGCAGCCCACACTACTTCCTGTTTTGCCCTCAGCCCCCATCTATGGTAGGCTCTCAACTCTTTGCTGTGAACAGCAGGCACTCCTGGATCTGAGCCTCGTCCACCGACCCCTCTGGAAGGTGGACCGTCATTGTGCAGGCACGGATCCCCCCCAGGGGCTCCAGCACGTTAAACACTCTGTCCCAAGCGTCCTGCTCCGGGTCGTACCGCTGCACGATGTCTACCATGCACCTGCTGTTCCAGGAGTAACCCCCCACCACGTAGATCTGCCCGTTGAACACTGTCACGCCGACGTCGCTCTGGCCCCGGGGCATGGGCGCCACCACCGTCCACTGGTCCGTCCCGGGGCTGTAGTACTCGCAGCCCAGGACGTCGTCGTAGTCGCTGCTGCCCCGGAAGTGATTGCCGCCCATGACATAGAGCCTGTCCCCGATGGTGCACATGCAGTGCAGGCCGCGGAGCTCGGTCATGTCGGCACGCCGGCTCCACTTGTCAGTGGCAGGATCGTAGCACCAGAGCTCCTTCTGGAAGGTGTCACGGGTGATGCCGCCTGTTCGACGAAGGACAATCCAACAATCATTACACATCCCTCCATAAAGGTGTGTATTTTAGGGCTGCATGTAATTATAAGTTTTATTGTTGTTTAACCTGCAATCAATCCAGTTAATGTTAATTTTATAAGCAAGTTGCATGCAAATAACACCAGTTGCTTGCCAATTACAACAACCCCATTAAGTTTCATTTTGCAGCTCTGTGTTTTTTTAGCTCACGGTTTTTGATTTTCAATCTGAATCAAAGTCAAATCAACCAATGCCTCATTTTAAAAGAGTGGGCGGCTGTTTCCAGTGCAGAAGCCTCCACAAGCTTTACACACTGAACATGTGAAGATAGTGAAAATAATTGGGCCAGGGCCAGATGTAGGAGTGGGTTGGTATCAAACACAACAGGCACTAGACCAAAAACACGTACAGGATTTCTCATGTTGTGTTTTGTTCTGCCAGGTGTGTAAGTGGGCAGCTGTTATTTTTATGTTGGCCATAATTCTTTCATAAGTTAGATGCTCTCAGCTGCATATTATATGTATATATAAATTATGTATATATGGCACGTAAACATACTGTAGAAGTGAAAAACAAAAATGCAATTCTGTATCAAGTTTCCTGTAAATTTAAAACCTTTGCTTAGGACTTTTTTGCTTAGGATTTTTTTTCCTGAGCCTCAGTCGCAACTCAAAAATTGTCTTGTGGACTGAATTGAAGACAGTACGTGATCTAAATACAGGATGTTGTGTCCAAGTAAAGTATGTGTTGTACTGCGGTACATTGCACTTGTCACTCCCACAGTGTTTCAGTATAGAGATGTGTGTGTGTGTGTGTGTGTGTGGGGGGGTGACTCAACTTAATGCCACAAAGTCATGAGTGGCCCTCTTCAACCACAGGACTCTGCTTCCTGCCTCTCAGGTCCCTCATGTCTCCAGTTCTCGACACAAGAACACGTTTTCCTTTCCAAGGTTGCTAAGAGACCTGCCTGAGGCCGCGGGGCCGAGGACGGCTTGTGAGAAGCTAGCTGCAGCTACACAGGAAGTGGTGGCGCGTAGGTCAGCTGAGCGAGCTCTGTCAATAACTGTCAGTAACAATAACCCTTCTGTCACCCGTGGACAGAAACTGCCTGAACAGGTCAGGATGTGGATGAACACGGTCTAGACTCAACAATACTTTCACGGTCCATTGTGCTCCGAGTACTAAGGCGAACTGGACCGTTGGACTCACAAAATTTTGCATCAGCCTTTTGTACAACATATAATGGTATCTGAGGTTTGTGATATTTTCAAAGCCATCAAGAAGTGGCTGAGAAAAATATCATTTATCATTTATAAGAGTTAATGATGTTAACAGCCCAAGTTTTATAAAGGAAAATTTTACTCAGTTACTTGATATTAATACAGTAACATAAATCCAGGGTTATGATTTCTATATTTGTCAAATTCCCTGTCTGGATTGCAGGGTCAGAGAAATTTTTCTGCCTCCACACTGAAATGTAATTATGTTTTAATTAATCTTATTCACTTTGGGGAGTGGAAAGCACAAATGCTCCCCGTACATCATGCCGACCCATTGGACGCCTGACACCAGATGACATTTGATTAACGACCGGGAGCAAACATTGCAGGCCTCTTCTCACCAGAGAAGCAACATGTCATTTGCTGAGACACCTAAAAATGACCTGTGTGTGGTTAGCTCGAACAGCTGAGGAAGTCACTTCTTTCTTTTTCTTTTTTTCCTTTTACCAAAGATGCAGGCTACATGCAGGTCTCACCATGACTGTGATCTTTCCCACGCCTGAGTTTTTCTGCCCCGAGGTCTTGCATCAGAAAAAGTCACTTTTTAAACAGTAATTGGGTTTAGTTTTGGAAGGAATCTTGTATTTTTAGGTGCCGGGAATTGGCGATTACAAAATTCTTCCACTGTCTCTTTAACAAAGTACTGACCTATAACCATAGTTTTGGGTCTTCTTCTTTTACATACGCAGCCTTAACTTATTTACAACTTTTTAATCTCTTCTTTTTTTTATGTGTCATGCTTTCAAATCATATTTATTATTTTATCTCATAGCTTTTAACTTTTTGCAATCATTTACTGATGTAGAGTTAAAATCCATTAATAAGAAAACTTTTGGGTTGCCAGGTTTTGGAAAACCTGTGTGTGTGTGGGAGGGGTCTCCCTTTTAAATTAAAGAGCTAACTGAAAAGACACAACTGGCTTAAGTTTTTCCACAATCTGGTAACCCAAAACTTGTTCTTTTTTCATGGCTCATAACCAGTCTAAGAAGTATCAGTAAGTGGTTACTAACCAGTAAATAAATGGAGCTTTAGCAGAAAGTGGCAACAAGGTTTATCCTCTAATGTTGAAAACTGTACCACTGGTGTGCAAGACTGAGATTATCTGGAGTTGTCACAAAAATATACACTGTCACACACACACACACACAAACAGTCAGTGCATAAATATAGACGGTTAATAAGGGTGAATAAATCAAATTATTTTGAAGTGGTTTGTGTTCTCACTGAAAACACTACAAAGATAATAAGAAATTAGCCCTGACAGGGAGCTGAACGGCGTTATGTTACCTGAGATGTACATGAGGTCCCCGTGGACTGTCCCGGCGTGTCCATAGTGAGGCTCCACCATGCTGGTCACAAATGTCCACTCATTCTTCCTCAGGTTGTAGCACTCCACTGTGTCTGATCGGAGCGACACAGAGACATTTACGGTCACATTTTATTTAAGCACGAGTCTGTTTTTTCTCTGGGCAATAAAAGAAGCCTGATTCAAACGTGTTTGTTTTCTCCCCACTGCAAAAAAACTCCACTAGTAGCTCCTTACCACCGCAGCTGTAGTAAAGGCCAGAGATAGTAGCAGCAGCAGTGGCGGGAGTAGAGGCAGAAGCATAGAATTAGTGGCGGAAGTATTATAATTTTTGTTTCAGTAATGATTTCCTCCAGACAGAATATGTTGATTCGCTACTTTAATATAAATTTAAACTGCAATTCTTCATGGATCGCATTAATTAGAATTAAAATAATGATGGAAATGACCGATCGGATCCTCCACTGACAGTAACAAGAGACGTGCTCGCAGCAGAAGTGGAACCGGAGTTGGCAGCAGCTCACCGATCTCTCCTGAGGCATTCCTTCCCCCCACTGCGAACAGCTTCCCCCTCAGGGCGCTGAGGTGGAAGAAGGTCCTCTTCTCGTTGAGCGAGGCGATCTGAAGCCACTTATCGAAGCGCGGGTCGTAGCGGTAGGCGCTGTCTATGGCCGTCTTGCCCTTAGTGTCATAGGTGCTCTGGCCTGGGAAGGAACCAGCGCAGGAGGGTTGAACAAATTTGAAAAATGAAAGACAATTTCTCGATCTCTTATATCATAAAAACAACGTCTTTTCATATGAAATTGATATTGTTGAATCACTCTGGGTAATTTATGGTCCAAAGACCATCTGTGGCACATTAGGGCTTGTTTTGAATGGTGTTATTCTAGTTTTCAAGAATGGGGACCTACTCATTTTCCTATAATTTGCATTTCTCGTGTCTAATTTTTTGGTGTAAAAATCCCTCAAATACCTAGAGTAAGTCAGGACAAGCTGTGTGAATAGCACCTTGATGTGAAGAGCGTCAACCAAGAATGTCTGGTGCACCGACCTCCAACAATGAAGAGGAAGCCGCCCAGGAGGGCCACACCATGCTGGTAGCACGGCGCCTCCATGGGCCTCAGGGCTCTCCAGTGGCCGGTCTGCTCGTCGTACAGCCTCAGCTCGCGGCTCACCACCAGCTGCTGGCGCATCACCCCGCCCAGCACCAGGATGTGCGTGGAGTTGGAGCGTATCTGCGTCCGCTCGGTTTGCAGCGCTGGCTGCATGAAGGGCATCATCTGGTAGTTGCTGGCCTCCAGCAGGAGGTTCACGCAGGCCGTCTCGGAGCGCATCATGGAGTTGCCGCCTTCCTCATCGTCCTGGGAGATTTGGATCAGCTCCCCGGGGCTCATCAGCGGGAAGCGAACGTGGCGCATCAGGGTGTAGGCGGAGGAGTGACGCCTGGGGGGGTCGTCGTCCAGCCACCCTCTGGCGATGTTGTACAGTTCCAGCTCGGAGAATCCCTCCAGCGAGTTGCTGGCCAGGGCGTTGGCCATGCTGATCTCGGAGAGCTGGAGGTAACGGCCACTCTGCACCAGCACCGAGAGGTTCTGGCTCACAAACTCACCTGGGTTTGGTAGGAAAAAAGAGGATCGACAAGAATAATGATAATCTATCAGGTTATTTCAGTTCTTAAACCAAAAAAACGATCACACTTTATGTTTTAACGACGGATAAATTAGTGAAGATAATGGACTAATTGCTGAGGATTGTTAAGAGTTCTGATCCAGAATCCCTATACTAATATCACCTTCCCATCTTTGAAGTTACACAGATATAATAAATATACTTTTGTTAACATGCTCTCGGATCAGCTTCGTGTCTCTCACCTATGTTCAGCTGAACGTCCTCCAGGATCAAGTCTGTCGCGATGCGCTCAACTTCCACACAGTTATCAATGGTGATCTATGTCAAAGAGCAAGACAGAAAATAGATAAATTAAAATACAATGATGAAAAAAAATAGACTGCTCAACATTACTTTCTCTATTTTGGTGTTGTGTAACTATCTGTGTAACTATTAATAATTACACACATGGTTCATTCCCAATGATTTGACCAACACTGAGAAAGTGTGGATGGGAAGGACGACTTGATGACTTTGACCTCCGATGTCCCTGAATATAATTAAAATATTGATGCAGGAGCGTGACATTAAAACCTCTCACCTCGCTGCTCAGGAGCTGATTGCAGAACCTCAGCACAGGCATGACCTGCAGGAAGTTTGCGGCCTCCAGCGTGTCCTGGAGGTTCCCCATGTCCAGGCTGACTTTGGACGTGTAGATGAAGTCTATGATGTTCTTTAAGCCCGACTTAGTGACCCCATGCAGCTTGATCTCTCTCATCTCCTGCTCCCTCATGCCTCCTGAACAAGGAAAAAAAAAAAAACCCACAAAGACAAGGACAAGGTGAAAGAGTGATTCTGCATCAATTTCTGCAGATTTGTCCGGTGAAGGCACGATGCCAAAGCGCACAGTCAGCAAGATATAAAAAGGCACAGCTGAGACTGTTAAAGCCGAGCTACTCTGCATGAACCACAGGAAATTAATAGAAGCACTGAAGTTAATTTTGTTGTCAAATTTCAATGTCCTCTGTGAAGCTGGAAGCTGAAAAGGCAGCATAATGCAGAAGCGAGTCAGAAGGTCAACACTCATACTTCCTCTTCTTCATCTGGATTTGTGAATGTTGATCTAAAAAGGGAAAGTGCACGTTGTGGCACCCTTTGTTTACCTCCCACATTGAAATATTGAATCAAAAACACATGTGAATATTATTATCTAGGCTGTATAATCACATACAAGGTGTCTCAACATATTGTGTATTAAAAATAATCCTCTGGTTGGATTTAGCTCACAGAAAATGGTTAAATATCAGATGATAAAACCTTTCCATTCCACATTCCAGCACCAACCTCAGAACAAACTTTTTTTTGAGGGGCCACTAGTGTTAAAGACCCTAAAGTAACAGTCTTTCATTATTAATTTTCACCTTGTTTCCTGTTTTCCAAGCATTGCCACCCTACGGGGACACTAGTGCGACTCATAGATGTGCTGACTTGTCAGACACGATGTTTTTGCGTTAATAACTGTGCTTGAGACACGGCTTTGGGGACAGCAATGTCCACTGATTTTTCAGTCGTCCCAGTCATATTTATCTGAGGAAAATTAAGCCAAGTCAACTTAATTTTTTCCCATTTAACGCATAATTGTCACCGCGATGGTGACGGTTGACGGTGGGTTTCAGCTCAGGTGCGGCTTCTAGCATGACTTCGTCTTGCTGATACCGATACACATTTAAAGATGTTCCCAATGTGTCTGTTGCCGTTCTGCTGGGTTGGATTATACTGTAGTCCCCTCATCACTGAGTGCATTTCACCGCATCTTGACCTCTAACTCTAACTCAACCACAGGAGAGAGGATGACTCACCAGTGAACATGGCCTTGAAATAGTCACTGGATGAAGCCATGAGGACCCTGTGGACTGGGAAAGCTTCCTTGCTGTTCCCTGGAATCAGGACAACGTCGCAGAGAGTCTCGTCTGCCCGAAAGGTATCAAAGCCCTGTGAGAAAAAAATTGGACATGAATATCTCAGCATGTTGCATTTTAACATTAGTAAATCACTATTGATAATGTTGAGAAACTGCAGAGGGGTTTGGTGGCCTCTACTAGATTTTCTCACACTTTAAGTGCAGCCTTATTTATGAGAAATAATGATAGAACTATGTAGATAAAATTGTTGTTTACTTCTGCTTATGTGCCCTCAAATACACTCATAACCAGTGGGCCATCCAGTCGGCCTATAAGTCACAGGTACACACCTTCAAAACAGCTGCTCCGTGATCGTTGCTGCTGAACACCTTGGACACCGGCCGAGGGGGAAGCTTGGGCTTCGTCCCTTTGTCCGGGCATTTGGGCGGCTTCTCCTGGGGCAGGGAGAGAGGAACGGGAGCCAGCGCTGGAGCTGGAGGAGGAGCAAGAGCAGGAGTGGGAGCAGGACGCACAGGTGGAGAATGGGCCGGTGGAGGAGGCCTGTTATCTATGGTACAGGACCCAAATGGAAAACAGATTACTGTTGTTGCTGCGGGTTGTCCTGTGTTTGCATGGAGTACTTGGGGTCACAGATCTCATATCAGTGTGTTGATTTGTCCTCTGTCTGGTCTTGGATGGGATTAATAACATACATACAACATAAAACTGAAGCTACAGAGAGCCACATGACACACCTTGTCTGTCGGGTAGAGCGGGAGGTCTCTGGGGCTGGGCTGGGGATCTTGGCTGATCCCTGGACTGATGCCTGCTGCCCAGGCGGGACAGTCTGCGGCTCAGCCTCCCCGGCCCGCTGTCGTCTCCGCTTCCCCTGCGGAGGAGGAGGAGGGATTAGCATTGCGAACCGAAGTGATTTCGCTCGGAGGCACCTGAGCTCCCTATAATGGCTTCGAGTCTGCATCTGAAGCAGCTTCATGGATGTGGTTTTATAAACCTATTGTGCAAGTCGATTTCATGCAAACGAGGGCAAAGCGAACACATGACCAGTGTCAGTAGGCTTAACAGACATTGGCAAGGAAAGTTATTTGGTAAGTTTCCTGGACCCTTTTGGCATTTTCATTTGAATGGTAAACATTTTTTCTCTGTCCCTGAGCACTTCTTCTTAGGCTTTGTACAAATATCACTTTGATCAGTAGCAGCCCAGCTGACAGAAGTTCTAGGATGTTGCATATTCCTGTTCCCTGAAAAGGAGGAACAGGTGACCTGTTTGCAGCTAAACTACCTCTTCTCTGAAAACTGTTTCCTACAAGGTAACTCATGCACACACATGAAATAATGAAGGAAATAGATTTATACATTACTTCAAAGTGCGTTAATCCAATGCATTATTTTGATTTTCTGTTATCAGAAACATAAAAAAACGGAATTCATATTTCTCTTATTCATTTTTTTTAACAGATAATTAATTTCATAAGCGTTAAGTGAAACCTAGCCCACCACTATAATTCAAAAAACAGGATTTGAACTTGCTTTTACACTCATACTGATTGAAAGATCAACACTGGAAAACAACAAAAATATCTTTCTGATGTACTTTTTTATGCTGTGTTTGAATTGTGTGTTAATACACACAGATTAAACTTTAAGTGGTTAACTGTTCCTCATTGTATATTCTTTAAAATCGGATGTAAGTATGAGTATGCAGGAATCGCCTATGAATTTGTTTCAAAGCTGAGGACTCAGCTCCAGTAGATCATAAATTCTATTGACATCCTAAACTAATTTCTATTATATGTTATACAGGGGTATTGAAATATGGAAAAACAGTAATGTATGCAATATCAAGACAAGAAATATTGAATTTTATAAAAAGAAAACACTGACAGCCAAAACCCCCCCCAAAAAACACCTTACCCCATGTCATTGGCCTCTTGGGGTTGAGGGCTGTAGCTACGCCGGTGAGACTTCCTATAGAAAGACACAAGGGCAGTTTCAGTGGACTGAAAAATGTTTTTTTCATATGGTAGCATAGTTCCACCCCCAGAAGAAGAGCTGTACAGGAAGCGTCCTCTCGCCTACATCTGACTATTATCGGACATTTGTTTTTTGTGCCAGTTCCATGAGATGATTAATCTTTGACCCTGACAGTTTAGTCAGAACTGTCATAAAGTCTCCAGGTGGGATGTTATTTTTTTTTTCACTCTCTGCGATTAAACTCCATTTGTTTGACTCTGTCTCGCTGGTTGGCCGACGGCAGACGCTTTGCCGGACTTGACCTTGAAGACCTTTTTTCAGAGCATTTCCAAGTAAAGCTGCTATGTGTCAACTTGCCGGGTGGCTTTTATGTCTCATGGTACAGATGACACATTTTGTGGTCTGACCATTCTGGGAGGTTTTCATTTACTGTGTCGCCTGGACATGAAACACTCATTTTTATTTTTATTTTTCTAATTATTGATATTTTTTAAGCAAACTTAGCTCCAGCATGATTCATAGAGAAACCTCCTTAGATCGATATCTCAAAACATCTGGTCCCGCTTAGCACGGTGTCTTCACATCCTTCAGCTACATAAATCGCAACAGCAGAAACATGGCGAATAGATGATCAAACTAATAAATCACGCTAGTTTACTACCACAGTATCAACGGATGACATGGACATGTACCTAATGTCATTTCAATTTGAATTTTAAAAATGTTCTCCACACGTTTACTGCTATTAAAACCAATATGTAAACTGGTAAAACAACACCAATATCTATTTGATGATTTCCATAATAATATAGACCTATTTTTTTTTTGTAGCCCTGATCAAATAATTACCAACAAATGATGCTTTATACTGATATATTGATGGTGACCATATTTTCCCCAAAGACTTCACCTCTGTGATTATTTTTGCTTTATAATAGAATGTAATATAGCTGAGGTTGTAATCTTAGGATGTCACTCATTTGAATTTCTACACTTGAGACCGTGTGGAAAAAAACGATTACACTGGCTCCAACACATTAATACGCTGACAGATGTGTGAATTGCTGTGCGGTTGTTTTGACGATGTGTAAGAGTGCGAAAAAAAAAAGAGATTGTTTCATGATTAAAATGATGACACTTTAATGCTCCTATGGGACCAGTGATCTCTCTCAATTTCAGGTCCCGCCATAGTGGATAAAGCACTGTTATAATAAGAACTTACAAGCATTTGAAGTTGTATCTTTGCACCGTGGCCATAAATAGTAGACGTTTCAGACACAGTGAGTGGTTTGTTAATATTCAAAAGTGTATAAATGCATCTGAGTTATTATCTATGTCAGAGGATCTTGCTTGTAATTTTTCCTTTCACCACCAGTTTTCAGCAGTTGACCTTAAATCACTTCTTGCGTAAAACATAGTTACACACAGGTCCCACACTCAAGCTCTTTCTCAACTGGCCAGTGTAGTGATGAAGAGACACAGCTGCTCAATGTGTCATTAAAGCTCAACAGAACTGAGATGAGTAAAGCGAAATGCTGCACAGTGGCTTAAATCTATCTTCCTGCACACCTGGACCAGAAGCCTACGAATGCACACATATGGATTTTTGCAGCGCTTTGTATCATCATTGCAGGTGCCCCACACGGAGCATCTAAAAAAATATAGGGCAAAAAAAAAGGTGATGGTGGTGGTGGGGTCTTCGTGGGTGTCTTACCGGAAAGAAATCCTCCGAAGCAGACTGGACCCGAGGCCTGCCCCCTCCAGCCTGCCTTTGTCTGACCGACCCAAACTCTGAGCAGGAAGGCTGAGCAGAAAATGTCTGCTGCTCGGTGCTGGCTGGTTGGAGAGCTGAGGCGCTTCACAAGCATCACCGTTCCTTTAGCTCTACCGAGACCTCAGTCACTTCCTGTGCTACTTCTCTTTCGCACTGTGTCTGTCTTTTCCGCGTTTTCATGCCCCCCCCCCCCAAGTCTAAGGTTTCACAAGCAGGCTTTTTTTTAGCCCAGAGAAGTCAAACATCACAGCATAAATGCACAAATTTACCTTCTGAACCTTATTTTTATCATTCATTCTAACATTTTTATAGGGTTTTCATGTCTTTGCTGATTGGAAGCTGAAAAAGTAACATATTCAACAATTTCACATGCAAAGACAACAGAAAAATGTTCTTTCAACCTTTTTTTAATAGTTCAGTGTGTTTTCTAGATGCTGGTGGGAATCTGGCCTGTAGCTGTAGCAAGGTTTCAAGCACCAGGTTAGTTTTCCTGTTTGGTTTAGTTTATATTAGTTTCACTAGGGAGTTAAAGCACAATAAAGTGAGCAGCCATATCTTTTAAAGATGTGGTAATTGTGCATCTATGCTCTTGATCTGACCACTGCACCTGAGTCTTCCCTGAATTAAAACAGAACTAATTGTATGTAATTCTGAATCTGTTGGATACAGAAAAAGAAAAAAAAGCAACAAATCTACATCACCTCTGCAGGTGTTTATTAAATCACAAGCATCTGGCAGCATTTAAAACTGTAGTGTACGCCATCATTCGTTGCATCATTCATCACAGTAAAAACCAAAAGACGTTTTATGGTTTTAATGATATGTGCCTCCATCCCATTCCCATCCTAAAAAGAAAGAAAAAAAAACACTTTCATTTTTCATTTTCCTAAATCATTCGCCACTGCCGCCACCGCTGCCAATCCTCAGCTCACACTCTCACTCGTAGTACACTCTGGCATGAACAAACACACTGGATGTCAGACACAAGTGGCTTCCAGAGTAATTGGAAGCCACTTGTGTGTGTATCGCGTTTTCCCTGACGCAATAAAGACACGAGTTCTTGAGGTGGAACGTCTTCACAGTTTGCCACGACGCAGTCTCAGGCCCTGCTTTCGACACTCTCAGGTTCTGATCCGAGTCCTGTCGGGAACGTGCCGTTGCCGCCCTCAGTCCTGCCCTCTGCCTAGCAGGTTAGAGTTTGGAGAACTGAATGAGGTTCCGGTTGATCTCGGCCACATTCCTGCAACCTGGAGGAAATAAATACAAAAATGCCAGTTGAGGCATAATATTGCTGTGCTTGCTTTGGCACAAACTATATTAGAACGGCCATGACCTGACATCTCTAACTCACCTGACAAAGCCATGGACAGACGGAACTCGTCATTCAAGATTTGCAGCACTTCCCTCACTCCTTCCTCCCCCTGAAATGTCCCATGAGAACAAGAATTACCACTAGAGAAAAAAAGAAACATTTGTAATTTGTAATTCTATAATCTATCTATAATATCTATATATAATATATATCAATATCACCCAAAACAAAAACTTTAATTTTGAAGACGTTAAAGTTCCATTCTCCCAAAAAACTTTCATCTACTTTCATTCCTACTATGAAACTTTCATTTCTACTATGAAGGACAGATAAAGACTCTAAATCCTATATACTTAGAGATTCTGTTAATTTAAATTAATTCCGCAAAAGACACAGTGCATCAAAATCCTGATTTTATTGACCTTATTGACTTTGGACAGCATAGCAGCTCCATAGGCTTGCAAGTAGTAACTATACTCTTGACGGCCCTAGCTCCAACATTATCAGTGAGTTTCAAGGATAAACTTTAGCAGCGAAGGACGGTGGTTGGTTCGTGAAGCAATGTACATGTGGGTTAGAATCTAAAGAAGAAAGGAAATGTGTTGAGGTGGAAGGAGCGTTGTCGGCGATAACATTTCAGTGAAAAGAAACATCTCAGTCTCAAAAGACATGCACACACAAAGTATCACACACGGTCGCATCAGTGCCGCCGTCATACGCACCTTGTAAGCGAGGCCCCACACTGCGGGACGGCCAATGAAAACACACTTGGCCCCCAGGGCCAGCGCTTTCAGCACATCACTTCCCGTCCTGATGCCTCCGTCCAGATAGACCTCGATCCTGCCCTGCACCGTGTCCACGATCTCTGACAGTGCGTCGATCTGTCAGCGACGGAGGGGAGGATGTAACAAGGCCATTGTGCGTTACAGAAACAGTACGCGGTTTTGGTACATGACAGCCTTCACCCCAAAGTTCAACCCCATACGTTACCGCAGGCTGAGTGACTTGGGCTCCTTTATTTTGAAACAGATTTAACAAACGGCTGATGTTAACCATCAACCTGCTTGGTTTTTCAAACTCACGCTGTTCCGAGGAAAATGTAGCTTCCCTAAAACAAGATCAAGCTCATAGTATCTATGACTCAATTTTTCACTGTCACATATAATTACTACAGGCGCTAAAAGGGATAGTTTGACCTTTTGAAGAAATGCACTTATTTGCTTTTATGCATAGAGCTAAACAAGAGAGGTTGATACCATTTCATGTTTGGCATCAATACTTAAAGACTTAAGAACTTGAAAGGAGGGGAAACAGCTAGCCTGGCTCGGCTGTTATCTTGGTTTCACATGGGGTTGAGTGTCTGCCTGTTTCACACACACAGCTCAGTCACTTTCTGGAACCCCAGCTGACTGTCAGGCAACCTCAATGTCGCAATGAGATTTCATAACATAAAACCTCAAAGTGTTTTTATTTTTTTTTCCTATTTACTTTTTCTAAAGAAAAAGGTGTTAATTAGTTAACTTTAGTGGTGCTTTTCAGCAAGATATAGACTTTTGTTGCTTCTATAATCGTGACTTTTGACACAAAATGCTGTTAAATACAATGTAAGAGGAGATATGATCAGCGAGTACCGAAGCTGGGCCTCCGTCCAGCTGTCTCCCCCCGTGGTTGGACACGATGATGCCCTGGACGCCGTGCTCCACGGCCAGCTCGGCGTCCTCCTTGGTCAGGATCCCCTTGATGATAATGGGCAGGCGGGTGATGGACTGCAGCCAGTACACGTCCTTCCAGCTGATGGAGGGGTCCAGGGTGTTGGCCGGGATCCCGTACTCCTCTGGTCCCGCAGTCTCCTGCTGGGAGTGCGGATATGCACAGATACAACTGCTTTTAGTGCCCAGTTGTACTCTGGACTGATACTGCTTCTTGTACTGGGACTGACGGGGCTTTGGGCGGATCTGACCCTGCTGGTGCATGGAGTTTGGATATTTGGAAACATGTATGTGACTTGTGGACTTTTCTGCTGTGTATTTCTGTGCATTTCTTTGAGAATATATCAAAAAAAACCAAAACTCTTAATTACCGATACCTGGAACAGTCCATCAAAGTTCTTAACCTTGAGGTGAGGTGGCAGCTTGAACTGGTTGCGGATGTCGTTGCGGCGCTTGCCTGTGTAGGGCACGTCGACGGTGAGGACCAGGGCCTTGTAGCCGAGGGCCTCCACGCGGTGCACGATCTGCTCTGACAGCTTCCGGTCCCGGTACACGTAGAGCTGGAACCAGCGGTAGCCATTGGGCGCCGCCGCCACGATCTCCTCCACCGAGCAGGTGGAGTAGGTGCTGGCAATGTAGCAGGTGTTGAGCGCCTCCGTGGCTGTTCGGCGGAAGTGGAGAAGTTACTGCTGTGGTTACAGAAGACTGGATTTATATGTAGATCTGAGAAGTGTTGTGTCCCAGTAACCTACATAACACCTCAGACGGGCTCCACCAAAGTGCACTTTGTATTGTATTGTGCATGTATCATTGACAAAAACAATTGGCCGATGTATTAGTTGAGGATTAAACTCGATTTAAGAAAACTGACTTTTTTCATTTGTAGTAATAAAAGAAACAAAAGACCAGGGAGTATCTTCCTTGCAGCACAATGTTATTTCAATGATATGGTTCCACCTAGTGTTGGGTATGGAAACTACCATTATTATTGAAAAAACTCCAAAAAAACAGAAACTTTTAAAAACATCTTTTTGTAATATGAATAAATCTCATGGGTTCTACTGAACTGCCCCATTTAAGAAATGATTATATCAGGGTTTATGAGAGTACATAAGCCGGAAATCTCAATCAACCAATGCAGGCACTCATGACCCTTCAAATTAAGTTTGAACATTAAAATGAACAAGTCTGTTATAAAGCATTTGAACTACTATAGGGGCTCCTGTACTTCACTTCCACCTGTCAGATCCGCTGAAATGAAGCGAGACCCACCGCCGACCCGTGCACACAGGAATTGGGCCCTCACCCCGAGCCGTGGCCATCTCCCCCTCATGCCAGGCCAGGCAGTGGAAGGCAGTGGGCGCGATTCCCACTGGGAAGCTGATTTCCGTTCCCTGCACCGTGGTCCGTGTGTCGCTCACCGACACGTCCCGCAGGATGCGAGGCCTAAGGCGGATCCTAAGGCGGAGTGTCAAGTAAAGACGAACATGTAAACAATGACGTCAAATGTAAAAGGGACGGTGAGTTCAGGTACATATGAATCTGGCCAATCACATCTAATGAACTAAAATTTTTCTAATAATAACTGATCTCCAGGTTATTTTGCTGATTAGTCCTTTAGCCCATAAAACACCAGAAAACACCCATGACGGTTTCCTTAGCACCAAGGCAATTTCATCAGTCCAAACATATTTGGTTTACTGTACTTTAGTACCAAATAATCAATAAATGTTCATGTCTTTTTGAAATTTTTTTGTCTGAAAAATGACAAAAATGATTAATTTACTGCTGTCTGACTAATCAGTTAATTGAAAAATTGTTGCAGCTCTAATATGCATAAAATCTTTTACCTTGATATACTTCATGTATTTTTTTCCCACCAATATCAATTATCTATTGTATTAATAACATAATCAACTGAGAAGTTTTTTAATGTGTAAAAAGAACAGACAGGAATGTCTGTTTTTGCCAAATCCGGCTTATTTAAAACCTGACAAAGCGTAGGATCTTTCTCACATTGATCCGAAAATCATATAAAAATCCAAAATTAAAACAGTCAGGCTCACTGATGTGAAACGTTGGTGGCTGGAATGGTATGAATCATATTACAACATCTCTGATGGTAGACAGACTTATATTTGTATATTGTCTCACACAGTGTAGGAGATTTGAATTTTATTGTCTGAAAATTGTATAAAGGGCACACAAGGAATTTGTTATTGGAGTATTCTGTGTCATGATAACATGAGAAAACATTTCACAAATTTAAAATATATGATTTGCCCGTAAGAAATATATATATAGGCGACACATTCAGTTTCATTTTCCTCATTTGGAGAGAAAAGTCTAACCCTGGAACCAGACCAACCTGTTGACAAAGAGCTGAAGAATCTTAATATCCCAATGTCAAATAAAGCCATTCTTTCAGGAGAAAAACTTCAAAGTCAAATATCTTTGAGTGAGGAGAGACAGGACACTGTGAGTCTCTTTGAACATCATCTTTCCAGGACACAATTTAACCTTCACTCCTGATGGGGAAAATTTCTAACGTGACCCAAATGCATTGGCAAACAAATCCCTAGTGACAGGCTTGCTGTAGCAAAAACATGTATGTACGGCTTGTAGCGGTGAGGAGAACTAGTCCATAAGTCTTGACAAAGCTGAGAGGAATGTACGACCAGATACATAGAGGAGAAAAAAATCGTAACCTGGTGAAAATGTTGAAAATGCAACTTTCAAAACAGTTCCCTGGTCACTGCAAGGGGCCGGATCAACAGTGCGGCATTAACACTGGGTGAACTTTAACGGCCTGTTAATGATTACAAGGCACCGCAACCAAACATGACACACTGAACTTACAGAAACCAGTTACAGCCATCCAGAGTCCCCGAAAAGTTTAAGCTATGAACTTTTTTATTTTCAGGCCGTGTCCTCGTATGACCTGCAGTGTAATATTAAAACAGCTTAAACATCGACGATGTTGCTCAGGCTCGACCGCGTCTGCAGGGGCTCTGTTTGGTTTCTGTGCTCTGTGCAGACGGAACGGCAATAAGTACAAATAGAAAACAAGCTGTTGTTATGTATTAGAGCACTGTGGACACAATAAAAACATGTATTCGTGAGGACCTTGTAATCGTGGGTTGAACTTGCCCCATCCCGGTACCTTTTGTACGCCAGCAGGTTGTCGTCCCTGGTGCAGCACTCGTCGGCTCCGGCAGCGTAATAGTCCCAGGTCGCCTTCGAGAGATGCTCCTTGGCGTACTCCTCAAAGTCCGTCAGGCATACCATAGCCATCTCAGCACAGCGGATCCCTTCTCTGTGTTTGTTTGTATGTGTGTGTGGGAGGGCAGAGGTCATAAATACATTCTCAGTTTGATGCAAATTAATATTTCGTATGCAAAGCAGAGAAGCAGTGAGATAATCAATGCAGATTCTGACCTCTCTTTAGATAATGAATATACGTAGAGCAGTTCAAGATAAGATATTTCACCATATGCACAGACAATATGTATAATAACTGACTGAAATGTCTACAATATAACATCTCTTTACCTCTCCTTATTTATTTCCTGTCTTTATCACAACCAGTCAGCGCTCATCCGTTGGCCTCTGGAACCAGGGTTCTGTTTCCCCGCAATGTGACACGAGCAGCAGAAAAAGGCCGATGTGCACGTACGGCGTGACGGCTTCAAGACTCACCGCGGAGGGGTGGCCCATCTGGGACAAAAATCCCTCAGACTCACTTGTCACGCCCCCCCCGGCTTCTCAGGATTGACCCTCGGACTCATAACAGCAATAGCTCAGCGCCCGATCGTGTAGCCTCTGCACTTTGACACCTGAGTGAGTGTTTGTGACTGTTTTAGTTTTTTCATTTTTTGTGTGAGTGTGCGTGGGTGCGTGTTTTAAAGTCCTCGTGCCCGTGCGAGTCCTTGTGTCCACAGTGTTTCCTTTGTGTCGGTCAGAATCAGACTTTTTAACAGAGCCTCCGTGGAAGCCGGCGACAGTGCATATGACCCCAGGGTGACCCCCCCCCGCTCTTATTGTGTTTACACAAGCTGGAAATGTGCTGATGGCGGCTGCAACTGTGCTGAGGGACAAGAGGCGTCTGACACAGCTCTGGCGGCCAGATGATACATATTGCAGCACGTGCGGGCTTGAGGCGTTGGCGCGCTGTGTGCACACAAATCCGACACGCTAGCACATACGTACCGTGGGCACTGCCATTGTTACGTAACCCTCCATCTTGGTTACAGTTTAAAAAGTTACATTTATTTTTATAAGCCCATGAAAAACAGTGATTCCAGGCTGGATAATGTCTTCATGAGTAATAATTAAAAAAAAAAAGAATCATCAACTGCAGATTGTTTTTCAGAGACGCTCAATATTTAGTCAGGTGAACCTCACCTGGAAAAGGAATTCAGATCCTTATTGAAGTAAAGGTGAATATCACACTGTAAAAACACTCCAGAATAACTGTAATATCTTTACATGCAATATCTTAATACATTTTAAATGCAGATATTCCGTGTTTCACGTGTATTGCAGTGAAGTACAAAAGAAGTAAAATTCTGAAATGTAAATTAAAGTTCTAAAAAAATACAGAAGAAAAAATGAAAAAATAAAAGAATAATTTTATAGACTTTTATCAAGGCTTTTAAAATGTTAGCGGCGGTAGAGGGAAAGGTTTTATCAGACCTGCATAAACAGTGTATTTTTTTTTAAATACCAAGACTATGGTTACTGAATGACTTGCTCTGTATGTGAAGACTAGAAAAAAAAATCCCTGGTGTTTGAGGTTAAACCAGCACATTGAAATCGACGCCTGTTTCACTAGAGTTTTAGAAGGTTAGAGGTGGGTGGATTTCACGGTCAGCTCGCTCAAGCCTCATGTTCGTGGGTGGAAAAAATAAGGTGCTGAAGTAACGAGAGGAAGGAAAGGAGGGCACGTGAAACGCTCCGTAAACTGACTACGATTGAACTCCTCGTGACCAGTGTGTCCAGCTGCAGGCGCAGCACAAACGTGAAGGACGAACGTGACGAAAGTTGAAGGAGGTCGAGCAAGTTGAAGTTGAACTTCCAAATATGGTTCCTGGATTAGGTGTATGGTTGCTGTTACGATAACGGGTGTGGTTTGAAAGGTTTGTGGGAAGGGGCTGGCGTGTAGGGGCCTGCAGCAGTTGGACCCTTCTCCTTCGTGCACCAGCCGTCGCCTGGTTAGCTAAAGGTCTTGTGGGTGCGAACGACTGACGAGGCCCGTTTTCTACTGGCGTATTTGCAAGTTCGACAAGAATCAAAGCAAACTGCAGCTGTTTGCACCGAAGACACTGACTGGGTTTAGAGAGTTTTCGTGGCTCTATCGTACTTGCTCGTTTTGTTCGGTCAAACTGACCCCGGACTTCTCAGCCTTTGAATATCGCTCCTGATTCCTGCTGCCTGCAGATTTTTAAGGGACTCACTGCTGCAGTTTTGTTAAATTACAGTGTGACATTGCCTGTCAGTGTTAATAATTGTTTCACTTGTTTTTCTGCTCCTTTCATAATACAAAATGTGTTGTTAGGGTTATGTTTACTTGCTGTAAAAACACACACACATAGCATCAACAAATTTGTCAGTGTAAAGGCCAATTTACACTTTTCTTTTGGTGTCACTCTGCAATATAAACGCCGCCGCCAAACCGCTAGTTGACTTCCACAGTACTCTCTTCTCATGGCTAGAGGAAGAAATCAGCTTTAACGCACTTTACCGTCCTGCTAAGTCAAACACCTTAGGTGAGATATTGGTTTTCTGAGATGTTCCTGGAGAACTTCTTGGTTTCGGCCTCAACGATCTATTTCAACATCGCACCTCACGCTGCTGCCGGACATTTTTACTATTTTTGATATGTTATACCTTAAGGAAACTGCAGCTCAGGCTCAGGCACGATGCCTTTCGAATGGAAAGCATAGCTCCATTCTTGCCTCTGCCTTAATGCCTGACTTAAAAAATTAAACACAGCTGTTAGGTTTGTGTAAACTGGACAGAGAATTTGCTGAGGAAGCAACTAATTCTTGTCAGTTGCTCCAGGACATTAAGAGACATTAGAGATTTGGCATTTTTTTTGTTTCTGTCTCTTGAATTATAGTGTTCTAATGGGGGAATAAATAAAAAACCCTTAATTATATATGTCTCTTTTGTAATCAATAATCGAACATCATGATGATTGATTTTTCTATAAACTGAACTAATCCTCTCCGAGCACACAGACACTGGATAAACAGACAGAGGATGGTGGTTCCTTCGTGTTTCCTGTGAACTGTTCACTCACCGATTGCACATGTTCATTCTTTCTCAGCCGAGTCTCCTCTGTCTAAACAAACGCATAACCTGTGAAGAGAGGACAGGGATTATAGGTACTGCTACTGATACTACTACTACTACTACTACTGCTACTAATACTGCTACTGCTACTACTGCTACCGATACTACTACTACTGATACTGATGCTACTACTACTACTACTATGACTGATACTACTGCTACCACTGCTACAACTGATACTACTATTACAGATAAAACTACTACTACTACTACTACTACTACTACTACTAATGCTACTACTGATGCTACAATCACTGATATACTACTACTACTACTACTACTGATAATACAACTACTACTACTGATACTACTATTACTGATACTACTACTAGCAATACTGCCAGGAGAATTACTACTGCTGCTACCACTACTACTCCTACTACTACTAATAATATTACTGCTACTGGCACTATTACTACTTCTACTGCTTCTACTACTATTACTGCTGCTACTGCTACTATTAAGTTTTCACCAACTTTATTCTCTTTACATCAGGAACCACGATTAATAGAAGTGCTGGATTTTTGTAACATATTTGTGTTATTTGTTATCTTTTTTTATGTCAGGGAAACCAAGTATGAAGAGCAAAACACATCACTACTACATTACACACAATTACTGCTGAGAGTTACTTGTATTACTTCTGGTAATAAAAGTGACATTTATAAAATGTCTTATTTGTGGTTGAAAAGCTAAAACGAAGACAGATGAAGTTTAGATCTAATTTGATATAATTATAACCGAAGGTCGAGGTGTATTTGTTTTTTGAATTATTCTTTCATGCATAGGCTGTTCCAGTCACTGGATGAAATATCTCCAGCCCTAAATCCTTTTGCGTAGGTCTTCGACCGTGAACACTTGAGGGCAGTGCAATACTGATCCAACGGCGGCACCGTTCTTAAAGCTCTATTCCACATCTGTAGAGCAGGTAAACACGAGCAGACTTTCGCTTAATGTGTGTGTGTGTGTGTGTGTGTGTTTCGCTACTCGCCCTACATGCTCAGTGTCTTTATGGAAAAAAAAACAAGACAGAACTATAAATGACCCTTGATCTTACACCTGTAAACATGATGTTACACTACAACGCTGTACAAACCTGCCTCCTGAGCTCCGTGGGCTTTGTAGGGTTAATCTAGAATGTATTTGTTATATCAAAAATCTCAGTGTTACTGTATCTCCTTTTCTTTTTTTATTTTACGTAAGAAATATCAAGAAATATCTCTCAGTGTTAGCTCTTGAAAGTAGCTCATACCTATGCATACCTAGAAAACTTTGTTCTATATTTGTACATTATATACAGCAAAAACATTTTCTTGGAGAAGCTTCTTGATGAAATTCATGATATGTTAATTGGAGCACGTTTTTCTGGCGGTACTGCTTTGATTCCTCATTTTCCTTGCTGTAATATGATTTTTTTCCCCCTTCATGCTACTGCAGCTTTATTTCTTTTCAGCCTGGCTGGCTGTGCGTGATGAACATGAGCCCCCGTGAGTCCTGCGTCGGCTGTGAAAGGTGTCGCTCGGACAGGGCCGCTGAATGGCTGCTTGGGAGCACAATGTGCCAGGTGAGCTTCCAGAACACCTGGCGTTTGGTGCTCCAGCGCCCGGTGCCACACAAGGTCGGGATTTAGAAAAGCTTCTGTTGTGGATTGTTTGTCTCTGCCGCACAGGCCTGCTTCTGTTTTTTTTTTTTTTTCGCTGGCTGGCAGAGCTGCTCCCCACCAGCACATAAACACATCCTGAAACCTTGTTGCTGTCGTGAGTTTATCTGGTCTAAAGAGGCTCTGGGTGTTTACATTTGGTTAAAATCTAAACAACTAAAAAGCCAAAGCCAATAAAGTCAACGCGGTGTGAATAAATAGTGGATAAAATCAGTGTCTTACCTTAATCTGAGCTGCTTGGCCAGTTTACAGTACGTGTTGGTTCCTCACTCATGTGACAGGGTCGTGTCAGAGGGCGAGGGCGCCCCCCACCCCCTCCCTCCATCCATCCATCCATCCATCCATCCCTCCCTCCCTCTCCCACCCCAACCCGACCCCCCAGCCCCACCCCCCCCCTCACAGTGCAACGCCCCTCCCACATTGGCCCGACACCAGCTAAGCCCCCTCGTCAGCACTCTGGGCCCCCGGCCTCTCTTTGTGCCAAAAAAAAAGAAAACACACCGAGAGCTGGTTCAGGTCAATTGTTTGTAGGAGCAACCAACACTCCCATTTATTCCTTCTTTCCTTCCTTCCTTCCTTCTCTCCTTCCTTCCTCCCTTCCTTCCTTCCTTCCTCCCTTTCATTCTCACTTTTTTCCGTCGTGGTCCCACCTTCTTCATTCCCTTGCTCACTTCATCTGACCTTTCTTCCTTCCTTTGCCCCTCATGTGCTCACTTCACCTTTCCCTCCTTTCCTTTCTTTCCTTTACTCTTTCCTCGCCTTCCTCCTCGCCACTCTCTCCTCCCCTCCTTTCCTCCTTCCTCTCTTGTTTTCTCTCCTCCCTGTAATCCTTTTGGCCTTTTTTCTTCCAATGTTTTGAATATTTATGAAACTCTTCATGCGTGTCTCCATGAGTTTGTCTCAGTCCGTCGACCTCTGCCCGTCCAAAGCAAACACAGTTCCTCATCCTGGCTCTTCCTAGTCACTGGTTAATCTTCATAACACAAGCTAGAGAAAACGTCTAAGGAAACATCAGCTTGTACTTTGGCTACTCATTACCTGTTGGTCCATGGAGCTTCGGTGCCAATGCCTGCACTTACATTTCATTTATAAATGCAGGCATTCACACTAGTTTGCATTCGTTGTTGTTGTTAACATCATTATATTAAAGAGCATGAAAATAATTCACTTCATCCAACTCTGATCTAATATGTGAGACAAAAGCTAGAAAAAGAAAAAAAAAAACAAACAAAAACTTTGCAGCCCTTCCTGGAAATGTCAAACTTGTCAAACGGAGTGTGGACAGGTGTTTTGAAGGTCTTTACATATACAACACAGATGTCCCAACCTTTGATATCATGAGCTTGTTATGTCAGGGTTCCCCCGCCCGTGAGTGATGGATCAGCGGTAACGTCACGGCATCTCAACTCGCCGCTGACGAAACAAAATGCCTCGAGAAGCTGTTCGAGCGTTTTAAAACAGCAGTGGGGTGCGGGGATGTTAAATTAGATTCTCCTGCTCTTATTTCATTACAGCATTTGAATTGAATTTACTCTTTGTAAATGTAATATCTTCCGTAACAAAACCTGGCTTCTTAGGACATGTGTGTGTGTGTGTATGTGTGTGTCTCTGGATTTATGCGTTTTATTTTGGCTTCAACACAAAAAGGCTGCGAAGGTGGAGCTGGGGGCTAAATCCGACGGGCTGGACCTCCGCGGGAAGGTGCGAGTGTTATCTGCACCGAGAGGAGGTGAAAATTGTGTTAATCCGCAGCTGGCCCTTGAATGGCTAATGCCACGGCTCTGGCTCTGGCTCTGGCTCTGGGTCTAGGTCTGGCTCTGGCTCTGGCTCTGGCTCTGGCTCTAGCTCTGGCTCTGGCTCTGGCCCTGGCTCCGGTTCTGGGGCCGCGTTTTTTTTTTTTTTTTTTTTTTTTCGAGAGGCAACTGGACGTTCAGCTGAGTGGAAAACCTTTTCCACATGCCGGCTGAGGCTCTGCCCCGAGGCTGCGGCCTAGCACGCCGCAGCACATGTGTGTCGAATTGTCAAGGTGTTATCGTGCCCTGGCGAGGCTCTGGGCTCCTCCACCCCCGTCTCTCCCAGGTTTATTATCAGACCAAATACAACCAAGTCCACAGACATGCTAATCCACCCGGCCTTTTGTTTGACTCAATGGCGAAGCCCAGCCTGATGGCTGTCCATCACGGGTTTGAACAAAACAGGCAGTGTGAAAAACGCCATTCACAGGGTTTTAAGGGCTGAGGTAAAAAAAATTTGTTAAAGATTATAGATTTGAATTTGAAATTAATTGTCGGTAGCATTCCTGAGTTAGTAAATCCATTGCATTGGGGTTTCCTTTCAACATGTGTACGGGATTTTAAAAATATCCTAACACATCTCTAATTTAAACAAGACTTAAACAAGAACAAGAAACTTAAACTTAAACAAGAAAGGAACCTCAACAATTTGCATTAGTTATCAATCTCCTTGTCTTGTGACTTTTCTTGAAATTATTGTCAGTATCTTGTAACATTAATTTACATTGCTAGTAAAATATTCTTGAAGCAAATTAATAAGTGTTGGAATCAGTGTGAAATATTATCACACCTGGCTGCCTTTGTTTTGGTTAATTCTGAACTCAGAAAAAATCTTTTAACTGAAATGTTCTTCAGAGTTTTGTGAAATTAATTGTGTCTTTTTTCCGCATCAACTCAAAATGGATATACAATGGACTTTCTCTTGTCTCTTATGACAGTTTTGATATTGTCTTCACTTTTAAAAATATATATTCAGTATTTTCTTTCTTTTTTTTTTTACATGAGCTGGTTTAGAAAAGCTCTCCTTCTATTTTCAGGAGGAGCCGTGTGTGGTTGCGATGTCTCTGCGCGTTGTTGTGAAAAGGCATCGTTCCTTACACCGTTGCCAAAAACAAAAGCAAGTGGGGGCGAACACGTCGGACGGCTGTGAACGCAGCGCAGCGGCGAAGTGACGGACATCCAGAGCCGCTCTGACGTCTGGGGGAGATCTGAGGCCGACTCACATCGTCGCAGTCACGCCATATCAGGCGGTTGTGATTCGATCCATGCGCACGGTGGCGGCGGACGACTTGCCCGCATCCAACCGAGGGGCGGTGGTGTTGTGTGAAAGTATTTTTCAGGCTCAGCTTCTGCCCGCCATAAATGTGGGAGGGGCGTGTGGCAATTTGAGCGAAGGGTCATTCCTCCCTGAGATGAGCTCAGAATCGCGAAAACCCGGATTGCGAGCTCCTCCATTTGGAGGTTAGCTTCCGCGTTGCACATGACCACGACTTCTCTCGGCTACATTTTTTTTTTCTTTTTGTGTTCAAGTTTTCGCTTTATTTCTTTTTTCGCGGTAACGTCAGAGTGTTCTCTTTATTTGCATGTACAGAGATTGTGCAATGACATTACGTTGAGGGAGCCTGATGGCTGCAAGTGCAAAATCATGCTTCACGCTGAACTCATGAAGTTTTTGGGTTTTTTTTTTCCAGGAAGGGGGTTATAGTTGGACATGACATGGGACAGGAAGTAAAAGGACTTGTTGAAAACTAAGACTAAGGGAGTCAGCGTGATGAGAGGAGACATTTAACTTATTTCAATCGACTTTTATTTCATTTCCATCTCTTAACAACAGGGTTTCCAACTTGTTCCTCTCCGAGCTTGAGTGGAAACTAGTGAATTTATGATTTGCAGCTCAAAAGAACGTGTTTAGGGGCCCGGCTATGACATATTGTATCGGACTTGCTGTGATGTATTGCTCCATTTGCTCTACATGGATAAAGTCAATGTAACTTTAGCCAGAAAGAAGGTTTGTTCATTTCATACTCATGCCCTGAGGCCTGGTTAGCTGGGACACTGCATGACGCTCTTCCATCTTCTATTTGAAAGCAGCAGCACAAGACACATGCACTCATTCATGGCAGATTTGAAAGTTTTCCTTTGCACATTTTTTAGACAATGAAATATTTTGGGGATGCCCTGTAAGAAGTGCACCAATAATTAACATATTTTCATATTTATTTTTGTTTATTTCCTCTTTTTTTTTCTTTTTGTAATCATCATGTTGCAGTATTTCATGTCATGGATGATGGCTTTCAGATGAGTTGTATCCCCTCCTACACACAATAGCTATGATCACAACTAATTATTTAATTTCTTCAATTTTTTTTATTTTTAGAAACATTTGTTGTACCACATTTTCATTCTCTTGCTCTTGTTCTGAGGAACTTAGCTTATTTTCTTTAGATCTCCAGTTCTGTTGAAAGCCAGTGATGAATTTCATTAGTCGATGGCTCCTGTTAACATGTTGAATTTTCGGATCCTGGCCGTGACGGTCTCTATCTGCCGCCTCCTTCCCTGATGTGGTGCAGGCCGTTCTGCTGAGCTCGAATGTGGTCTGGCAGCCGTCGGGCTTTTCTAAAATAAAACTGTCTCACAGGGTAAAACGTCCTTCGCCGATGCCCATTTGTCGTTGTTATTTTTCTTCAAACGTGAACGTGGCAGCGTAAATTCTCAAAGACCTGAACTAGGGGCCGGTTACTGAAACATTAGAGGTTAAAAACATCCACATTATGGGCCCCTGAGAAGAAGTATCCATTGGATTTCCCCAGTTTGACATTTTTGATCACTGACAGAAATATCAAGAAGCGTTTCGCAACCGGAAACTTCTGCCAAGACATCACTCCTTGGAAAATTACCCTCATGTCTCAGTCGTCTAGTTGGAGTCTGGACCAAGCGATTTTTTATGCTGCATCACGCCTGTTTGCAACTGTTAGTGTTGGACCATGATGTTGCCAACTGAAAGTATGATTTATTATTTGCAGGGCCGCAACTAACGACTGTTTTCAATATCAATTCATCTATTGTTTTTTTTCTATTAATTGATTAGTGGTTTGGGCTTTGGGAAACTGTGATAGACTTTACTGACCTTTTTTTGACATTTTATACGCCGAGGTCCGACCTGACTTGTCTTATTTTGTTCCGACCCACAGTCCACAATCCCGAGATATTCAGAGGACTGAAGAAAGCAGAAAACATTCACGTTTCACAGAGAGTTTTAGCATTTTTTTCTTTTCTTCTTCTTCTCTACCTCTTAAAAGTGGGCCGAAGCCGTCGATTCATTCGAACAGCTGGCGATTGATTTTCTGTCATCTATCTAGTCAATCAATTGACTGATAGTTTCTGTGTATATGTTTTATAGTTTTGGTGCCAAAAATGTTACTGTTTTGTTTTTTTCCAGACCAACTGCACCACAATGTTACCTGATTTTATTTTAGAGAAGGGTTTCGCTCTGTGGCTTTAGTCTAAAGAGGAGCAGCGTTTTGACAGGCTTGACATCTAGTTTGGAAATCCGTGGCGAAAAAGTCGAGACAGCTGGAAGCTCTCTGTGTTGTTGCAGCTGACCCCTGTGTTGTTGCAGTGTGCTGTCATCTCCTATTAACAATGAATGATATCTAGTTTGTCATTTACTGCTAATCTAACTGGAGCATCAGAACATGGAGAGGTAGCCCGGGGGAAAGAGTGTGTGTGTGATTTTGTGTGTGTGTGTGTGTGTGCGTGTGTGTGCATCTGTGGTTCTTCACAACTTTCCGCCACAGCCACAGCTGGTTGTGCTGAGCAGCTCTACTTTTCCCGTGCCTTTCTTGACTGACAACAATTATGAAGGAAGAAGAAGAAGAAGAAGGAGAGAAAAACTTCTTGTTCTCCCCCGAAAACACATTTTTCTCAACCTTTTTTTTTTTTTGTCTCTGTCTCCCAACCCAAAACACACTGAGAAGAGAAGGATGTGAGAAGCTGCAGTTTGGGGTCATTTAAGGGAAGAAATCTAAACACGTTTAAAGTTATTGAAATGAAAAGTTAAATGGCTTTATCATGATCTTATCTCTGGATTTTTCCAACAATAACCATGTGCCATAGAGGAGATTTGTAAGCATTAAAATATCAACACTCAGGAATAGTAACATTGAAGTGCCATAAACCATAATTAATTATACTCAGATCTAGATCTGGTTGATACATTCTGGTCACAGTTTTCACAACAGAGCCAATTTTCTAGTGAATTCAAGTGGAGAAAGTTGACAGAGGTTTTTTTTCTTACATCATCGAAAGTCTCCTTGTTTTTCCCGTATAAGATGTTGATGTTATTATATCATTATTTTCAGTCAATGTTATCTCAGTAATTTAGGAACGGAACAGCCTGCGAAACAAGAACGACAGATCTTAGCACAGATTTCTGCATTCTAGCAACTGTTACTGTTTCCTACCACCATATGTTTAATTTGCAACCGTCCCTGCTAATGATGTGCAAATCAGAAGATTTCCTCCTCAACACATTAAAATCGTGTTAAAATCCTGGGTTGTGTTTGCATCGCTGGCACTGCGCGGCAGCGGTGGGGCCCTGTCATCTTCTTTGGAGACCGTTGGCATGCGTGCCTGACGCGATTCTGCTTCTCTTTTTCTTCCGGCAAAACACTCTGCAGAATAATCACTTATTTTTTCCTCCTCCAAGAGGAAACAACGTTCCATCATAAAAAAAAGAAAGAAAAGAAAACCCTCTGAAGTCTGTGGGGCAGAAAAGCTTGACTCGCGTCTAATAACCCCCCGCCCTCGAAACTTCGTGTCCTCATGCCTGGCCGTGTGAACCCTTTTACTGGGGTGAATACTTGAACTTTCCTCGGGACACAAAGAGTTTATGAATATAAAAAAAAAAAAAAAAGACACATAAAAAACACATAAAACTCATGGAGTGCAGCTCTTGCCCTTAATAATATGTAATAAATACTCTGGAATGATTCTTTTTCTGATCATTGGAAATCCAGCGAGCTTTGATTTAAAGCCTCTGCGAAACGAGAACGGGGTAACAATGCTCCCCACGCCTGCCCCCCTTGTCCCCGGAAAAAAAAAAAAAAAAAAAAATCCCCTCTTCTTTTCCTTCTCCCAAGTTTTCTCTTCATCCCAGCTCATCATCCGGAGCCTTTCCGTGTGTCCTCAGGGAGCGATTTGAGGCTTCGCGTCCAATCAATCGCTGCTGAAATGCGAATCCACAGTGACATTTTCTCTAATCAGCCCCCTTCTTACAAAAATTATGCAAAATCACAAAGCAATAACCTGACCACTTAGAATCAAACCAAAATCCTTGTTCGTTCCTGCTGCTTTTTCTTTTTTTTTGTTTCCTTCCTGAGGGGAGGAAGAGGAGACAGAACGTTGGCCGCGTCTTCCTTTGCCAGTATTCTGATGAACTGACTTCACCTGCGAGGGCGTGAGGACCCTTCACCTTTGCTGCTCCCCCCGGCTGAGAATCCTGGAAGGTGCGTAACAGGTGCATGCGGGTACGCTCATCCGTGGTTCGGTGAACGCATGCACACATGCACACGCCTGTGGCAACATGCACCCACGCACAAACAGCACCTCCACGCTCGCACTCGGCCGCCCTGGCTGAACTTGTTTTTTCAGTTTCAAAATGCGCAGCTGCCAGAGATTTAGCTTTTGATACAAAAATCTAAGATTTTTTTATTCAATTATTTTTTTTAACCGTCTAGCTCCTCTCGAGAACAAAGTCATCTGGGATTTAATGAGGGAAATCTCTCTTGCTTTCTTTTTTTTTTATTTCTATCATAATCCGAAGCGAAAGTCGGGGGAACTATCTGTCATTTAAGGTCTGGTTTATTTCAGAGGCATTACAGTGCTGGGGTTTGGTTTTGTGGTTTGACTCCAAGGCTTGAAGATACAAGATAGAAAATTGGACCCGTGTTGCCTCGGAAAACAAAGCATTAGGTCACAAATACATTTTTATGAAGCACATTTAAGCTGTATGGACTCGGTCTCAACCTAAGTGGGTTTCCAATACCACACTGATCGTCCAAGATTCTGCTGATGTTGTACTTGTAATTAAAATAATAAAAAAGGAGTTTAAGTCAGTGTTTTGGCCTAGTTTTAGTTCTTGGAAGGGGGAGACACATTTTTCATAAACCCTCGGGGGATAATAAAAGTCATAGAAAACACTGAAACAAATCAGTAAAATGTTAAACGGGATGGTCAGTGGACAATCTCCCTGTTTGTTCGAATCTGATACTTTTGTTAATTTAATGCCAATTTCAGATGAAGCGTTTACATACGGTGAGATATCGTTCAACTCAAGCATGTGGTTTGAACCTTAGCAGATTATTTGTATTTAAATTGGAATTGTGTTTATATCATTACCGGTACACTTTCCTTTCCCCGACCGCCACCGCTCTGGGAGTATTAGTTCCAGCAGATTTCAGCGCAACGTCTATTAAAAAAGAATAAATTAAAAAAAACCCCACACTCAAGTACTTCCACGCTCTGGCTAATTATCTGTTGATGTAGAAGCAAAGACCAAATAAATATTGCAGCTGTGAACGTCCCCGTGGAATCGCACACATTAGGCTACTTTGGAAACACATTATGCAAAGTTGATTGGGGGGGGGGTGGAAGAAAGCTTTTTGGCTGGATGTCTCTTGGCCCGTCTGTCCCTGAAGTGATGGAGGGGTAACAAGCCTCATTTACCTAGAAGTGAGAGTTTGGGGGGACAAGTAAAAAACGTCGGGGAGGGAGAGAAGGACAGAGAGAGCGGAGATGGATAGATAGATAGATAGATAGATAGATAGATAGATAGATAGATAGATAGATAGATAGATACAAAGACAAAGCAGTGGAACACGTCGAAATACTTGCAAAATGTTGCAAGGTGTGGCCACAAACTTATTAATGTGCAAAGAGGACAAAAAATAGCGGCAATGACCAAGAGGCCTCGGCCACGCTGTCAGACAATGTCCATGGCCACTCAGCGGCCCAGGTCCTGCAGGGCCAGCCCCCCTGCTGTGGGTGGACGCATCACAAAGCCCGGTGGCTCCGGGAACAAAAAAGGGTTCCGAAGAGGTCATATGAATAGTAAAGATTTTTAAAATCGCATCCTTAAATCTCTGTGTACTTCTGTGAATCAACAGCAGAAGGCATTAATCCGCGCTGGCCCCTGCCTTCGACGACGCTAATCTGCCGCAGGACGGACGCAACTGATGAAAATCAGACACCTGATTTGCGACAGCTGCACAAGAAGAAAGGCCATCGCCGTTTTTTTTCCCCGGAGCCCGATCGGCCCAGAAAGACAACTGGTGAACTATATTTATAGCTCAAAGGGCCGAGTGGGAAGTAAATATTTTTACTGGATTTTTCCATTTAATGATATGCAGCAGATGTGGAACCGAGGGCGGACGCGCAAGGCATGGGAATCGCTTCGATGGCTGACTGTGTCACCGCCAATACGAAAAGCTGCAAGAGAGACAATAGTAGACTTTCAAGTCGGGATTAAAGAGGTCAGAGGTTAAATGTGTTTTACTGGGGCTCTTGTATGTACGAGCCCAAGATTCCTTCATCCTCAAATGACTGGATTTTTATAAGAAAAAGGCTGTAGTTGTTTTTGTCAAATCTGGGCCTTTGATTGCATGGTTTTGGCAGCAGGAACTGAGGATTTGTTATGCATTACAGACAGTATGTTAAACTCTCGTTTTTTCCTGCCCTGATGAAAACTGTACAAACCATGGGCTATTCGCCGGGACCGGCTGGCTCAGGCAGGAAGGGTATGCATGCGCACGAATGCGTTTCTGTCTGTGCGCACGCATGTGTGTCAAAATAAGGTCTCTGAGTCTCCCCCCGCCGGTCACCGCCGAAACTTGTCAATCATCTCCTCTTTTAATTCCAAAAAGATGAGCTACGCCCACCTCGCCACAGGCTTTGGCGCTGCCTCTGAGGCCTCTCGGCCACCCCCAACCCCCCCACCCGCCCAAAATATGGAACCAGGGTGACAAGCACAAAAAGCATATTTACCAAATGAAAAGTGGCGCCACATTAGTTTTACACATTTTCTGTTTGATTCAACAAAGCATTAAAACCACAAAAATAAGCCGTATCAGATAGCAAATGGAAAGCATGAGTGCCAGTGTACTCAGAGCTCCAGTGTGTGTGTGTGTGTGTGTGTGTGTGCGTGGACGGCACTCCTAGAAGGATGAAGTGAGATGCTGTGTTGTACTTCTGTCGGCTCCGGGGTGTTTCATTTAAAACACAGTGTCTACGCTGCAAAAAAAGAAAAAAATGAGTGTCCGATTTAAGAAGTCGCTTAATCTGGTACAGAGAGCTGGAATTTTACTTTATTGAAGAAAAAAAAATCTATTTCTAATGCATAACAGCTTTCTACAGATATTGCCTTTTGATGAGATCTAATCTGATCTTCCTGTTGTTTCAGATTCATATAACAGGTATAAACTGTGCTGGAATAAAAACGGCATTATCTCAGCTCATTAACATAATGGGATAAAGAATAGAAATGATTTCAACATGAAACTAAATTCTCTTGTGTAAAATCATTCTCATCTTTTGCAGCAATGGGGGGAAAACATCCAAACCAGGACTCTGGGCCCAGTCTGGGCTATAAAAGTCTGCTCCAGTGCCAGATCTACGGTTCTGTGGGAACCGGCAGCTCAAAGGGCAAAAATGGCTCAGAGAGAACGAGGGGTCCACTCTGCCGGGTCGTCCCCAGTTGACTTTGATTCCAGTGGGATGTGTGACACATTACATGGACGGTATTCTACTCTAGATTTAGTCCAATTATCTTTTTATCTGAATCTTTATTAACATTCCAGACTGGGTTTTAAACAAAGTCGTACAGCGGACAAAACGCACAAATGTAATGCTGGATGATGGCACCATTAGAATTTAAACGAGCTGTATTTCTGCCCTCCCCCTCTTTTCCTGTTTCTCTTTAAAATAAGAAAATTTTAAAAAATCAGATAACGAACGTGAAAAGGTAAAACCTGCACGACCAGATCAAATTCACTGAGATATCAGGTTGGAAAATATGTTGCAGAAGGAGACAGAGGGGAGAATAGGGTGGGGTTGACTGATGTACACGGGCAAGAGGGATGCTGCGGACTCGTTTCCGACTGTGCACCGTTGCCGTACCTGCAAAATGGCCCCCGGTCTTTCCACCTGCCATCTGCGGTGGGGCGCCCCCACCCGGCTGCCTGGTGTCTCCGCTGACAGGTGAGGACAAATACCCCCGCCGGACGCGGGGCTTCGCGCATGGCATCGGGTTTAAAGGGGCTGTCGCCGGGCTTTGGTGGATGGGAGACTGACGGAGAGTCTGAACGTGTGCGTGAGTGTAGCCGGGAAAAAAAAAAGAAAAAAAAAGAAAAAAGGCTACTAACCCGTAGACCCGGGCCTGCGCACACGTGCGTGCGTACGTGTGCGTTCGCAGGACACGGCAGAAACACAGGAGGCGTCCGGACCTGTTTCCAGTTAAAAGCAGAAGCACCCACAACAAAGGTTCTGGCCGGGGGAGTCGTAACGAGGAGAATATCATTTTTCTTTGGCCTCTGTGATCTGCCATTCTTACGTTTCACTTTCAAAGCTCTGCTGCCTGGCAGAAGTCCTCAGCTCCGCATCTCTGATGGAATGAAGGAACGTTGCCCTCCGCCTCTCCACATTTCCCCTTCTCTTCTTCCAAAAAAAAGAAAGAGTGAGAAAGAAAAGAGAAAAAGAAAAAAGACGAAATGCCCCGTCGTACTTGCCATGGCTGATAAAAGAAGCATAGATGTGTTGGAAGCCATATTTCTCTGTCAGCCCGGCTCTGAGGAGATCCTGCAGTAATCCTCCGACAGGCTATTTAAGACTTGTGGCTTCCTGGTAAAAATCTCTCCAGGAATCCCCGTCTCCCTGCCCACGGAGGGGAAAACGGCAGATATTCTTATTCCACATCCCCTGCCAGGAGTTACTGGAGGTGCCCATGAGCAAGGTGGATCTTGTGGAACTGCTCAGAAGTAGACTGTGTGGTTGCATTGAGGCACTTTAACTTTTAAAGAAATCTATGATTGTGAAAGAAAACAATAAATACAGTAAGATTTGCTTGCTTGCATTAGCGTCTTAGACCTCAAGACACCATCGTGTTCAATAACAGTCATGCAAACACTAAAAATTATAGAAAGATATGAGAGATTTTGCCACAGCCCTGTGGTGAAAAGACTTGGGTTAATTGCTCTGGTCAAAAATACAAGAGACCATAATCCTAGAGAAGGATCTTATGGGCACTCTCGCATTCTTGCTGCAACACTACACTGTCCATCTTTAAATGCAGGATTTCGCAATTTCTAACATTTCTTATCCTCCGGATCAATGGTTTGCTGGAAGTCCGCCAGCCGCCACTGAGCGCCCACAATGGCCCCTTTTTTCCCCCCTTCAATAAAATTAAAAAAAAAAAAATATTCAGGAGTCATCAAAACTTTACCACAGTAAAAGCCCAAATCAATGTGCTTGTCAACGGACATTTCATCCTAACTTCAATGGCAATTTTTGTTAAACAAAGAGGAATGTCTTGCACTAATTTGGCTTCAGTGCCTCAGCGAAGACTTAAAATTTAATAGTGAGTGGAAAGCCTTTTAAAGCCGCATTAATAAATATTTCTATATTGCCAGTTGATTATTTGACTATGTGTAAAATGGAAGACGTAAAGACGAATCAATGTGGAGCGTTCAGCTATGCAGTTCCCCTTCGGCAGGCCGTTTTAGCGTCTTTCAGCTCATTGGTTTGATTTACTGTTTCCTAACACGTCCATTGCAACTTTATAAAAGGGATAATATACTTTATGCATTTAAAGATTGTTCCAACTCCCCCAAGTGGTCAAAAAAGAAATCAGTAAATGCACTTTGAAAATTAAGTTGAAAAAGTCGTACGTCAGCGCAGGATTTATCCTGTGAACTCTTGGCACTTACTTCGTTTTATTTGATGGACATTTAAAGCCTGATCTTAAGTATCGAGCCACCTTGTTGCAGTAAAACACACGGCCCTGTAACCACAGTTGTGTGATACATGCATGGGCCACTCTGCATTCTCTTGAATAGTCGCGTTTCTCATGTGTTGACCAGATCTGTGATTTTGACTTGATGCCTGCTGTGTGATGGTCGGGTTGGGGGGAGGTTAATAATCACAGATCATATTTATGGGCGGAAGGAAAGCGGCTTTGATAGAACGCTCCTTGAGGGTTCTCCAAGATGAGATGTACTCATGTCCTTGACCTCTTGGCTCTTCATCTCTATCTCTGTTTACCATGAAAAAAAATATATGGGGAACCTCTGAAGCTCTTAAAATTAAGTTTTAATTTTTCCATCATATGCGTGCTTCCTGTATTTCACATTACTTTCACATTCCGTCGGGATGGGGGGGGGTGTTTTGATGTGGAGTCAAAGGCTTTTGAAAAAGGTTCGGCCATGTGTTGCTGCTGTTGTTGTTATCGTTGTAGCCGCTGAAATCCATCTCGCAAATTTATGCTACGGCGAAGGCAGACAAAAGGGCCGGGGCTGCCTGGGTGCCAGTTGATGTCTGAGTCACGGAACCGGCTCTACAGGGTTCCTCCTCACCGGGAGCCGGTCCAGCCTCCGAGGCTTCGGCGGGGGAAGTACTGAGGCTTTCACGCCGCCCTGGCTACAGATGCAGCTGTCACACGAGTTCCTCATTTCCCTGCTCCGAGAGTTTGAAGCAAGAAATTAGCACCAAACTGTTTCACTGTCCCCAGAGGGGGATGGCTGGAAGTTACACTGTCTTCAAAATCATTAGAGGAACTAATGCAGACAACATGTGACTAATTGTGATCCAATGAGCCAACATGTGATTTTTTTTTTTAACTTTGGCAGCCTCGTTGCAGTTTATTAGGCCTTTTTTCATGGTGGAAATTTTGGCTTGTCTAAGCAGGAAAAGCACAGTTGAAACAAATTAAATTAACAAAGGCACAGATCCTCTAAGTGCCTCTGCCAGCCATGACAGTGAGCTGGCCTGCAAAACACAGGGGCCCTGGAAATCACCTGAATGGGATGCACTCGTAGCAACACCTGTGCCCCCCCCCCATTCTATGTCATGCCAAATGTCTGCTGTGAAAAAAAAATGGTTTCCATGTGTAATGGCTGGTAACTGATAATTACTCTGAAAAAGTATAACCGACAACTGGGCAAAGACACGAGATGCATTTGAAACCTTGGAAAAGCTCGTAACTAAGGTACTAAGGGCTTTGAGCTAAGATTACTTCAGGTACCTACAGTGGATTTAATTTAGTCAGATTTCTAAAGAGCTAGATAGCATTTAATTAGCTTAGCATTACTGGCTTGTCATCATTGTGTCATTTGCAGACTCGTTTGCTAATTAGTTCATTTTGGAAATATTCTTATGAGAATAAGATGAGAGGATCGATTTCAGATCTCATGTCAGTACAGAGATGGAATCATGGATGTGGTCAGAGTAGCTTAGCGTAAAGACTGGAACATGGAAAAAGAGATGGTCCGGCTCTGACCAAAATAAAAAAATACAAACAAAATTTGATATTTGATAGACTGGTCTTTGGTGCAGGTTGCCAGATACAGTTGTTGAGCAGTGGTTTTGGTTGTTTTGGCACCACTGTAGAAACCTGGCAAACTCAATGAGATTTAGAAAAACTAGATGCTTGCAGAGAAAGAGTTCCTCCACGTGACTCCCCATTAAAACCACAATTGATCATTCTTACATTTCTGTTTGTGTACAGACTAAACAAACAAGACATTAGTGAATCAGTGAACTTCAGAAGTGACTACAGGCATATTTTTACGCTTCAGAAAGAGCCAGGCAACTTACACCGTTTTCTCCTGTGTCACTCCTGTTTTATAGACAAGGCTGAACACATCCTGACTCCAGCTCGGAACTTAACGCACATCTATCACTCAGAAAAAGAAGAGTATATCCCAAAATACTGAACCTTTAACAGCCACCCATGAATACTGAAAAAAATGCCCACCTCGAAAAACCTATAAACACTTTACAGAATGTTCTGTCGGGCAAGTGATACTGAAGAAAACCATGTGGTACTATGGACTTCAAAATAATGCTAAATAAATGCATATAACACTGTAATTTGTATGGGATAATGCTGCTATAAAGGCTTACAGCTGAGTTTATGAGTGAGCCTTCTGATGTTAGCCCAGAGCTTTTCTCACATCTTCTCTTTATCCGTTTTTGTATCTCAGCTTGAGGTTTTTATAGCAAAGCTCACAAAAGTGTCAGATGCTGCATCACAGCCAAAAAAATCTCACATCTTGAATTTTTTGCACTGTAGTCTGAAATATTACTCCCGCTTCTCTCTGTTTCTCACTCACCCAGTATTTTAGCGGCCATAACACCCCTGCATCCACACATCTGTAGAGCAGGTTGAGAGCCGGGGCACTGTGCTACATGTGGAACATAAATCTGCCTCAGAAGTCTGCTGCACATGTGTGCGAGACGTATCGGGTTGTCACGGCTGGTGGTAAGAGCGCAGGCAAGGAGGACTCAAGCCCAGTCACACATGCCAGGCTAGTTCCCCCACTCGAGAACAGACTGAGGGACAGGAACAGGAACATCGGCAGGGACGCCAAACTCAGGAACAGGCGGAACGTCGGCTGGGATCCCTGACTAAGGACTGGCCTCGGGAACGAACAGGATGTGGATAGAGAAGGTCGACTTGGAACTAGACAGGACGTTGGCAGCGGCCACTGAATCGGGGTCCAGCACGATGTCTGGCTGGGCGCCTGTTGTGGCACCGGGCAGTGGAAGCTCTAGGCCTGCGGGGAAACTTAGGAGACCAGTGTCCTTAGGTCCCATGCTTCCTTCGAGGGGACTGGCCACTGGATACCTCTTGGAAATAGCAAGGTGGGTGAATACAGAAGGCCTTCAGGGTCAGGATCAGGTTGGAGGCTGGATGGCTGGTGGCTAGCTGACTGGTATGCAGGCTCATGGCTAACAGGTCCAACACTAGCCACCTGGGAAACTGACCGGAGCCTGGCAGATACTGAGGATTCCAGAGTTGTCAGCAGGTGGAAAAAACCCAGTCTAATCATCTGTGGTTTAGCCCAAGGTTCAGCCCACTGGCACTCAAGCAGGTGGCCGGTAAGTCCAGTGCTAGTTTACCTTGAGACAGGCAGGGGGCTAGCCAACTGGGGTGCAGGCTGGAGGCTAGGTGGAACAGGCTGGGGAACAGGCTGGTGTCCAGCCACAAGTGAAGCAGACTTGGAGGCAGGTCTCCTGGGGGCATGTGGCATGGCTGTGCAGGAAGTAAGTGTGATAGACTTGATAGAAACAGGATATTGATCAGCATGGAGGACAAACTTCCAACCATAGAAGGCTACTTCTTGGGATGAATTCAAGGCCTTGTTCCTAAACGTAGCCAGTGACTCTTAGAGGTCTGGCTGTTCACTAAGAAAAGAGACTCCAAAGTCCTCCCAGGTAAATGGCAGGAGGAGTGGGAGCTGGTTTGGTGGGTCCATGTTAGGCAAGATTGTAATGGCTTGGTTGGCAGTGGGAGCACAGGCATGGAAGACCCAATGGCAGGCACACAGGCAGGCTGGTGTAATGATGGGACTTCGAAATGATGGTCGGACGAAAAGGCGAACAGGCCACATACAGGTAGTGCGAACCGGATTCCACCACATGCACAGAACAAAGTGAAACCCACGATCTGGCAGCTGACCCAGGAGACAGGGCTGGTATCAATACCGGAGAGCGGTGGAGGGAAATGAGGAACAGGTGTGTAGGTAAGGTGGGGAAGATCCAGCGACTGGAAATGTAAAGCAGGTGCGCAGGTGAATCGGGAAGCGGGAAGAAGGTCCGGGGACGTCTGGTGGGCGGGGGGAGTATGAGAGGGGGCCAATAAACAAGGCTGATACAGAAATCGTGAGGTGTCAGTATGTGAGAGAAATGGGGAACAGGGATTTTGTTAACGATGATATGATGCAAATTGTAATGTGTGCAATCATTATGCAGATTAGGCTACAAAGTACCAGCAGTAATCAATATGTTGCTGACTCAATTTTATGTTTGTCACAGTTTTTGCCATATACAAAGAATTTTATGCTAAACACAGAGAATTACTGAAAGTTTTAATTACAGTATGTTTATCTCATCAAAATTAATCTTAGTCTAAAGCCTGTGATTACTAAATATATAGAACATAATAAGTCCCCCTGGACACCACAAACCCCTTAAAAACAAACTCCTAAACGCAAACAGTAAACGATTTGCACACATATTCTACACTTGCAACTTTCTAATACTCAAAATTACCATACTTTACCGTACAACTGTAATATCCTGTTAAGACACTCTGTCTTTCAGCATCCTCTCTCTCTCTCTCTCTCTCTCTCTCTCTCTCTCATCTCTCACTCTTTTTGTCTTCCTCATCTCTCTATCTCTTCGACCCCTTGCAGCCCCCCCCCCCCCCACACACACACACACACACACACACACACACATGCTCTACCTCTACTGGATTACAGCACAGAAATATAATCCAGATGACGGCTAACGACAGATCATTGGAGAGCAGGGGAAGCCGGCCAGAAATCATCAGGCCTGATAATCAGTGTGTGTGTGTGTGTGTGTGTGTTTCCACAGTTTGGGTGGATGTTCACGGAGAAGCTCTGACTTGTGCAGCTCTCTCTGGTTCTTGGGCTCATGGTGCAGCTGACAGGTCGAACCTTCGTACCGAGTTAAAATCGTGGACAGTTTCCAGGTTTGTCGCATTCTCCGTTTTTGTTTCTTTCGTTCAGTTGCTTCCTTTTCTCTTGTGGTGCAATCTGACTCTTTTCCGTTGTTTCTCAGTCTTGTCTCTCATCTCTCTTGGACCGTTTCTACTCATTGCACCGTTTCAGGTCTGTTCCATTTCTCGAATATAAAACTCTTTCCCTTGTCGTAGTACCTTTTCCCTTTATCAAGTTTTCGTCTCTGAGATAAAACTACTTATAGTTTTCTTTCTCAATCTAAATGTTTCATATCATGGCTCTTATTTATCCTACTGGTTTTATTGGAACCGGACCGGCGCTGGAGTTTTGAAGCACAATATTCAATGTTTTACACAACCCCAATAACTGTAAGATTTTTTTTATATGGATACCCTTTATTTGGTTTAAAAAATCTGACCTAGATATATAAATTTGTAGTTTAGAAATTAAATCTTCATTGCTCTTACACAAATTATACAAGATTCTGTTATATTATTATGTTGTATGACCTGAAACATTGGAAGGTGATGGCTTTGACGGTCCGAAGTATCCGTGACATTTCTGCACCGCGATTTCCTCTCACTCCAACATATACAGTATGTGGACACCAATACATCTCTGAGATGCTAATACCAGCACAGCCAGTTATTGATTTTGGATATTGATTGCTGATATTGATACTGTGAAGGATTCTTTGAAAGCTGCCTTAAACTTACTTCCTCTGATCAATATGGCGCTGAAAAGACAATATCCTATTGGTTCCTCCTGTTAGCATCTTATTTTGTCCATTTTGACCATGTAAGTGACTATATACATATTTTATTTCAATAAATTTGACTTTAATTCACTTTTAGGAGCAACTAAGATGCTGCTTGTAACAACCATTCCAAATACATCATTGCACAGCCACAACATTAAATAGCAGCACATGGTTAGAACCCTCTTTTCCAATGCGTAGAAATTTTTTTGTGAACTGGATGAAGTTTAAACGACAGTTGTATAACATCAATCGTCAGCAATCCCCCCAATTTAACGCAAAGTTATTCTCCCTCTGTCGACAATCACTTTTTTTTCCTCTCCCGCTTTCATTCGCATCTACAGAACCTTGAAACAGCACTGTATTTCTCTCTTATCTCTTGTCTTCTATCTGCAGTGTGTGTGTGTGTGTGTGTGTGTGTGTGTGTGTGTGTGTGTGTGTGTGTGCGCGTTTGAGAGAGAGAGATGCTGACAGTTTGCTTGTCTCCGTCTCGTGATGACCAGTCTTTCCTGGCGCTGACACACACATGGGGACGGCGGCTTTGAGGTCTGCAGCCCTCAGCAGAAATCAACACAAGCCATCAAATCACATTATACTTGAGGCTGTTTTATCCCAGACGTCCTGGTGAGACCCTGGTGAGTCAGTTTTCTATCCAATGGCGATAAATATTTCGCCAAACACGGAACCCCGGACCCGATTAAGTGGCGCTAAATTCAGGTCTGTGTCACAGCAGCGTCATGTTAATGATATGCATAATGATTTTATGTGAAATTTACAAGGTAAAAAACAGGAAGACTGTAAAGATTGTAAATATATTCGAGGCAAAGTACAAAGAGTAAAAGCAACAAACATAAAAATTCTTCGTAGGTTAGCGCAAAGATAATTATTGGAAAGTCACCACATTAAGTTAAGACTCGTGGCCAATGGAAACTTTTAAGTGAGTTTTGGTTTTCTAATTCTTTGTTTCTTTGTCGTTTTTTTTGGAATTGTCCAACAGCTGAGTGTAAATGCACTAGATGGCGCCATTTTCCCCGGCTCATCCTGACCTAGCACACGGAAAAGGGCGGGAGGAAGGAAACCCACGTTTTTGATCGAGGATGCGAGCCACCGAAATCTGCAAACTGGCAGCGTTTCGGATGAGCCAGAGCACACAGAGTGCCGAAAGCGAAAGCCTAAATTGCCGTCGTAAACATGTTTTCAGAGACGGAAAAGAGGGGGGGGGTTAATAAAGATAGCTAACAATACCACAGCTAGCAAAGCCGGGGAAAGAGCGGTGAGCCAACGGAACGGAGTGTTTTGCTCTAATAAAACCGCTGTGGTCAGTCAGCGGAGGCAAGCGGAGACAGAGGCTCGACTGCTGACAGGGTTTGTTCAACAAAGAATGTCTGACACTTTAGATGTAAAATAACCTCCTTACACAAGATGCACAGTAGGGTTTTTTTTACCTGCCAAATCGAGCTGAAATTAAACCAAAATGGATTTACAAATGAAGAAAATTGGAGAAAATCAGTCACATGAAATAAAAACAGGCACTTAAAAATAAATTGTAAATTAATCTGAACATAAAATGCAGTGTTGGAGTGGTTTAGAGAGAAAAACTAAGTTGAAACTTGGTGGAAATTGTTTTGACTTCGTTGGTTTATGGTTTGTTTGTTTTCATCTTCATTTTAATCTAGATGTCGATGCAGCTAATAGGAACACTTAATCTGGATTAATCTGGAAATGCCGCTGACAACCGAATATTCCTGCCATTTAAAGGCTCTCGGAGAATTCCTGATTCCACTTTGCCATAACAAAGGCATCTGTGATCATGACAAATATAATTTTGAACTTCCTGCTATGAGTGAGCTCCTCCATACCTCTGGCTGTCTATCTATCCACACTGACAGTGTTGACTTGTGTGTTTGATAAAGCACTTTGCAGGCATCTCAAATGCTGAAGAGTTTGCACACACATAAACACACTTTTTGACATTTTTTAGAGAATGTACAGTTACATACAGTGCATTTACACACACACACACACAGACACACACACAGACACACACACACACAAACATACGTATACACACAGTGGGTCCAATGTTGTTATAAAATTCACCAATAAACATCAATAAACTCCAGTGTTCAGAGCAAGAATCAAACATCCTGTCTCTGCATTAAACGGAAAAAAACTATTTAAAATTTCCTGTGTGTGTTTGTGTGTAAATGTACCGTATGCAACTGTACATTCTATAAAAGATGCCAAAAAATGTGTTTATGTGTGTGCAAACTCTTCAGCATGTGATATGCCTGCAAAGAGCTTTATCAAAAACACAATCACAAACACGCACACTGCAATATGCGAGGCTCACATACACACACGAACATAACAACATATACGCAATACGACCTCTGACAAGGTCACTGCACAGGTAGAAATGGAAGGAAAATTTCACAGAGCTGCTAAACTACAGTGAGATGTTAAAACCATGATTCTCATCGAAATTAAAAAACACAGCTGTCCAGATTTTTAAAATCCATTCTGATATAATGAGGTAAGTGATCCCTGTATGCTGTGTAGTAGACATGAACAGGGCACTGACCTTGTTTCTCTGCTGAACAGCGGAGGAGATATGCATGAGGGAGTCTTTTACATTGGCCTCTGCCGTACATGATATAGAAAGGTAAGCATGGCGATGACAGAGATGAGGGGCTTGGAGAGAGAGAGAGAGACAGAGGGACCTGTGGACCCTGTGGGACTGGACCTGGGCTACAGTACAGTTTACAGCAAGACCTTGGTCATGCCTGAGATGGAGAAAACATACACTTCTACTGCATCTGCATCTCTTTCTCACGAACACACACACACACACACACACACACACACACACACACACACAAATATGATTTACTATTCTGGGCCTTTCAGCCTCTACTTACAGGTGGGCAGTACAGAGATGACAGGAAATAAGTAGTAAGAGAGAGTTGGGTATGACCTGCAATCAGGCTGGATCACTGAGTGAGCAAAGCAGGGGGCCTACTCTGGGGCCCCAGACCTCCAGGGGCCCCAGAGTCTCACTGTGTGCCAGTGGGTTCTTGGAAACTTGATTACTTGCAAATTTGTTTGGGAATCTGCCAAACTTCAATACTATAGTATATTATACTATAAATATATTATTCTTTTAGATTATTCTGTGCTCACGTGGTGCATTTTAACCAAAGATGTATTTTTTTCAAATTTCCATCAACTAACACACAGACAACAGACAAAGTTCTGGTTTCAATTGTTTTCACAGACAACCTGGACTAGCTTATATATATATATATATATGAGCAGTTGTTTGTTTCTGGATCTCTGTGTAAGATACAGTTTAAGCTGGTATCAAAAAGTTGCCCTGTTGCCCCTGGACAAGGTTAATCCAACCACGCCTGTTACAAAGGTCCCAAGCTGGAATCAGACCAGTGACAGAGTTTGAGCAACAAAAAACCCACAGTGTTCAGCTGATTGAGGAAACTAACGACCATCTTTTTTTTTTTTTTTGAAAGAATTTTCGTCTTCCGCAGGAACCAATGTGCTCAAGGCCGAGAGCCACGGACAGATCAGGGGAGTCAGGGAGCATTTAGACACAGACTAATGCATCATTGCTTATGGTCTGTTCATGGATTAGTTGACACCCACCCTCCGAAAGAAATAAAAAAAATTTTAAAAAAATGGCACCAGCTTTAACCTCTGATGAAGACATGCACCCCTGGCTCCCTATCACACGCTCTACCCACAACACATAGGATGTTCAATAGTCATCGGGCAGTGGACGGTGCAGGCTCTCCCTCTTCCTTCTCACTGCAGTCTGAATGTGTTTTAAAGCTATAATGAATAGGGATCTGGCCTGTATCCGTCTCTTTCTCTCTCCTTTGCTGCACACGCTGCAGAAGAGCCATGCTCTTCTCTACGGGTCTGGTTTCAATTTCTGGAAAATGAAGAGGTTGTGAGAAGGAGAGAAGGAAAAAAAAAAACCTCTTGCCTTGTAAATCCATTATTGTTCAGGATATATCAGAAATCCAGCTTTAATAGCAGTGTTTGTGTAGGATCTACTCTCAATCCCCCACTACACGGTCCCATTCGCCGACCGAGGCTTAGCTGCGCAAATAAACACGGTAATGGATCCCCGTCGCATACGGTGAAAGAGAGGAGGCAAAGAACGGGGCGCACTGCGGCCCCAATCTTTTCCAGATGGCACCAATAGATCACATTATTTGCATCGGCTGTGTTCGGGTTACCGAGGCAACGCCAGTCGCCAGTCGTTGGTTCGATGTTTTTTTTTTTTTGTTTTTTTGTTTTTTTTTTCATTTCTTTGTCTTGATTACTGTAGAACCCGGGGAAGATGGATCTCCTTTTTGCGGAAGAGTATGCTACTGATGCACAGATGTGGTGTCGCTCCAGACTCACCTCCCCGGGACGATAAAACCTCCCCGTCTCCCACCTCGGCCCATATGGGTCCCCTTATGACATTCAATCCTCGAGCGCTATGCACTGATCAGCGCGCATCGTTTCCATTAGCGCAGCTCGCTCCCCTTCGTTCACCCGTGAACTGCGGCGCAGTCTTTGGAACTCATTACCCCTCGGTTTCTCTCTCTCTCTCTCTCTCTCTCTCTCCCTCTCTTGGTTGCGGTTACGGGTAGTTAGCTTCCTTCATGACCCTTAATTGTTTCTCCTTGTCTTTTCTGCTCAGAGATGAACAGCTGGGTGGATGGGCGGGTTGGCGGCAGCGGCGGCGGTGGTGGTAGTTGGGGGTTTCATGCTGTAAGATCTCTCCGGCAGGCGGAGGCCTCTGCGTGAGAGGAAAAAAACAAACAAACAAAACAAACAAAAACTGGTGCTTGTGAAAAACTGGTGCTTGTGTACCAGTTTTTCGGTTGAGTTCATGCATCCGCTTTGCCTGGCCTTCCTTCCCTGGCCCTTTTTTTTTTTTCATCACAGGAAAACTCTTTGTTTCCAGAGACCATCGGGGAAACACTGGGACACAAAATAAAAGGTCAAACGACATACGACCGTGAGACAGAGAAGTTTTCGTCGGTGGTGGCGGAGAGGGGACACCCTGGAGGACCACTGGCGGCCAGAGGTATCCCTCGCTTTCCTTATTGAAAAGGTTAGTCAGCTGCATCTGGACGCAGCGTCTCTGAGAAGCCCTGAAAACAGCCTGTCCGGCCCTCGTGAGGGCAGGTTTGTAGGCGTTGCGCTGTTCGCCTTCCATCTGAAATCACTGACTTCTTCTTCTTCTTCTTCTTCTTCTTTCTTGCTGCATCTCAGGCATCTTTTCCATCTTCAGAAGGGAGGGAGAAACAGTGGAGAATGGGGGGCGGGTTGGGGGATGGGGTAGGGGGGGCACAGAGAGGTTGCAGGATGTTGAAACCTGGTGGTTTTCCAGAAAGTCTGTGTTTTCCAAGTACAGTTTGTTGCTGTGGGGCTGCCAGGTACACTGTGTGTGTGTGTTTGTGTGTATGTGTGTGTGTGTGTGTGTGTGTGTGTGCGTGCGTGTGTTTGTGTGTGTGAGTGCGCGTGCATGTGTGTGTGTGCATGTGCATGTGTCTATGGGCTTAAGAATTTTAAATGGAGCAGGATTTGACTGATAGGGGTTTGTGAAGGCCATCATTCCAATGCATTTCGACCTATCTGCCAATTGCCAAAGTTCTCAATATAATAAAATTTGATTACTCTAAAAAAATGCATTTAAAAATAAAATATAAACCCTTTGGTGCCTCCCCAGAATTGTCATCTAAAACGGGAGCATGTCCTGTATAATCCTGAGGGATTTATTTATACCAGTGTGGCCCAACAAACGTAGGAGATCACTCTGTAGCCCACCCTGAGTAAATGAGCCAGAGACCTGAAGAAAGAAATGACATCAAACATCGTATCCAGAGGGTGTAGAGGAGTTTATTGGACACTGTATGTTACAGCCTTAAAATATTCACTTAATTCTTGATGAATCTTATCACCTGACATTGCAGCTTCCCTCAGCTCTACAGAAATTTACAGAACAGTTAGTCTCAGCTCGTTGTTTTTTTTTTGTCTGGCCCAAAACTTTACTGTACTTTGGTTCACTATCACTGCTCATGTCATTTTCAGACGCCGTTTTCCAGCGTAAAGACTCCAGAAACTCAGTGTACGCTACCAGGCACCAAACAGCAGACAGACATTTAGAAACCAGGGAACATGGTGGATCATTTAGCAGCTGAGGAGCCAGATATTTCCCTCAGGAATTGGTGGAGAGTAAATACAGAGTTACAGAGTCGGACCTTGCCACATGGGTCGGAAACATGACCCCAGATAAATGCTGATGCGGCCCCATAACTGCTGGACGTGTGAATAGGCGATAAGTTCACCAAATCAGCCTTAAAGGCGATAAGCGGTTTGTTTCAACAGCCCCATAGTGGTGAAATCGCAGGTTTGACATATAAGATAAGGAAATGACTTTTCTGGTTTAAGTTTATTAAAATATTGACAAAACGACATTCAGTATTCAATAAAAGTCTAATAGAGGGACATGAGGACAATTGGGATTAGTTGGAATGAACTTTATCAATCCCCGAAGAGGAAATGGGTCGGGTGAAAATTTGTCTTCATCCCTCAAATATAGAGCTCCTGTGGGCTCAGCGCGGTCTCACCACGTTGCCTATTGACAGATTTACGGAACGAACATGTGTTTGCAGTTTGCAGATATACAAATTTACAGTCCGGTAAGCGAGTGAATGCGCATCGCTGGGTGATCCTGCAGCTGGAGCGCGCCAACCCCTTGTCAAGAGGGGGAAAAAAAAAACATAAAAAACAAACAAACCCCATACTGATGAGCCAGTGATGAACTCCCTGGTCAGTGGATCCGTCCAAGCTCGACCGCACAAGCGTCGCTCTCCGGGCCCTGGCCTGGAAAAATGCACTCCGACTGCGTGTGTTCGATCCCTGGCTCGGCCCCACGCCGCCATATTTCTCTCACTCCACACTTTGGTGTATTTGCGGCGATAAAAACTAATAAAACCTCGCAGAGAAGTGGCTGCCTGACACCCCCCCCCCAAAAAAAAAGTCAATTAAAACAAAAGAATGAGCAAGTTACTGCACATTATTCACCGCTGGGTCTCCCTGACAGGAATAAATCACCGACCGTAACGACAGATGATTCAGGCAAACACCGTATATGAAGTGCCAGTGAGCGGTTGTTCGAACAGCTGTAGGCTGAGGAAGAGGAGAGGGAGGAAGCTGGAAATGCAATCAGAATTGATGTGGGTGGGTGGGAGGCCGGCGGGTTTGGACTCTGAGCGGGGGCCGTCGGTCGGCCCCCGAATGGTTGCGGGTGTGAATCCCTTGCTGCCGGAGGCAGCTGAATAAACTCAGCAGAGGTCGTTCATGTGTGTGTTTGTGTGTTTGTGTACGTTGAGGCTGAAAAGAGGTAGCAGAGTAACTCATTAACCTTCTTTGAGAGTCTGACATATGTCTGTCTGTCTATTTAGATAAAATCTTTAAATCTACATTTGATGTTGCTGATTCTGTAAGACACAGGTGTCTTACGTTATATATCAGTATATTACTATAAATGCATAAATATTTATTAGTAAAACAACAAATTGAATGAGAACTTATATGGGTGAAAAGGTTCAAATGATTATTTTATAGTGCTTAAATCAAATATGAAGTAAATTTTTTTAATTCTATATATAGTGTTTTGTTACAAATTTGATAAGAAATGTATTAAAATATTGTAATATAATCTTATATGCTATCAATACATAATTAATTACAAATACAATTTTAATGCCGGAAGAAATCAAATTAAAGGAAATACAATTGTGAATTTTAAAATGTATGTCATTTTTAAAATGATATATATTATATATATATATAATGATATATATTGTGTATTTTTAGGCAACAAAAACTCTCCTTTTTCTTCGTCCTTGTGACAAAATTGTATCAGGAAATACGCATTGTGTTAAACTCCTAAAACTGAACCAGTCAGTGTTGCCAAACTGTCAAATATAACTTTATAATTTGATGCCTGAGCAGCACAAAGGGGGGGGGGCAAGAAGCAACAATGGAAACACTGAAAAACATGATACTCGTTGGGAATTTCGGTAGGAATCCTTAATCTCGCAAAAAAACAGAAAATGATAAATGAATATCGAAATGTGCCCTGGCACAAGGTGGAGCCCCGACAAGTTACAAGTATAAAAATGGCTATAGTTTGTTTTAATAAGGCCTTTTTACAGGCCATGAAAACGTGTGTCGAATACATGGAGGATCTCTGCTATCACAATAAAAATATGTAGGGAATTCTTCGCTTACAGTTCGTCGTCCAGCAGCATTTTCATGGGCTGCTCCCTACTGGAAAAGATGGCGACGTGGGAGAACTTAGCACTATGTTGCACACTCGGGCCTTTGCTTTTTAAAAACATGAGGAAACCTCATTGTATATATGAGCAGTTGTTGTCATCCTGCAAACATCTGTCATTCAACCACTGGTTTTTAGTTTTCGTCCTGGCATAGCTGCCACGCAATGCTCTTTTTGGGGGGGGTTAGCCCGACACCGGCTCGGAGCCGAGCGCGAAGGACCATGGTCGCAATGCCTCTTGAGAGAGAGAGAGAGAGAGAAAGAGAGAGAGAGAGGGAGAGTAACACACACACATACAAACGAGAGGAAGTTCCTGTCGGAGTGACCTGTAATTTCAGGGACGAGGAGCATCTCCGTGTCCCAGCATCTCGTCCTGATCACCCATCTGTTCTCGAACATGTCTGCCGGTAAGCGTTTGCGTCTTCTCTCCGGGCAACGGCGAGCCAGTGCTCAGGTCTTTCTTATTTTTTTCATGTCTGGGGATGTTGTTTCCAGATGGAACTGTGAGGAAAATGCCGCAGCGCTGGACTCAAAAAATAACTTCATATTTTATCATCTTTGATAGCTCGTTGGCCCCGTCCGATCAGACAGCAATTTCAATGTGTTTTTCCTGCCAATACTGTGTATTTCAAAAGAAAAGACTTTTTCTTTTTTTAACTACATAAATTCTACATAACAGAAGTTTTTTTTTTTTTTGATGAGATACACTGTGATTGTACTTTGAAAGGCTCTGGACATACACGGTGTAGTAAATCAGGGTTTTTTGTTGATGTCTGAATGGAGAATAGAACTGTCAGTCATCTGTTGATCTGGCTCCTTGAAGTTATACACAATGTCTCAAGCCAGTGCCTCGTTAAGCCTGTTTAAATAGAAAAAAAAATCTTATGATGGAGTTTTGGAGCTAATATTTACTTTGAATATGCAATTTTTCAACACTTTTCCAAAGAAATGAGCCCAGAAACTATGACCACAGTTAGTGCAGAACTAACATGTGGTGTTCTGTGGTTTTAAGCCGGTTCATTTTCCATTGATCCAAGACAACAAAAGCTTCAAAAATGGCAAAATGTTACGGTTTCTCTTTCGAATATACAGGTTGAAGTTGCACTTCCTCTCCAGCTCATGTCACGTTGCACCTCACCACTACATTTTATTCTTTTTATTTTGTTTTTGCAGTGTGTACACAGCTCCCACTCAGCCCTTCCTCCATGTGTGCTGGGCTCAGCGTTCGCTGAACCTGATCCCGACTGTGGCTCTTCATGCTTGTTAGTGTGGGGTTTTTATTTTTTTCTTTCATTGCTCCGGCATGACCGGACCAACTATCCATCTGGGTCAGACCCCCCCCCCCCCCCGGCCTGGGCTGCAGCTGCGGAGGCGCACACACACACACACACACACACACACACACACACACACACAAACACGCTACATGTAATGTGGACACACATCTACTGTTTGTACCGTGGAAACACATAGAATAGAACAATGAAAATAAGAATATGTCATCATCAACAGTTTTTCAGACCAATTTTTTCTTTCTTCTCATTTTTATGAATCATATTTTCTGAGAAGTTACTTAACTTCTTATGATTTGAACTCAAGTCCTACCGTGAAAAAGAAAAACCAACGATAATGAAAAATACTTGAGCGGTCAGTTGTTTTCCCACACATGCAGATAGCATCGCTCAGGTCCCACTTTCAACCTTGAGTCAATATTAATTTAAAAACCCTGCAGATCTTTAGGTGACTCAAGAAAAAAAAAAAGGTTTGAGGGTTTGCCAGAGAAACGTGGGTCAAGCTCGGGGATGCTGGATCCTAAAAATTCCCGTAAAACAACTCGATAGCATCTTTCATCAGTAACACCCCCCCGACTGTTAAACAGCCCCATCTTTCAAACTCCTTACATCCAGATTGCAAAACAGGCTTTAGGTAAGAAATGATATAGTATCCAAAGCCAAACCGAGATACGTGACGGTTGTGAAAATGGCCCAGAGCCACAGACGACATTATACTACAGCCCGAGTTTTACTCTCCATGATAAGCTAGCTAACGTTGACGTGTTCCTTTAACTTTTAACTCCACTTTCTGCCTCTATCTCTGCCCTGTCTTCAGTTCGCAAAACGATTTATTTGTATTTCTAATATATATTTCCTGAACTATAGTTTAACATCATGCCCCAGTTTTATAACTGTATTCTGTGGCATTTAATTATATCTGATTTGGTTTCAGGTTTGGTTTTCCTGACCCGGATCCCAGCTCTGAAAAAACAAAACAAAACAAAACCAAACAAAAAACTATGTAATTGTTCTCCAGGTCCCGCAGGAATCTCACAGGACGCCTGGGACACCGCATCAGATGCCGGGCCTCCGGTGCACACACTCAGATCCTCCACACACACTCACAGAGGAACGAAGACACACTCTGCTGCCTCTGCTGCAGCTTTTATTTTTTAAATTTTTTTTTTCCTGCTTTCCACGGTGACCGCGCGGGCGAGTGTGGGCCCGAAATGCAAATGAAAATGAGCGGTTTCGGTTGGGGAGACGGCCGGCGGTTCCAGCTGCATGACTTCAGTAAAATAATCCACCGTCTCGCACACACACCCACCCATACACACACACACACACACACCCGAAGGTCTGATGTGCTGACAGCGGTGATGAGGCCTGGGGACAGATATTACACATCTATTACACATGTGAGCAGATACACATGTGCCGAAGAACACATGCACACACGCACACACACACACACACACACACACACACACACACACACACACACACACACACACACACACACTTACATGTGTGCTATCATCGTGCCTGTCTCTTCCCTACATATGCACACACACACACACACACACAGGAAAAGAGAGGAAGAGTAGATACTTTACAGACAGAGATGACTGAGGTTTTGGGGTTAAATGGAAAATGGTTTTCCTGTGCATATAGCCGGGGTAAAAGTATCTGATTAGAGGACTTCCAACCAAACAGGGGAAAAAAAAAAACACATGAAAAGAATGGATCTGGTAGCAGAATATGGAAATATCTCCAATGGTGTTTTGGTTGTTTTAATCTAAAGTTACAGTATGCTCTCAAATATTAGCATTTATTCCTAATTCCTCTGTTTTTATAGGCACATTTCAGTGAGAAATGGTTCCTATTTTCTGTCTCGTTCCCATATTAGTTGCCATTACTGCTCAACTCTCCCTGCTAAGCTGTTTTCGTTGGACAAAAATTCGGGATGAAGCACATTTCCACAGCATTAATTCTCATCAGCACAACCGGGGTTCATGAAATATTCACCACTCCGCTGCTCCCAGTTTCTCTGGCTGACATAAACACTGTTTGCACCCAGTAATCAACTGCAGTCCACTCTACTTTACTGATTTTTACCGCTTATTGTCACGCTCTCATCGATTTTAAAAATCACATGCTTCCTGTGCGGGTTTTTTTTTTTTTTTTTCATATTAAAAGTCTCTCCAATTGCTCAACAGGTATGTCCAATCCTCTCTCGGGAAGGCTTTTAATGTGAAAGATTATTTTCTTCCACAAAATGTCACAGTAGCTTCGCTGCAATTAAATTGAAACAGCAGTTAGAAGCAAAAAAAAAAAAAGAAGAATTATGTAATGTGTCAGCGATGAGTACTGGCTCTTTTCATTTGGGCCCCTTGAAAACACACAGGCGTGTACCGCGTCGGGTGATGTATTGTCTTCCCGTGATCAGCGCTGTGGACGTAGTTTTGCTCTGCAGCCCGGTTTCAGATGATTTTGAAACCATTTTGCCTGTTTTTCATGTTTCTTTTCTTTCTTTTTCTTTCTTTTTTTTGGACAACGGTGAAGTTCTGTGACAGGGAGCCATGCAGACAAATTCATTGTTGGTTTTCTAATGTCTTCGGGGAAAAACACGAAATAGTGCCAGACTGACTACATTAATCATATCACTGCTGATTTCATAAGCCCCGGTTCACCATGTTACACAGATGTGGGCACAGTCTCAAAACATACTGTACATAGAAGACAGCTGTAACTAAATGAAGAAAAAATTAAATAGAAAAAGGAAAGAAAAAGAAATATATAAGTTTCTTACATGCAAACTCTTGAATAAACATGCTCTTACATTTAACTATACACTCTCATTTACCTCTGTTATTTCAGTTTACCTGTCACAGCCACAATTTATTTCAAACCAGTGTCAAATGTTATAAACTTTACTTTTGATATGATCCAAAATGAAAATATTAACTTTAATATTAACTCCATTTATATAGCACTTTTATAAGCAACAAAAAACAACAGAATAAGGTAAAAATGCAAAATGAATGATATTACAAGAAGAATTAAAAGTGTGACGGAGATTATAACAGTAAAACAATGATGGTCATGGGGAAAAAAAAATGATCAATATAAGAGAGCTATAGTTATAATTTCAGATAAAGCCATGTGATCTATAACATAAACTTCATCCTGATCATCCTCATCCCCTCTGATACAGGGAGGTTCTTTTGGTTTGACTCCCAGTGAAGTCATAGCAGATACGGACACGAGGGGCCTGTTTTTTTCTCTGCTCAAAAGAAAAAGAAAAAACCCTCTCGGCTCCCCAGGCTGTGGATGTGGGTGTTGGCACCACGTGTTTTTCGGGTTTTGTTTTGTTTTGTTTTTTTTCTGTGGGAAAAGATAGAGTGGGGCCTGTCCCATACTCATCCATCCATACATCCATCTGTCTGTCCGTCCTGCTACCTCCCTGCAAGATGCTACCAATTTAAAAAAGTCATGTGTCGAAAAATATGAAAACGAAAAGAAAAGAACATTGGAGGCATCGGAACCATGTTTGCACCTCTTCTCCTGGGTGGAAGCCTCTCGATGTGTTCGTCCGAGGCTGCAGCTTCCTCAGACAGGGCTCAGAGTGTTTTGCATTCGCATGCAGAGCAAATACCACCCCCCCCCCCACGCCCTGCTGATAAATGAAGGTAAATTAGGTGTTTTAATGTTGTGGGCTTTTTTTTTTTTGTGGCTGCTTAGAACACACACACACACACAGACACACACACACACACAAACACACACACACACACACACACACAAACACAAACACACACACAAACACACGTATTTTGCATGTTTATTCAGTTTTCTAGCTCTCAATCAGTCAGCAAGTTCAAGGGGAAACAGCAAACACACACACACACAAACACACACACACACACACACACATGCACACACACTAGCATATATATACATGAGCTAACAGGGTAACAAGCTTACATTCCGAGATCAGGATTTTCTTTGGCCCACATCACCGGTCTTTAATGATTAAATCATTTATTGGTTCAGGGTATTTTGTTGCTCTGTGTTAGCACATATCTGAGGTCGTGGGAGACCTGCCGGCATCGGGAAGACGTACATGTGCAGGCCAGTGTATATACAGCAAAGGTACACACTGTATGTATTCACATGTTTGTGTGTGTATGTGTGTGTCTTTCCAGACAAAGACGAGAAGGTGTTATTTGCACTGCACACCTGTCAAGTTTGAAACAGGACCGTGTTTTGTACAGTAAGTGTTTCCTCTCTCCTTTACTGTTGGTTTGCTACCTGAGTTATGCATCCCAGCACAGAAATTATGGAGTGTAGGGTTATGGCGGAGGTAGATTTACCAGTTTAACATGTTGTTAATTTGTGTGTTTGTAATTTCAGGCAGGAGCAGAGAAAAGTCTGCTAATTTTTTTTAGGTGGTTTTGTGAGCTGAAACGACAACTGCTGCTGGCGGATTTCTCCAGCTGTGGCTCGGCACTTTGTGTCAGTGGCATCGGTCGGTCGGTGTAATTTTCTGGCTTTTCTTTTTTTTTTTAACTTTCTTAACTTTAAAAATGGGGAGCCCACAAAATGCTCTTAAGGATGCATTTTGATGGCCATGTACATTATATCATACCAACTCGGCATTGAAAATAACAAAATAGATGCAAAAAATAAAAAAGACTGGAAGTAAAAGCTGAAAGATCTCAGTTAAAAAGTCAACATCCTCATTAGCTTATAAAAAATATAGAAAACATGGAAATGAAATAACAGCAATGCTCCCTAATTGTAGGGTAACAAATGAGCTTTGTATCAAAATACAGTATAATAAGGGAATATATCTTATCTCTGACATAACCTCAGATGCATAGAAATAGAAGAATTAGAAGAATATACTTATAAAAACAACAAAAATACTTTATCATGTTTATTTAGAAATCTCTTGCTACCTCTGATATTGATTATATCATTATATTTGATTCAATAAACTAACCAACAGGCGTTTATTAGAGTGTTGTGTGGTGCATGTGTGTGTTTGCTGTAAAAGTCCACTAGTAGAAAAAAATACTTTCCATGTCTAAATATAATCCCCAGTTCAAATCAGAGAAATGTACTGAAATCAGATTTTTAAAAATGGACTCAAGAAACAGCTTGATCAAAAAAAAAAGGGGACCAAAATGTTTGATCAAAACATAATTTCTTCACACGACTGCTTGAAAGTTTGCGTCACATTTAAATCAACACTCTTTATTTTTCTTTACTTCACATAGATAAAAGAAGTAAAAGACGAGACGAAATCCTGGCGGCATCTCTCACACTAGGATCAGTGCGAGTTGAGTTTGTCTGCATGCATCCAAAGAGACAGTCATTATGCCCGGCCGGCCCGGCGCTGATGGATTGTCGGGGCCTGGCTCCGATTACATGCTACACTGGCATCCACTCATCCCCCCGCGCCTTTTGTTATTTTGGAAACGGGCAATAAACACTCGTGCAGTGGATATGCATGCGCTCGCACACAAAAAAAACCCCACACAAACTCACAATACACATACACACGCACACACATACACACGCACACACACACACACACACACTCTCACTCCCGCTCTTTAGTCTTCATCAGCTTTGTCACTTCACTGTGGCCCCGGGGCCCAGTCAGAGGCCTCAGGCTGACCCCCCCCCCCCCCCCCCGGAACACGCCTGCTTTCCAGAAAAGCTACACAACGCTCTCAGCCACAATTTCTCCATCGTGCTAAATGGTTAATAACGGCTTTGAAGTACACTCTAATGACATGGGATGTGTGTGCGTGTGTGTGCATGTGTGTGCGTGTGTGTGTGTGTGTGTGTGTGTGTGTGTATGTCAGTGTGTATGTAGGCTACGCTCTATCTGGAGAAACACTCACATTATGGTTTCAGACCGAGCTGATGCTTTCGTAGTGACCTTGATTTGTGTTACTCGTGTGGCTATGATTTTTTTTTTAAAGCCTTTATGAAAGTAATGGCCTGAGACACAAAATGATGAGGGGACTCATTTGTTTACATCAGAGATGAATCAAACACGCACACACACACACACACACACACACACACACACACACACACACACACACACACACACACACACACACACACACACACATACACACACACTGGTTAGTCTCTTTTCATTTAACTGAAATCATTTATCCTGGACCCAAGAAACAAACTGATGACAAACATCACAGAATCTACTTAACTGCTTCTTGTTCCACCAGCCTCTTGCATCACACTACAAAAGTTGCAGCTAGTTTCTTTGACTGAATGAAAATCTGCAGTAAGAACGGTTGAGAGTAAACACATCCGGGATGCTGAGACACGACTGGACACTGAAGTCAATGGTTAGAGCGATTTTTTATGAGTTAACACACAGGCCAGTTACACAGTGATTCAGCAGTTATCCATACACTTTTAAATAAATTCTACCACAATCAGTTAATATACAGTGTCGCTTTGTTTATCTAGATAATGACAGATATTGTTAACCATGTAGGTTGGGTTTGGTTTTTTTTTACCCACAGGTTTTGAGATTTTTTTTGGCTCCACCCTGATACAGCGGAGGTGAACGGAGTTTTGTTTGTGACAATGGGAATTTCTTTCCTTTAAAAATAAAAATCAGCAGCAGCGAGTCCCCGTTACCTTGAATAATCTGAATCATGGGGATTGTCTCTGAGGCTCCGAGTGGTTCTAATGGAAAACGTGCTCTGTGCGTTATTTGCCACAACTGGAAGGTTGTTTCTGAAACAACACACTGCTGTGTTTAATGCTTTAAAATCTGCAAATCATTCCAGCTTCCTCTGACTTGATGGTCAAATAAACCTTCTCAGATTAATAGTAACTGACTGTTATCAGCAGGTTCATAGGAACAAAAAAAACGAGGATCATATGGGAATATGGTAAATGCCGGTAGAGTTACATTTAGAGTTTAATTCTAGGCTACTCACATTAGTTACTAATGTTACACAAATGTGTGTGCCTACATTACAATTCAAGACAGATTTACAAGACATAGCTTATAATAATTAAAATTATAGTAATGATAATAATAATAGTAATAATAACAATAATAATAATTTTCATACTGAAGCTGAGGGAGTGTCCTTTTGACCTTTTGTAATTCTAAGTCTCACCCTATCAACCCCCCCCTGAACAATCTGATCTTGTCAACGCTACGACAGGCAATGAGACAAGGTGCTGAAACTGACCTGCTCCCTGAGGGACCCCACAACCCCCACTGTATTTCACAGTTTCAGACACACACACACACACACACACACACACACACACACACACACACACACACACACACACACACACACACACACACCATCTATACTTTTCTGCTTGACCAGAACAGACACATTATCTGTATCTGATTGACAGCACAAAGATGGAGGTGAGGACCAATGAATAGAATAAATGAGGGAAATTTTTGTGGACTCAAGACAATTTGCACACCAAGCAAACTTATTCCATCAAGTTCAGTTATATTTTATTGAAAATTCCTTGCCCCCCCCACTTTATTTTTGACCATTTCTGTTTCAATGTCATTCATAGTTAGTATTTGTGATCATGTGAATAGTAAATTTATTTCCTTTATCATTACCTTTTTATCCTTCTCAAAATTCACATGAGTTTTTCCACTGGGAGACTGCAGCATGAAACAGCTACCACGACAAACGTGTCCGTGCCTGCGGCTGCAAGTCACTTTAAAAACTAGCAGAGAAACTCATGCTTTAGTACAAAGTTTAGCCTCGACAGTGAGAAATAATGGCAAAAAGAAAATCACGTAGGATTCACAATGTATGAAAGCTCCTCCCTGGTAAACATGAATAGACCATCAGGGGCCACGGAGTGACAAATAAAACCACTGACGACACTTGTGCTCTGAGTCTAAACATCCTTGTGCTCAATATGGAATCAACACCCTGTCAGAAAAATTGTATTAGTTTATTTGTTCACAAGCGCTGAGTTTATTTAGTTCATTGATGAAGGGATAGAGAACAGGATTCATCACGTCCAAGCATCGACTAAGAAGTTACACAAACAGTAGACTCATAACTGAACTTCTCCTATTGAAGATACTGACACCTGATATTGTTTGGCATTTTTGCTTGTTTAATGACTTAAATAAACAAAAAATGTTAATTAATTAATTCATTGATGGACTTGTCAGTTGATTTAACATTGAGACTTGAATGAAACTTCACTCACAGTAAATGCAAATGTAGGCCTTAATGTTGATACATATTGGGATAAGTTGCATACAAAGTCAATTGAGAATTAGATAAAATAATAAAGTGGGAATCCTGTGAATTATATAACTGACTCTTCAATGTAGCTCATCACACTGGTGAAGGAGGCAGTCCTGCAGAATAACTCACAGTGTGGCCGTAAAACCAAAACCAACCAGATATATCAAATTGATATCAGCCTCAGCAGAAACAGAATAGTAGAATCTACACAAATCTCTTCTATTTCATGGTATAAATTCTTATATCACCCAAACCCTAAGTGCAAGCATATATACAGATGCATTCTGCTGCACGTGCATGGTCACACAGATTAGTAATGAAATCCAGACCCTCCTTGGGGAAGCAAACATCGCTTTACACAAAAATACTTTGTCCCGAGTGTTTATTGTGATTGCCGAGGCTTCCTGCTCTGAGAGCAGTGGGCTGGCGGAGCAGCAACGGCAAATGGCTGTGTGCGGTCGGACCCGACGATTCCATCACTGACTCATTCTCCAGGCTGCGCAGTATCTGGCCTTTTTTAAAAAATGTATTATTATTTTTTTTCATCCCTTCAGCCAAATTCTCTCCGTCCAGCTGTCGACTAATCTGTCTGTACATCTAAACGTGTTGCTCTCTTTGTCCATCTGCACTGCAGCCCATTTGATTTATCCATCATTTGTCTGTCCATCCATCCATCCGTCAATCCATCCATCCGTCCATCCATCTATCTGTCCATCCACTTGGGTGGCGGATGTCCTGTGGGCTACTAATGCCCACAATGTCAGAGGCGAGATCCTGTCTTTCATCGTCAGGATCCAAGGTCTACAAAGCACTCACACACACACACACACACACACACACACACACACACACACACACACACACACACACACACACACACACACACACACACACGGCCCCTCACTCAGCAGCCCCTGCCCCCCCACACTGCCTTGCTTGGGTGTATTATGACAGGTGGAGTGTCAGCCTCTGCCAGCAGGACTTTCCTCTCAGCATCACCCCTCTGCTGCTGCAGCGAGTCTGTGTGTGTGTGTGTGTGTGTGTGTGTGTGTGTGTGTGTTTGCATGTGTGTGTTGTTTATAAGTTAGACTGATTCTGTGTGTATATATTTACATAATCTGCATGGATGTATAATGTATCCTGTCATGCAAAGCATCTGCATACATGTAAACCTACACATTTTAAATGTAAGCATACATGTGCTGTATTGGAGGACTAGGACACACATGAGGTGTGAGCAGATGATGGAGAAAGAAGAGGGGACAAGAATGGGGAAGGTGAGGAAGAGGAGAACGACGACAAGACAGGAAGATGATGCACACAACAAAGAAGCAGGAGGAGGTGAAAGAGTAGGAGAAGGCAGCGGGAGAGGAAGAAGAGAAAGTTGAAGGAGTTGAGAAAACGTGTGAAGCTGGGACGGAGCTGGGACGGGGGAGCGGCGGGAGGCGCAGAGAAGCCTGATGAGGATGAAAAATGAATCGGCTCGATGGTGAGGGAAGGGAGAGGCTTCGTGATGAAAGCAGAAAGTCGTCACTCATCGACCCGGACGGCCTCTGACTCCTCCCTGGGGATCAGACTGCTGAGTCTCTGTTTCTTCTTCTCGGCCTTTGGCTGAGTGATGGACACTTTCCAACACTTTAATTTCCAGTGAGTGGAAGAGGACTGAAAAAAAAACAACTCACCACATTACATTCTATTAACACTCATAATCAGTCCTGTACATAAGAGTTACAATGCACTGCTCTCATTATCACTAGGATGCTGTGGATCCACCCTCCTGTCAACCTCTTGATTCCAAGGTTCAAGGTTGAGATTTTTCCGAAAACTGCTTTGCTGCTGTAGTACAACACTGATTCACTGTGTTCAGTAGCTCTGTATCCTCTGCCACACAATGACAATATTTGTGTTTATTTAATAGTATTTAGATATTGAAATAGCCAATATAAGTAAGATTTGAACATTTCTGATAATGCTGCCCCTGAAAATGATATTGAGAAAGATGCTGCGGATCCATGAGCTGAGATTAATTGAACTAATTTTCACTATCTTTACGCCATTAGAATAATAAAACAATTTAAAAAAATGATTCTGTGAAGACACATGTTTAACACATGGTGGATTTACCTGTATTTATTGATATTTTAGATTATGTTAATGCCCATTTTTAGATTTTTTTCAGAAAATGAATTTCCCTCTTTGCTTTTTAAAAAGCAGTTTTTATTCTATTTTTTTTTCAAGATATATTATCATATTGATTCTGCTAATTTCAGGACATCTGTGACATATTTTCTAGGGATGTTACATCCATTTATATTCCTTAACATGATGAAAAAGACAAATTTCTTTAACATAGCTTTAAAAATATTTTTCCTATGAATGGCAAAATGACATGTTAGTGAAAATATCTCTAAAACTTTTTTGGATATGGCAATACATTAGACTATGTTAACGAACAATGAGTTTTACTATGCCCCTACCAGCTACATCCTTTGTTTCTGGGGGGCAGGTCCTCAATCTAAACAAACTGGACAACCTCCTCAGGGCAACGGAACTCCAGGAACCCAACAAAGTTACGGTGTTTCCAACTGGATTAAGCTAATTATAATAAAAGGTTGGAGAATATGCACCAGTAAAGCCTGGTATCAAACGACATGATTATGTAATCATCAGGCCCCCTTGCTGCGTCAGATTCCAGTCTGAGACTTTGATTATTCTGGTTTTGTACTTACACACTGCATGTTCCTAAAAGACTATGTGTTTAATCAAATTACCACACAACAAACCTGGGACCCAGCAGCTCATTTTTGCCCCTGGGCCCCCGAGTAGGTTCGAGCTGCCATGGCCTTACACCGCCATGTAGTACATGCTTTAATGTTTTATTACGAGTGAGTTAGAGAGAGTTAGATAACTCTGCCATGCAGACATCAAAGAGCTCAAGTGCTACATGATGTAACACCCAGATAATTAATCATCAGACCCAAAGAAACAAAAAGCAGAATTTTTTCTCCTTTTCTCTCAGAGGAACAAAGGGATGAGGAGGCAGAGAAAGAAGAGAGAGGATTAGGCACAAGAGGACCAACCTCTACTGGGTGGCCAGGAAACAGGAGCTGATGGCTTACACACACACACACACACACACACACACACACACACACACACACACAGGGCAAGCACACGAAACCCATTTCCCACCAGCCACCCTTTGCTCCACCGGCCTCCAATCGCCCAGGCAGGCGTGAGAGAACATACCGGCTCAGGTCTCTGAGTACTACACCACTCTGAGTACGCACCAAAAGAGCTCACCCTCAGCGCCTCGGGAAACAATAATGAATATGGAATGATGGTCTGTGTTTTGTGCTGCAAATGCAACCAGATGCAAAAGGTGGAGGGAGGAAAAAAAAAGAAAAAAGAAAAAAAAATCAGGAGCAGATGTTTGAGAAACAAGAGGGTCTCAAGGACTGTGAGCGGCCGGCGTGCCCTGCAAACATGGTGTAACCCTACCCGGTGTGTAGAATAATCACTTATAGTATCTATATCGCCAAGTTGTAATGAGGGGAGGTATGGAGCAGAGCAGTTCTGCAGCTGCTCCCTGGGAAAGCTCAGTTGCTGGGGGGGGCAGACACAACACCACCCAATTAACACGGGGACCTCTGACAATGAGGAAACCGCACATGTCTGACACATTCCTGCAGCCCACCATACATGTGGCGGCGGGAGAGTGTGTGCGATCGCATATCTTTCCCCCTTCCATGGGCTCAGACATGCATGCATACAGAACCGGTACAGGCAGCTGGTGCACAGTTCAGGAGGTGGACTGGAGGGATCCCATGTTATTTCTTTGTTTTTTTTTCAGGTTTTGAAAGACCCGGTGGTTTCCGAAAAGGATGAATTCAAGCAACTGTCTGCGAGAGCCTTGTTTTTATTCTCTCTGTCCCGTCTCCGTTTTACTGGTGCTAAGAGGTAACGACTGCGGCATTTCTACATTGAGAAGATTTATAGGGAAAAAAAGGGCACCAGACGAGTGAGGAAAAGCAAATCAGTCAGAATTCAAGACCGATTATTACTGTTTAATCAATCAGTGATCTAAGTATCCAATGTAATCCCACACCAGACTGGAAATCTGTAACTTTCTGCATGTTTACAACCCCTTCAGCCATGGTTACCTTTTATTAGACAACAAGTGAAGAGGATATAGTGGAGACACTTTGAATTTGTTGACCGCCAATCGAACCTATCAATTTGAAAGCTGTTCTTTTCCAAAGAGGCAATAATCTACTTTATATTTTCCTGGCCAGTCCCGGCACGAAAAACCCAAATTGTTCACTGTTAAATGAAATAAAATAAGAGATCCCGGCTTGAATAAATCTTTGTTATGTGATTGGCCGCACACACACACTCAGACCAAACCAACAGCCAATCGTGCGACTGGCTCTTGCCCTGCTTGTTCCTATTGGCAGACAGATACCCGGTGATGAAGAGCACCGTTACGAAATAAAAACGGCCACTGGAATAAAAAAAAAAAAAAAAAAGTGAAATAAAAAACAGATGTTGGGAAAAAAATGGACATTTTGAAATAAAAACAGCTGGAATTAAACAGAAAAATATCTGGATTAAACGTTGTTTGTGAAAAGAAGCCGCATAGAATATTTCAGTGTTTCACAGTTTCATGGTTTTATTTCATATGTTTTCTTTATTTATTCAAATGATTATTTACCTCATAGAGGCTTGTTTGTTCAAATAACAACGAACATTTTAGGTTTCCTCAGCATGAGCACGGTTACGATCTTAGCATTTATTTTTCCTGAGTTAACAACATGTAGTCTAAATGAGATAAAGATGTTACAATGTTCTTTCCAAGGGTGTCATTTCCACTGGGGTTGAAATCTTAAAACCGAAACCTTTTAAGCTTTCAGTTTGATTTACTCACTAAGATTTATCCACACAGAATCTTTGCACTGTCAAGCTGCCAACATCCAGAGAGAGTTGATAAAAATGTTGATATATGTTTATCTGGTATTTCGCTCTTAGTTGTTACTGTAGGTTCAGTGATTAACTCTTTAGGAACAGTGAGTGATGTGCAAACCTTTCACCTCTCAGGCTAAAACAGAGGCTCTGCCTCTGATGGGTGGAGGTTTTGCACCTGCAGCTTGGGGGAGGAAGACCTGCAGACACTACTCAGGGATGGAAAAAAACACTTTCTATCTCCTCTGCAAGTTTATTTCCAGGAGGAAAAAAAAAAACAACCTTCCTGCTATGTACTAAAGCCTTGTACAAGTCTACCGAGGAGACTGATACTGGTTCAAAGATAAAGGGTGGTGACACCAAACTATTGATTTGATTTAGTTTTTTCTGTTTATTGCATTTTGTATGAAGTTAATCGATAAATAAAAACTATTTATGGCAATATTATTATCATTTTTTTAAACCCATGTTGCCTAAAGCTTTTGCTCACTGCTGTGTGTTATTATGTGTAGTTTTTTCCTAAAAAATATGTGTAGCGAAAATCAGTCGGGGTTTTTTGCAGTAAAAGACACAAACAATATCTATTTTAAAGAACTAGGTAGTTTAGGCTTTTGGGTAGTTTTAGTGTGGTAATAACCGACCAGATTACATTAGCTTTTTTAATCTGGAACACTTTATAACTAATTACATAATATGTGATTTTCCGCGCTGTTAAACTCAATGATTCCAGGTCCTGATGCACAAGGTATTTAACAGCCGTAACGCGTTTTGTCCTTTTGTCCTTTCAAAGCCACCGTAGTGTGAGGTCACAATCAAAGATGGCGCTCCCCGTGCGGACTAACCTGAGGCAGGTCTTCGGCTCCATCCTGAGGTTTAACTCTCCGAAAAGGCTCCTCCGCGCCTCGGTCGGTCCGGAAAACAAGGTAGGTGCTGCGGGGAGGAACCGAGAGACTCGCGTTTGAGTTTCAGCGTCGAATAAAAACCTGGTCAGAGCGGCTGAATGTGGACAAACACACACACAGACGGACGCAGACTCAGACTGAGCCGTTTCTGGATGTGTGTTTTTTAATTGACTCGCTCTGTTTGAAGAGTTTAACTCAGTTTTCAAGTCCCCGTGTTAAGGGTTCGTGTTTCCTCGACGCATTTCTCATAGAGTTTTTTATGCTTTGGTTTAAACCGACTGCGGGGCATATAGGTCTTTGGTGCCTCGATTAAAAAGCTGTTGTAAAAGCTATTGAGCCTCGTAGCAGGCGAGATAACAGACTTTAGTGTAGAGGAGGTGTTCTGGTTTTTAAAAAAAACAAGCAACACCAGCATGTCAGCTTTTCTTTATCTTTATACACAGCTGTATGCAAAAGTTTGGCCAAGAAGAGGAAGTTAATAAGACTCCTGCAGAAAACAGACAACAAAATGTAGCCTTTCTTTTCTGTCACTCTTTATTTCATGAGCCTTAAAAAAATGTGTCATGTATAAAGGTTTGGGTGTGGGACGGGGGGTGTGGAGGTCCCAGACAAAACTGCAGGTCTAATGGGTGGAACGGGAAAGCCGACCCAAGTGGTCTTGCTTCACTTGATGTGCAAACAGGGTCTATCTGGAGGAGTCAGACGGAAACTTCAACTGCGACCTCATCAAAAAAAAAAAAAAAAAAAGAAAAGAAGTCTAACGTCTGCAGAGCAACATTTGGAAGAACCGGGGTCATTTTGGAAACAAGTGCAGTAAGACAGATGGATTTAGAGCTGAGCCCTTTGGATACAATCACCAAAGGTGTGTGTGTGGAGGGAAAACAAATGAGCCACATCCGATGGAAAGAAAACCTCGCCAGCTGTTCATCAAGGAGTCTGAAATATTCTGTTTTGGGCTTGTGTGGCACAGGAAACAGACAGAATGAGGGAAGAAAAGATGCAGATGCAAACTCTGGATGCAAATGTCCCGCAGTCAGTCAAGAGATTGAAACTGACAAGACGCTGGCTTCCACAACAAGACGATGATCCAAAGCAGACCTGAAAATCCACCATGAACCACTTCAAGTAGCACAAGCTGAAGCCTTTTGGAACGGAACCCTCGCAGACCTCTGACCCGAACATCAGTGAAAATCATAAACACGCAGTGCGTGCGAGAACAGCCTAAGAATGTCTCAGAACCTGAACTGATCTGCAGAAAGAGTAGGCGAAAACTCATAAATCAAGAATAGAAAGAATCTCGGCCGCTACACAAAGTGTTCGCAAGCTGTGATATCTGCCACAGGAGGATTTGCTAAGCACTGACTTGGCTTTTGCATGCACAAAAACTTTAATTTCCTTTTTTAAAAAAAATTATAAGTTATATAAGTTAATGAAATAAAAAGTAACAGGATAAGCTCATGTATAAAGTTTTCATGCTGCAGTAGTTCTTTTTACTTCTTTTCACTTCACAAATTTAAAAAACATGTAACCTGCTCTGGGGGGCTTTTTACAGACAGAAATAAAATATGTTTCATTTAACACCAAGTGTTTGTATTTTGAGGAATTTATTTTTAATCGGCTGTTAATGGAGGAAGCTGCTGAGCCGCTTAGATGCTGGAATCTTGATTGTGGACTCTCTCCCCCGCCTCTCCTTGTTCCTCTTCCTCAAACCGAAGAAGTGCCAGGGTCTCTTCCTGGACTAAGCGCCTCTTTGATTTTTCTCCGGGAGCTTCCTCTCGGAGACCCCGGACCCTTGAACCAGGTCTGGGTCCTGTAAAAGGGTGAGGATCATCTTCCTTCTCCGGGTCCCCCAACTCTTCCTTCAGCTTGGCATTTTCCCCCTCTGGACGGCCGGAATGGCCTCTTCCTCAGCCTTGAGTCTGGCGATGATCTCAAGGTCAGCTCCTCCAGTCTTGCTTTCAGGCCTTCATATTCCTGTTGGGCCACATCCTTCTCGCTCCTCAGTCCCTTGATCAGCTCCTCGTCTTCCCTCACTCTTTCAGTGCAAGATTGCTTCTCGGCCTCGAGTTGCTGCTGATTGACGTCTTTTTCTTGCTGCAGCTGCTCACTCGGTTTCCAGTCTCTGGTTCTGCTCCTTCTGCATCGCGGTGACAAGAAAGTCTGCCTGTTTTGACACAGACTAGATCTCTTTAGTTTCTTTCCATCCTGGTTGAGAGCTCACTGAAACTCTCCTCCTGACACCCAATATTTTCGCTCTGCTTCCTGGAGGTGAGCATTCAACTCCCAGACCTTGGGTGCATAGAGCCTCCTTTTCTGTCCCACGGTCCTCCGGATGCTCAGCCCTCTTCTTTGATTCAAAGGCTGATAGAATTGCTTTGGAGGCCATTGTTGGCACTATCAGTAATATTTTCTAGCATCTGTTCAAAGATGTGTCCAATCAAGTGTCTGAATCCTCACTTTTTAGAAGCTGAAACCGGAGAATATTTTAAAATTATGAATTTATTTTCACAATAGTTAATCATCTAATCATTGCAGGTCTGCACTGCTGTTTTGGTGCGACAGTGTGATTTCCTTCTTCACCACATATAAGTCATTTTAGACCTGTGCCGATAAAATAATTTATGTCGGCCAATGAGTAACAAGTTTTAGCACTAAAGAAGAAAAATCCAAATATATGTTTAAGTTAATTTTGATACTTATGTCACTCTTACGTAACTTGTCCAACAGACCTCACTGACAAAGTCACATTTCATGGTTACAGTTATTACAATAACTTTTTACTTTGAAAATGTCCACACAGAGATGCAGACCAGCAGTTTCAGTGTGAGAAAGTCCAACAAAATTACTGTTCTCCTTTACTTGATGCTGTATCCACCCAACATTTCCCCCCAGAAAAGAGGACATTAAGGATGTAAGGATGAATCGGCTCTGTTGTTAGCGGTTGAGTGGTGATGATCAACAGTCAACACTTGTCAACATAAAAAGTTAAAGACGGATTCTTTTTTTTTTTTTTTTTTTTTTTTAAACACAGAAACCCTCACAGGTGCATTTTTTATTACGATCAGAAGAATTCAGTCATCCAGAGTTTCTCCTGGGCTGGGATGAGTTGCATTTAATCTGCAAGTATGCAGTGGGAAAAAAGGGAGTATTTTTAGGATTAGTTCATTTCTCTCATGTGTTACTGTTACAGCAGCAGGAATTTAGAGCAGCTGCGTTTAGTTCGGCATGTTTTTCAGAGCCTTAAAACCTTAAAATCTCAGCAGTAACTTTTTTTAGGGTAAAGATGAAAGCACCAATTGGTTACACCAAGCCCCTTGAAAAGTGTGTGTATGTATGTGTGTGTGTGTGTGTGTGTGTGTGTGTGTGTGTGTGGGTGGGTGGGTGGGGGGGGGGGGCAGAGGCATTCTGGGAAATGGAGGAAATCACAAACTGAAGTTGAACAGAACTAGGCAAGTTGGAGTAAAACGTGGTCCTCAATAAAAAACGAGTACAAATGCCATCACATGAATTAAATGTCTTTGATTATACAATGATAATGTTTGGCTTTATCAAGCAGCAAGTTTTACAAAACCATGAAATGCTTGTGTTGTTTCTCACTTGTTCTTTTCTTAATGATTCCTGCATAAGTTTGAATTGCACCTTTTTTTTGAATTATTCTGTTATTTTATACATCTGTTATTCTACACATCGATCCTTGGTTGTAGCAGCTCTTATTTGTGCTTTTAACATTTTTTCTTTCTGTGTCTATTTTTAGTTTTATTTTTGTTGCAGTTTCCTCTCCTCGGTCTGGCCAGTGACATCATATCCTCAGTAGCGCTCATTGAGTGTAAACCTTTTACTTCAGTTGACTCAAGAAAGGCCATAACTCAGCTGAGGGTTTCCCCTATTATTGCGCGGCTGCCTTCGGGGAAGCAAATGGGGTGTTAAGGCAAACGACAAGTCCCCCGGCACGCGTAAGAACGACCGGTGCGTTTCGGTTACGACAACGACGCTAATTATCGAGCTGTTAGTGTGTTACGGCGCAGCAGAAGGAAAAAAAAACCTCGCCCATCTGCCCAGAGCCCTGTTGTCGGTTGATGTACGAGCTGTAACGCGGTTTGCGCGTCTGCCGCCGCTCCGTCTGTATTTTGTTAAGGCCCCGTCTCCGGAGAGGCTGGAGAGGTGTACAACCAGAGTGGGAGGAGTTGGGGGGCTCAAAAAAGCTTCGCAGCGGTGCTTCATTACCAGCAATAACATCAGAAATGAAGTGTTGGTTTTCATTTGTTTTAATTTTCTCCAAATGTGGACGGGTGAAGTGCGAAACGGCAAGGCGCTCACAATGCCCCGAGGTGTGATGTGCGTCAAACAAGATGCTTTTTTTGTGTGTGTGTGTGTGGGGGGGGGGGTCTGCACTGGAAAAATGTGTTTTAAAAAGTTGCCGAACCTCCGCGGACTGACACGGAGATGAAGTGTGAGCTTTGTCAGATGCTTCAAGTTTTGAGAGAGATGTTCGAGGCTGCTTGCTTTTTTTTTTTTCTTTTCTTTTTTTCTCTTCACTTGTAGTTAAGAGTCGCTGTTAATATCTTCTCATGCTGGCAAATATCAGCATAAAAAAACCTCCTGTAGTATGACAAGAACAATTTAAAAGGAAGAGAGAGAGAGAAACATGAGCACATGTTGCAGTTCAGCCTGGGGGAAATGACCTTTTTCTCGCAGTAGTTTTAAAGATATGTACATAGTTTTCGTCCAGCGACTTTTCATAGAGAGAAAGTACAGATGAATGGTGTATCCTGGGGATTCCAATTAATTCCCATTATTGATTAAATTATCAATTTTGAAAAACAGTTTTCCATTAACTGTTAAAGGGGCATAAGTAAAGGGTTACATGTAGTTCAGTTTAATTGTCAGCAGGTTTACTACTGGTGAGTTACATCATGTCTTAAGTCAGCGCTGTCTCCTATAAATGACTTGGAGTCGACTAATTTTTAAAAGAGCCTGTGTTACAAAGCGAGGTTTTGTTTTTAAAAAAACAAAACAAAACTCGAAGGTGTTCAGGAAGCAGCAAAGGTCTAATAAAAAAAGATGATATTGAGTTGAATGATGGGAAATGTAGGATCCATTGGGGTTTTTTTTGTTTGTTTTTTTGAGCTGTCTACAGTGAACTGTCGGTACTACTCTTCCACCTTTTTGTGGAAGAATAATACTGAAATGCCAGGGCCGTTAATGAGGTGTCATATATAATACCTGTCACAATCTACCTAAGCCAAAAGAAATGTCTTTAAAATACCTGTATCACAGCCCACAGCTAAAAAGCGTCACATATTAATTTGAATTTTTTTTTTGATAATGTCTAAAATAAATGATGATAATGGAATCAGTGATCTAAAATCAGGGCCCAACATGTATCAGTCCTTGATGTGGTATTTGTTACAAATGTAGTGAAGTTCTTTCTTCTGCTGTAGTTAGATGTGTATTTCTAGTTTTGTTTCTGTAATGAAATCTCTTCTTTAATTTAACTGAACATGTAGACAAAAACCTTTAGTCTAAACTGATAAAGCATGAAGGCAATGCAAGAAAATAATTTTAGCTTCTTTTATATTTATATATATATATATATATATATATATATATATATATATATATATATATATAAAATGAGATGTGCCTCTGCAGCCCGACTGCATCACACTAACCTCCAGCCTCCGCTTCAGCTGTAAATACCCCCCAAGTCCAGGCCTCCCCTCGCCTGTGGTCCCCGTTATTGGCCGATATCATTCATGTCAGCCCCGGGCTCCAGGAAAGAGGAAGTGACTTCTAATTTGCCTCTCCGTTCTCCTCGGCTCCAAATTCACTTACCCGGGTGTCGGCTAAAACCATTAGGGTCTGGCTCCCGCGCCACATGGGAGAGGCACGGCGAGAGCGAGGAAACGTAGCCCCCCCCACACCCCCAGCACCCACCCCACTTCAAGGATGTTCATTAACTGCCCTATTTATTTTCAACTGTCAGAAAAGCCTGCTAATTCTCAGCCGTCCCCTCTGTGTAATTAGGTCTGTCATAGTCATTCTCCAGCCAGGGCCCTCATTCAGGCTCCATGCACATTACCCATTTTTTCTCCCACGTCAACATATTCTTTTTCCTTTTTTTTTTAATATTAAAAAAAAAAAAATTCATATCAAGCTAAGTTGAATTACAGAGTTGGACTGTAGACATGTGGCCACACTGCCCCCCCCCATGTCTGTACCCAGGCCAGTGCCTTTTGGCCCCGAGCGCCTGACATTTTTAACTGAAAAGTACTAAGTATCTGGTATCGTAAAGGTAGGTCGACAGATATGGCTTTTTCCAGGTGGTAATAACTGGCCTCTTCAGATAGACTGCTGGTGTAGGTTTGCCCTGAGTGTTGCTATAATTACGTATCGATAAATTTATGAAGTGTGTGCAGGATATTTTTTTTTATTTTTTTCACTTTTTGCTGTGTTGTGAGTTTGACCTGTTTTTTCAGGAATTATTAGCTCTCCTGTCAGTCATCTGTTTCCTGTAAGTAAAATAAAATTAAAACCTGTCCATTGTCAACACAGAGGGAGAAAGAAGTGGTTAAATGGAACTATTTGGAAGGAAACCACTGCATGGAAACAAGTAGCTCTGGCATGGACATGTTTATCTAACGGTGGAAAAAAAAAAAAAAAGGTTACGTATAAATTAAGCTAGCCTCGGCTTTTCCAGCTGCTCTACACGTGACCACAGACACACTGTAGGCAAACTGCTTTGAGTTTAACAAACCCAAACTTACGTTGCAGTTTTAGTCAGTGATACCGTTGAGACAGTGAACAGAACTGCTGTCGATAATAATACAGCCGTTGTCAGGCCCGATTTAGTAGCTATCGCGGTATGGATGTTAAAACTAGGACAGACGTTAGCACTACATCCAAAAAAAACCCCAAACAAAATGCAGCCTTGTCATTTATTCCAGTGAGAGCGATTTGTCCTGGGTAAAAAAAGTCACAGGGTCCTCTGCACAGGGAAAAACCCAAAACCCAAGATTTAGTTCCAGGTATGGCGTCATCTGGAAAGGCGCTGCGTCGGCCGATCAGATACGCACAAGCTTACATTTCTCATAGTCCACTCACTAATTCCAAGGTTCACCTTGTGTTTGACAAAAAACGGAGGCTAAATTAATTTCTGCTGCCATGACTTTTCAGAGCAGTGAAATCCTGTCCCACAGTGTTATATGCCACCGTGCAGTGTTCTGGCAAGTCTATGAACTCTTGGGTCTTTTACTCAGACAGGGGGGTGTTGGACTGTGTTTTTTGGTACATGAAGCAATGGGGGGAGGGGGAGCTCACTTGAAGAGAGGTTTGATGCAGTGACCTGTGCCCTGCAAGTTCGTAATTTTCTGTTTACAACACTAGAAAGTTCATCCTTGACAGTCTGACCACAGGGTCCATTTAGCAGCCGCTCGGGAGCTTTTGCTCCCAATACAGGATCCTCCCCAGCAGGTGGAGGTTTTACACATTGGTCATGGAACCGCAGATTTTTAAATTTCTGTTCCTCCGAGAACTTTAACTTTAATTTTTTCAATTTGACAAACTAGTTCAAAAAAGCAATAACTAGCTTCTACATCAGTTTTATTAAGGTGTTTTATTATGGGCCTTGGTGCCACATGTAAAGTTTGGGTTTACTGTTGCACGTACACACATGCACTCATCGTGTATACATATGTCAGCGGGTAAAATGATACTGTTGTTGATACAATATCAGTTGTCAGTGTTTGTCACTTCCCATAAACCAGAGAAGTCATTAAATGTTTATTTTCTAATGAGCCAGGTTACAGTTTCCTGTCTCGAGTAGGCACTGCTCCTTTCGGGTGCTACCCCACTCCCCACCCCGCCCTCCCCAGGCTGTGTTGAAGAGTCTGGATCCTTCAGAAGCTGTAGCCTGTTAGGGGCTGGAGGTGGGGGGGGGGGGGGCTGCCTATGCTGCCTGGTTATTTTTGGAGCGCCAGCGGGCCCTGTCTGTGGGGAGTGTGCTGTTTTTGAAGGGCCTCCAGTCCCATTAATCAGCCGCGGGACCCCACGGCGCGAGCGGGCCCCGAGCCCTGGCCCGCCACACTGCAGCGTTCTGTTCCTGTGCTCCCGCTCTCCGCACAGTGTGAAGCTCAGAGGAACCTCATCAATCTCACCTGTCCCACACGTCAACCGCAGATTTAATCAAACGCTCCTTTTGGGCCTTGTCCTTCGCTCTCCCCCCACAGACACCCCCTCTGGGAGGAAAAAAAAAGAAAAAAAACCTCCCCAAGTCTTGACTGAACTCTAGTCACACTTGTATTCTTACTTATTTATTTATTCTATCACATTGCCTAGTCCAACACATTCTTTTCTATTTTTCTTTCTGCTGCTTCATCTGAAGCTGCATTTCTTAGTTTTTCTTGTCTGTATGTGTTTGTATGCATTCGTTTGTGTGTGATTGTGTCTGTTTTCTCTGTGGTCATATGCACTTTGTTTCAAGCTGTGGTGTGTTCCCATGTTGGCCTAACACATACACACGCAGGCTTTCAAGGATAAGCGGGGGGGTGGGTGATAGAGTAAACCCCATTTCCTATTCGATACCTCACTGAAGTGCAGCTCTGTTGGTTACCGGCTTAACAGGTCCCAAAGAGAGAGGAAGTCAGGGATGAAGAAAGGTACGGAGGAATAGGGGGGTGGGGAGTGGGGGGGTTGAAAGAGTGTCCCGGTGCATGTCAGCATGATGCCGATGGTAATGAGGTGCACAGGGCCCTTAGAACAGAAGAAGAACACTGGGTCCTGTGTGTTGGATAATGTCGATCTGTGAGCCCATCTCTACAGTCTGCGGCCACGGTTCAATTCTGGAGCCCCCCCCAGCTCACAAAGAGCTGAAGGTAATCCACTGCCGGGCAAGCAATGATGCTCTCGGAGGGGGGGTTGAGACTTGTTGAAATTGGCGTGGTGAAATGGGGGCGACTGTTGGCCCCGCTCATCAGCCCCTCGCTGAGAGAGATGTCAGTGGGCCACGCCGGGACTCCCAGGCTCCGATATGATGTATGGGCCCCTGAAAGGCGGCCCAGAACCGATCTGAGCAGAGAAATCCACTGTTTTTGCAAGTCCAGGCTCGACCAAAAAGCCGCGGCTGTGATTGATAACGCCAAGCGGAGTGAGCCGTCGGCCTGGACACGCTGGAAGCTTCAGTAATAATAGCCGTGGAAACTCAAGTCTTTCTCTGGACACCGTTCCCTTTTGCACAGTAGAGCTGCACCTTGGATCCCACCATTTCTTATAGTGGCATCAGCTTGAAGATAAGGGTCCCTAAACAACAATCAACGACTCAATGGCTCAATGGCTCGATAACTCAAACAAAGAAAATAACATTAGCATATTTAGATAGAGATTTAGTTCAGGGCGATGATGTTTAAAAGTTTGCTTTTTTGTTGTTTTGTTTTTCTTAGAAACCTAAAATACTAATGACGTAATTCATAAAAGAGGATCAAGCAGTCAGAATATGATAACTATGTGGATATGTCAGACCCGGTGTACACACATTTACTCTGGGTAAAGCCCAGTGTTCTATTGTCAGTTGGAAATAGGAAAATATGATGGGATGGAATCTAACATCCCAATGTTTGTGTGTGCATGATTTGCAGTGATTTACATTATGCTATTTGAAGGCATATTATCCGCATCTGTCCAGCCATCTGCGGGTCAGTATTTTATTTGTTTAGCTGTTCAGTGTGAGCATAGATTTTTCTGGCCAGTGCAGAAAAAAGGTGACTGAACTGAGCAGTGCGAGTTAATTCCACCCACAAGCTTTGCAAAATCTCTGTCCAGGTTTCCTGTGGGAGTTGAGACCATGCGAAAGCATGGGCTCTAAAATTCTGGCGAAAAAAGAATCTACATGCACATTTCTATCTTTGTGTGTATACAGAGTTTTATGCACCTGGTATTTGTCCAGCTATTTGTCATCGATGCACATTCTTCTGCAAGGACGTAATTTCACTGTATCTTGCTCTCGCAGAGATGATAATTCAACATTTGTCCTTTATTTCCCACAGTGCAGTGGTTCCAGGGCTCTGGGAACACGCAGGGGAGAAAAGGGAGATGTTTCCTGGAACTGTATTTTTCTCTGAAATTGTGGGAAACCCGGTGGTGTTTCGTCCTCAAATGGAGTGAATCAGCTCCGGGTGGCCTTTGTTTTCCAATTTAATAAATGCAGCTTGGACACAGAATCTGGTCATGTTACTGATTTTTTTTGGGCTGTCTGATAGTTTTTCTCCCCACCGGTGCTGATCCTTGATGTGAGCTGTCAAATTCATCTGGACAGGCGCCTTCCCAGCGTCACCAATGTTGATGGAGGCAAAGGCCACGACACTTGCGGCCATACGTCCGTGTTTGCACATGACCTCCAACCCCGTGGACGTCACCACACACATGCACACACTGACAAATGAACACGCATTTCCCGGAGTGTGTGCTGCAAGTGCAAAAACATGGGCCTTTTTAGTGTATGTAACCTTCTAGCTGTTAGCGTAATGTCACACACACACAACACACACATGGCGCGTAATGCATTCAGCATATGGGAGACGTGGCTGTAGAAAGCTTTCGCCACCTTAGGGACGATATAGTACGACAACGCTGTGCCTGTCAGGGGTTAAAATATGAGGAGAGGGCGACCGGCGTTTACCGCGTCTGCTGCATGTCATCGACAGGCATCCAACGACTGTTTAGAGAGGGAAGCAAGGGGGCGGTTGGGGAAGGCAAATGGTGCTGCCCACCAGGGCTTTACTCTTTCGTTGACGTGGATTGGGAGGGCTAGTATTTTTTTTCTTAATTTTTCTATTTTTTTGTTGCACAAATTTCTGTCCAAAAAAATTTCTTCATGTCAGAAGAATTGCCTTTTTTCAGCCATTTCTCCAGGGATGTCAGTGTTGTTCTGTCAGCTAGTTGGCCGCCATTTTGGATGGATTGTCATGAAATATAGAACGAGCATCCATGGTCAAAGCGTTTAATTATCTCTTAAATTATCTCAACATCTACTGGCTGGACGGGCAGATGATTTTTTCCAGATATTCATGGTTCCTAGATGATGAATCCCAATGACTTTTGCCATTTGCTAACCTTTTGCCGCTAGCACCACCAGGAGGTCGATGTTTTAGTGGATTCAAGTGAAAATGTCCCGATTGCTATCAGTTGGAGTTTGGTTCGGACATTCATGTCCCTCTGAGGATGGACTCTTAAAACTTTGGTTAACTTTTCATCTCAAGTCATCAGCAGGTCAATTTTTTTTTTTCATCCATACCTCGGGTTTTGACCAAACACCTGCAAATCTGATGTTCCCACCAGCTTCAGCTGTTCTCTTATTTTAATGCTAATCAGCAAATGTTAACATTGTTTAATTTATATTATTTTTCTGCATGTATAGCCAAGTTGCAGCCCCTTATTTTGTAACAGCGACAGGTCTTTTATTTACAAGTTTAAATCTGGTTACAAATTTTCCAGTCACTCGATCTTGAAGTGCGTTTGACTGATCTTGCTGGATCTACCCTGCTGACCACAAGGTGTCGTTTCTCCTTGGAAATGTGAGGTCAAGCACTCTACAAGTATTTGAATGTTGGGAAGAACTCCCTTGCATAGGTTTAATATAGTCCATGGCAAAACTGAGCGAGACATTTTATTACTGTTGGCCTTGCAGCGCAGTATTCATTACAAACATTAATTGCTTTACAACATTTACTGTCTCCTCTGTCAACATGCAGAGGTTGATTTACCGTCTCGTCTAACCTACTTTCTCCTCCGACAGCCATAGAGGCACATGCCTTAAGACACTTTCCTCAGACCAAAGGTAACACGGAGGTGTCTGGTGCAGCGGCGTGATGCGTGACAGCCCGCGATTGCCCAGTGGCCAGTTAGCCGTGCCGTTGACTCCCATTTAACGCCTGATTGGCTCAAATGACACTATTACCAAGTCTGCATGGCTAATGGCTTCCCCCGGGGGCCCGAGCTGAGGGGGAACATGCGTTTGGCGTGTCAGCTCGAGGTGAGAACACACATGAGCCAGACCCGGGGCCCCCGTCCGCACCCAAATCAATCCTGACACCTCTTAAGAGGCTCTCAGCATCAATGGTACTCCAATGCAATTACCCCATCGGTAATGACATAAGCGCCCAGTTCCTTCCTGCCTCCCTCTCCCTCGCCGGGCAGCGACCAGCTCCCTCAGGCCAGTAGACGGAGGCTCCGCGGACCACGCTGGCCCCGGAGCAGTTGTTATCCGATCCTCTGGGGCTGAGAGGTGGAGAAGCTCTGGGCCACGCTGGCGAGGGAGCAGCTGTTATCTGATCTCAGATGCTGTGCTGAGCCTGTTCCTCAGTCGGATTGAAAGTGATGTAACTCAGCAAGCTGTCAAGATAACCGCTTTCCCAGCAGCGAGTGAGGAGGATATCCTCTGAAAACTTAGGGTTTTAATGATTAGTTATGATAACCTTGAAAAGTGCGGCCGGGGAACACATGATCGCCAGTCAGATTTAGAGGTGATAACACGGAGATCCAGTGGTGTGGGGGCGGGGCTTTAGAAAAATGGGTTTCTCTGATGAAATGTCTACGTGTTGCTCTTTACAACCAATTCAACACATCTCACGTCGAGCTAAAACAAACTTAAACTCATTGTCATCATGGAGTATCTTTGAAAATTATTGTAACATCATTATAGTATCAACTTTGATTTTTAAATTGGGACAGATTGTTGATTCTGAGAATTTACCACAAGTTTCAATGGATAGTCGGTGGACAGAATGTTGAACGTATACAGGTCACGACAAACAAGAAAAGCTGGATCCGCTGAGGATCATTTTGTGATAGAGGAGAAAAACGGAGATGATCCCTACCCCAATGAAGACATGAACCCTCATCACCTTATCACCTGTGACGCCTGCCGAAGCAACGACAGAGCACCACTGGCGGGAAATGAGTCCTGGTCTCCAGTGTGGGCTGTCAACCATGTCTTAAGTACCAGTCTACGTCTTTTGTGTTTTTCTGCTTCATCAAAGCCCTAATCTACTGTGTAACGGCTTTGGTAAAGGGGCCCCAGATTTCGGATGCCGTCGCGGTGTCTCATGACAGGTGCCGCTCTGCCTGCCCTCTAATTGTATTATGCGGTTCCTGGTACCACAAGTGGTGGTTGGGACTCTCTTCCAGCGGTGCCAAATGAGAGCCAAGGTTCAGCGGAGAGGGGCTCATGCCAGATGAAATGAGGTGGTCTGGCTCAGCCGAAGGCTCCGCAGAAAGAGAAACACAATGTTTGCCCAACCTTGCAGGCGCAACATGCGACCCCCCCCCCTTCCTTTCAGGGCCTCCTGCTCTCCCGGCCCCAGCTCTGCTAAATAAGGTTCCTGTTTTAATGTTGGTGATGCTGAGGGCTGCATGTCCCATGGCGTGTCCAGCCCGTGTCCCCCTTCCTTTCACAGCGTCCTTTGGTGTTGTGGTAGCAGAGGCCTTGAAGCTGGCTGGATGCGTTTTAAGTGTTATTGTTGGCTGGTGAGGTGATGCATTCTTTGCACTGGATGTGTTTGGGGGAGAACAGAGGTGCTAGCCATGGAGTTTAGCATCTCGGTAATACAAGCGTGACCGCAGCTGGCCTCCGACCTGCCAAAAGTTTAGCGCTGACACTTCGGTCTCCGCAGGCTTCATTCTAGTTGTGACTTTCTCACCTTTTCACCTTCACCCTCTCTCCACAGACTCTTCCCTCTTCTATTCTGAACTGTCAGGAGTTGTATTTTCTGCCCATGATTGTGTTTTTTTCTTGATGTATTGTGTACCATTCCTGCATTGACTTTTAGACACTGATGTTATCACTTTAATAGAAGGCACAGAGGATGGGATTTGTGTGTGTGGTCGCTATTATTAGAAACACAAGCACTGAAAAATAAAATGGTGAGATACAGGCTCTATCTTGAATCATGTGGTTCCAAGATGCCGCATTTCATTTGATAATTCATCATTCAT